>CM053594.1:180228827-180279784 GCA_028646575.1 Pseudocheirus occidentalis
TAGTTTTATTGTTGATATGATCGATGATACTGATGGTTTTTCTAATATTGAACCATCCTTGCATTCCTGGAATAAATCCAACCTGGTCAAAATGTATTATTCTAGTTATAAGTTGCTGCAGCCTTTTTGCTAATATTTTATTTAAGACTTTTGCATCTATATTCATGAGGGAGACTGTTCTATAATTTTCCTTCTCCGTTTTGTCTCTCCCTGGCTAATATTTTAATAATATTTTAAAAAAGCATAATTGAATGGAAAAATGTGCAAATTCTCTCTTCCTTTTTCTTGCCAAAGGGAGACTCAGCTGTTCATACCATGAGGCTAAAACAAAGGTACACTATCTGGTGACACAGTATGTCTGAATTCCTGCCAAAGTGACTGGAAGCAAATAAATGCCCTCCTAAGTACATGCTTTATAAACCCTAAGTCAAAAGTGATGGGAAGAGTCACATTTTCTTCTCTACCCATCCCAGCAAGAACCTTTTTCTCTTTAGTTCAGTGGTTCTCAACCTGTGGGTCACAGCCCCTTTGGGAGTTGAATGACCCTTTAAAAGGTGTCACAGGGGTTGCCTAAGACCATCGGAAGACACATATTTCCAATGGTCTTAGGAACTGAGACACTGCTCCTCTAACCACCCACATGCAGATATGCTCACATACAAGTATTGAAGAGTTGCAGCAATGGGAAGGTTGAGAACCACTGCTTTAGGGGAACAAGATAGGAAGAATAAAGACACATGTCATTTAAGAATTATATAAGAATCATTGAGTATATGTGAGTGTGAGATGTGGAGGCAGGAGATCTGAGTTCCCTTCCCATGTTAGATATTAGCCATGGTACCTCTTCCTGGAATTCAAGGTCTTCCAAAATCTGTTTTCACCTATATTTCCAGTCTTATTTTATGCAAATACTGTTCAAAATTGGATGGAACACCCAGCAAATTAGGTTCCTTGAACATGTTTTCTCTCTCCTGTCTCTGTGCCTTTAGTTAAATGGGTCTCCATCTTCACAATTCACTTCCTCTTCACCTCTACCTTCTAGGCTTGTATGAATTGTTCCAGGAAGACTACCTTCTCTGGTGTGAGGGCTTTCTGAAGCCTTTGCAGGGCTACTCATCCAACTTTGGTGTCCACCTTTCACTTGATTCTTACCTGTGGCTTCAAGAAGCTATAGCATCTGTAGTGACCAAAACTCAATAAACTGTCTTGGTAGATTGGCTAAACCAAGTTGAGGGTAACTGGCAGTTAGATGTCTACTCTAAGCACGTGAAAACTTCTCCCCAGTTGGAATGGGCATATGAGAACAATTTGTCTCAGTAGCATGAAGGGGGCTGAAGCAGGCACTGTGGAACACTTATTGACTATATCCTAAGCGATCTTCAATCTTTAGCTGTCCTGCTGCTGAACTTCACTGATTCTGGAAGAGAGAGTGAGGCTGATGACTTTGCACTTTGGTCTTATTTAAATCCAATTCACCCATGAGTCAAAATGTTACCTGTGATATCATTGGTCCTCTTTGAAAATGGTGGACAAACAGCAGCTACCTTCTAGAATCCCTAATTTCCTTCAAGGCCCAGCCCAAAGGCTATATAAATTTTTTTTCTGTGTGTTTTTCTTAACACAATGGAAGCTCCTTGAGGACAAAGGCTGACTTGTGTTTGTCCTTCTATCCCTATAGTTTAGTACTGTGCTGGGCTTATAGCAGGTGCTTAATAAATGCTTAATGAATGAATTACTCTCTCCTAGTTATTATCACACACCTTCTCTCTTGAACTTGTGCTTGTGCCCATATTCTATCCTCCAGAAGAATGCCATTTCCTTGACAACAAAAACGATTTACTCTTTGTCTTCATACTTAGTCCCTAACATTGTGCCTTATAAATAGTAGAAGGTATTTAATAAATGTTATTATTATTGTTGTGGCTATGGAGAAGTCATGGTTTCTTGCAATGGGTTGCCTCATTTATAAAATAGTAATAATAATAGTAATATATATATACATATGTATTCACACACATACACATACTTATATACATATTTAAACATATATATATGTATATATATATATATACTTCTACTACTAGTGTTATTATTATTAACCCATCCTTTAGAGGCTTTTTTCATACAGATTAGCACGTCAGTCCTTGGGGTATTAGTGTGATCCATTTTCATGTCTTTTATACCTTTTCTCTTTGGGGACTGTGTCCCATCTATTTTCTAGAATGATAGATCCCCAAGAAATAAGTGAATCATTTTCAGAGGGTCTGTACACTTGGATGGAAAAAAGAACATTTTTTTGTTTTCATTAACCTTTAATTGAAATTTAAAATCTCCTTTAATTATGAAAGTAGGTAACAAAGCATTATTCTTAGAAAGATTCCATAGACCACCAGGTTGTCAAAGAGCATGACAAACACACACTAAAGATAAGAATTCCTGTTCTAATAGGAGTTGGATGAGGAACTTGGAAATCTTTCTGTTCTGGAATTATGGTTGATTGCAATTTGATTCCTGAATTACCTAAGTGTTAATTGATTGGTTTTAATTTAATTATTAGATGTTTGTATTGAAACAAGGTGTTTCTTATGCATGGTACATTATTACAAGAGTGGAGCTCTTATGCGTGCTACAGAGAAAACAACATTGTTTTTAGACTCAAAACACCCACCTTTGTTACTTCTTATCTTTGTGATCTTGGGCAAATTAATTAGTCTCACTAGGCCTCAGTTTCCTCATCCAAAAAATAAGAAGGTTGTATCACCCAAATTCAGAGGTTACTTCCAACTGGAGTTGAATGAATCTATGAATCTCTCTGCTATGGGAATAACTTGGAAAAGCGGCCAGTTATCTCTTGTATATTTTTCACGTTCCCAGAAAATATCATTATTATATGACAATTGTTTAATACTTCCTGTGAGAGTCTGATTTAGCTTATTGAGATAGAAAGTTTTCCCTGGAGGCTGAAATTTGGAAATAAAGTCCACATCTAGACACATTTTTTGATCTATTACATTCCCATACACAACTGTAGGTAATGATGGTCTAAAACTGTATCTAATCTGCAACCTTTTGTCATATCTCAGGGGATTAACATGGGAAAAGACAGTCAACAAGCATTTATTAAGCTCTGGCTCTGTATCAGGCACTGTGCTAAGCAATAGGGATACGAAGAAGGACAAAAAAATCCTGCTCCTACTCTCAAGGATCTCATAGTCTAATAGGGGAGACAACATGCAAATAACTACAAACAAACAAACTATATATATATATATATATGTATATATATGTATATATGTATATGTATATGTGTATGTGTATATACATACATATATACACACTTATCTCTATACACATTTATATATGGATGTAAATGTGCATATAGATAGATGCAGATGTACAATAAATTGGGGGAAATATGCTTATGTAGCACACTTTGCATCTTGGGAAAATTTTCTGGCCAATCAAACTTATAGAAGCCTTGTTGGTATTACAGCACACATGATGACTAAAAGATATTGAGATATTTGGGGCACGTTTTCTATCATTTTATCCATTGTGATTGATCTGGGGGCATATTACAGTCTAAAGCCAAGTGAGGATTCTTGGAATCCATGGCTCACAGTGCCAAGAATGTATTGACTTTTCCAGTGAGACCCACACAGAGATGGGAAAGAATACTGAAATGCCTTGAAAATATTGGTAGCTTGAATTTTTGCCTTTATTATTGAAGATAGGGATGACAGAGAGATCTTGTTCCATCTATTATATTCTTGCTAATTTCCAGTTTCCTTAAAATGACTATTGTCCCACAGCACAAGTTGTCCTTTTTTAAACACATGTTGCATTTTGCTTATGTGTATTATTCTCTTGATTTTTAAATAGATTGTTCTCCCTTCAAACTTTAGTTTTTTAATTTTTTGTGGGGTTGGGGGAAATAGAAGTAAAGACATTTTCTAAGATAATTCCTTTTCTCCTTTTTTTTAAAAATTCTGCCAGATTGTGGGTCACCTAGAAGACACAGTGGATAAAACACTGGCCCTTGAGTCAGGAAAACCTGAGTTCAAATATGACCTCAGACACTTACTAGCTATGTGACCCTGAATAAGTCACTTAATTGCCCCCTCCCCCCAAGAAAACTATACCATATTGGGTTTTTCTTCTCCTAAACATTTTTTTTAGCAGCAATGTGGAATAATGGACAGAAAGTGAATCTTGAATTTAGGAAGATCTAGGTTCAAGTCTTGCTTCTGCTACATGCTCATTGTGTGACTGTGTGACGCAAAAATGTCTCACTTAACATCATAGAAATAACGTAAAGAATACAATTTTTGGATTAGTATCCTCACTTAAGATTATAATTCTTCCCATTAAGCTATGAATTCCTTGAAAACGGTTTTCTTGCATTTCTTTGTATCCCCAAAATTGATCACAGTGCCTTTCACATAGTTAGGTCCTTAATAAAGGTTTATTGACAGACCACCTGATACTTTTCAAGTGAAGAATTTGAGCCTTACAGAACTTAACTAAGCCAAGATCATAAATCTAGTGAGTGGTATTAACAGACTTTAAGCTGGAAGTTCAGGAAAACTCTATGGAATAGATGAAGGGAAAGGAAAAAAACATTTTTGACTCAAGCCTTGATGTCCTTCCAATTGTTGTCATTACGCTTTTATACCTGCCTTTTGGGTACTGAATAAGAACATTGGAAATCTACAAATGGAATTCTCTGAGACATTGTAGCTGAAGAAAAAGATAACTCAAATAGTTGGTTTTAGTCATAAAATAAATTCTTAAATGGGACTATAGATGCAAAAGATATATAGTACCTTTTAAATCTGGATTTAATATTAGTTCCTGATCATTGGGAAAAGAAGTGGAATGTGCATCTTTAACTGACATGGAAATAAGGAGATTCAGTCCCTTTTAAAACCAATCAAGCATAAAAAAATTAAACTCCCCTGTGTAATACATCCAATCTTCCAAACACTCAGGTCCCTTATGTAGTAAAACATGAATATCATGGAGAGAATACAGGAGCCCAATTTTAATTAAAAAGTCAGTTGAGAAGTCTATTCAGGCTCATAATCTGGCAGAACATGTTACCTTTGAATTCCTTTTTGAGAAATTTTAATGAGTAGAAAGACATCTGCTGAAGGCTATTTAGGAATCAATAGGACACATTAGCTGAAGGCAGTTCAGACTGCCCCAGCAGCAGATGGTTGTGTGAGAGTGCATCCTTATAATGGCTTATTAATGATAACATGCATGTAGTGGGGAGTGGAGCTCTTGTTTTACAACTAGCAAGGATCAAAATGGAGAGAGGCAAATACCTATTCGTGCAAATAATGAAGGCCTTTCATAGAATGGGAAGCTGATCAAAAAGCCATGATGTGATAGTAAAATAAGGTTTCATTTTTTAATATGAAGAATAATTTTCATAGAACAATAAAATGAGAAAAGATGCATAAATCCCTAAATCATCCTTTAAGATTGTACACAGGAAAAGGCATATAAGAGTTCATCTAGATAGGAAATCTTAGGTAATATTTTTAAGGGTAACAAAAAATTGGATACAATAAAATTTCAGAGTAACTGACGCACTGTTCATTTTTACCATTTGATATATTAAAATTTCCAAATATATAGTCAAAGATTTGATAATTTTCACAGATTAATCATTGTGATATATCATTTGACTTCAGTCGTCTGAGTATAAATAGTCCCATTTCTGTTTTAAGACTGGAAGGCTGAATAGCAATCTTCCTCTCCATAGATAATTTCTGAATGCTACATTTTATTACCTATGTTAGTTAAGATATTTTTGAGAAATTATATGAATGAATGTGTTAAAAGTCCTGAAAGATTCAGATTTAGAATATCTAGGATGGTTTAGTAAATTTGGGGATAAGTAATGGTTCAAAGGTATGGGTCTATGAAATAAGCTATGAATTTATTGATTGCTAATTTAAATTTTCCTAATGAACAATGTGACATTCCCCTAAATATATCACTCTTAGCCTCAGATTTCCCCCCTAACAAGTGAGGATAATACGTGTAGGACCTATGCTTAAGGGTTATTCATAGGTTAAAATGAGATATTATACATAAAATGTTTTGCAACTTTAAAACACTGTATAAATGTCTGCTATTGGTGTTTTATTTTTATTAAATTTGTATGATCACAAAGTGCCTACATGGTTTGATTTAATTCAACAAAATTTACTAAAGCAATAAACAGAAGATTCAAATGTATTTTGTCAAAAGGAATCACAGCATGGTAACAATCACTGAACTTTATAAAATATTATCTCAAAATACGTGTCTTCTAAAGTCAATGGTCTTCTTATATTCACAATACACTCGGTTTCTCTCTCTATTTTTCTTTCCCAACTTACTGACATTTCCTTCAAGGACTTAGTCTTATAAAGAAGACCAAAAGACAATAGCCAGCACTTCAAAGGTTGCCCAGAAATCTTGTTTCTCCTGTAATCATAACAATAGCACTAACATTTATAAGTTATGTTAATTACAAAACATTCAGCATATATTATTTCATTAGATCCTTACAACAGCCTGGTGATCTGGTACTATTTTTATCCACATTTCTTGGAAGGGAAACTTGTAGCAGGGAGATTTTTAAGTGCCTTGCCTAAGATAGTATTCAAATTCAGATCTTCTCAACTCTGAGTCAGGAATTCTTTCCACTATGCCGCCTATCTCTCAGTTATGTTGCATTACTGATAATACATAATAATTTCTAATAACTTTCAAAGGATAGGTCTCTTCTTGGTTCTCATGAATCCTGGAGTTGCCTTAGCTGCTTTAATCAATTTAGTAGTAATAATACTAGTACTCAGCTTGCCTCTACCTTAACAGAATCCTTTCCTCACCTTTTTTGGAGGGATTGTTGTGGTGGTGGTAGAGAAGCAGGTCTGGCCCTGTGATTACATCAGAGTAGGGAACTCCGCATGTGGAATCATCTCTCAATTGATGCTGATACACAATTCATGGTCTTTTTAGGGCACTGAGAATTTAAGTGACTTGCACATAGCCATCTAGCTGGTATATGCCAGATTCAGAACTTGAAACATTTTCATGATTCAAGGGATAATAGTCTAACCACTATACCATACTGTCTTTCTTGCCCTTTACTACTTTGAAAAAAAGTGTATCATCTCTATCCTCCTCACCAGAATATGTTTTGTAAGTTACTAGCAGAATTTACATAGTGATAACTACACCCCCCCACTCCCAATTGCACAAGAATGATGTTTTCTTTATAAGTAGTATTTAACAATAAAACAAAAACACTAACAGTGTTCAGTAGATTGACTAGTACTGAAGACTGAGGATTAGGCATCATATCTTGCCCAAATTTGATTTCTGTGTAGCCTAGGGCCTATGAAATGGTATTTTGCTTCCTGGTATCTTCATCTGTAGGATCCTCTTGAATGTTCTATGTTTTTACTGCTACATTGTGGAATTTAGTAAAGATACTATTTTTGTTTCTTTCTTTTTAATTTTTGAAGAAATAGCATAATGCAGTTTCCTTTTGCCTATAATAAGGGAGGTAGACAAGATAATAAGTCTCTGAGGCTCTTCAGCTCTAAAATTCTATGATCCTCTAAGAAACTGGTCCACAGATGGTTAAAAAAGCATAAAGTGTTAACCTCTGAGATCCAGTGTAACATTTGCAGCCAGCTCTGTGACCCTGTGTCTATGAGACCCAATCGATCCGTTCATTATTATGTACAACAGCTGGTGAGCAGCCTTGGATTATGTCCCACTTTCTTACCCTTCATGAACAGACGTGATAGTCATGCTGGATAGTTAAATCTTTTGCATATTTGCTGACAGAGGAAATATATATATATATATATATATTTTTATACATACCCCTAAATCTATGAAGAATCCTCTGGTCTCTTTTTGGTCATAGTTTCCACCCCTCTTTTTTAAATGGGAGCTGTCAATGTGCAGTTCCATCCTCCTTGAACTATTTTTGTATTCATTTTATAAACCTTTATAAATTTGCATATATACATAGTATTTCTTCTAATAAAATGTTAGCTTCTTGATAATAATGGCTTTCTTTTATGAGTAAGGACAGAGACTCATTTTGTCTGTATATCTGGTACTTAGCACTGTATCAGGCATATGACCCAAAATCTGATTATAAAAATGGTAAATAAAAGTAGCAAAAGTCTGGGGTTTGTGAGTGTTTAGTCAGTGAATAAATCTCTACAGTTTGGAATTTTGTTACCTCCTAGTACATGACCTGTTATAAATGACATGTTCTAGTCTAGCTCTTTTAATATTTAACTATTTTCCTTTTGAATAAATACTAGAGTTAGGCCAAGTTCCCTATAAGCAAAATACAGCTTGACCAAAACTTTGACCTTTTTTAAAAATTCAGATCGGAAAGCAACCTCTTGTTTGAGATCTTAATGAGTTCTGGTTGCTGTGTAGACTATGGTAAGAATTGGGACCTAAAGATCAAATATGAAGAATAGCAGAAAACCAAGTTGTTCAGGGACGTCTCCCTCACTTTATCTACAGAGAAAACATACAATTCAGAAGGAACCCTACTTCTAGTCTAATTCTCCAGGCCAAACTGCCCAGCTAGTGGTTTCTGAGCAAGTTCGTTGATGCTGAGAAACATGGATTTCCTAAGACCTCCTAGCCAGCAGGGTCTGTAAGTGCAGTTATTGGAATATTGTCTGATTCTACTTATGGAAAGCACCTGTACACAGTTGTTGAAGGAAATCTCTCTCAGTTGATATTTGTGATAATTACCTGCACAGTCAGCCCTCTCTGGTGGCTTAATCAGTCTGGTTTTGGTCAAAACTAATTTGAAGAGATGGTACACATTTCTATATTCAGTACTTGAGTAAATTGTTTTTCCTTCTGTGGTGAGTAATAAAATCAGACAGGACCTATCTAATGAAAGGCTTAATTGAGTCTAAAGGCAGAGAGGGCCCAATTCTTGCATTATTTTTTCATTATACAGCAGCAGTTTTACCTCAACTGAAAGATTCGATAATCTCCGAGCTGATGCTGTCATTTGCCTAAATCTGGGAGTAGGAGTGAAGGGTAAAGGTCATGTTAAAAAAGCATTGTCCATATTCACATGTCTGGAGTCAGCTCTTTGAATGGTGGAAAAGTTGCAATGGCAAATAATAAGTAAGGGTTTTAACCATTAAAAAGAGGTTGTCATTGTGGTGAGGGTATCTTTATTTCCTGAGAAATGTTCAGAATCCTACCTTCATGGATCAGATAAAATAAATTTTGAAAATGGTATTTAGCAGAGTAGAACTCCAGAAATTTCTGTCAAAGAAATCAGTAAATTTTCTTCCAAAATAAGAACATTGTAAACCACTTACTAGTATCATCTTTTAAAAAAATCATTTATATTTAAGTAAATATTTTCCAGTTACATGTAAAATTTTTAAAAAAATAATCACTTTTTAAGATTCTGAGTCTGAAATTCTTTCCCTCCCGCTCTCCTTACCCCACATCTTGAGAATACAAGCAATGTGACATCAATAATACATGAAAAATAATGCACAACGTATTTCCATATTAGCCATGTTGCAAAAGAAAATACAGACAAGTGAAACAAGCAAAATAAGTAAATGAAAAATATACTTCAATCTACATTCAGAGTTCATCAGTTCTCTTTCTGGGGGCTGATAGCATTTTTTTCATCAAGGATCCTTTGGAATTATCTTGGGTCATTGCTTATCAAAGGGTATGCACAGTTTTGTAGCTCTTTGGGTGGAGCTCCAAATTGTTCTCTAGAATTATCTGACTAGTTCACAATTCTATCAATAGTTCATTAGTTTTCCAGTTTTTCCACAGCCTCTCCAGCATTTGTCATTTTCCTTTCATGTCATGTTAAGCAATTTGGTAGGTGTGAGATAGTATCTCAAAGTTGTTTTAATTTGTATTTCTCTAACCAATAATGATTTATAGCATTTTAAAATGTGACTACTGATACCTTTAATTTCTTCTTCTGAAAATCTGTTCATACTCTCTGACTAATTCTCAAGTGAGTAGTGGTATTTTTTTTTAAAGAAAATGGTTCAATTCCAAATATATTTGAGAAATGAGGCCTTTGTCAGAGAAACTTGTTATCATTTCCCCCCAGTTTCATATTTTCCTTCTAATTTTGGGTATATTAGCTATATTTGTGCAAAATCTTTTTAATTTTTAGTAATCAGTATCCATAAGTATCACTTATGGAAGTGAATGTTGAAAACTAAATTAATTTTAATTAAAACTAAATTAATTAATTTTATGTAATCAGTATTCATTTTATTTCCCATAATCTTCTCTAGCTCTTATTAGGTTATAAACTCAGATCTGATTTGCATTTTTCCATGCTTCCCTAATTTACTTATGAGACCATCGTTGATGTTTAAATAATTTATCCATTGACCTTATCTTGGTACATAATGTGAGATGTTTATGCCAAACTGCTTTTTTTTTTATCAAATGTGTATCTAATCTAACACTATTTCTTAGCCAATACCAGATTGTTTTAAGGATTATTTATTTTGAAAATTAGTTAATCGATTTAGTTTTCAACATTCACTTCCATAAGATTTTGAATTTCAAATTTTCTCCCCTTTCCTCTCCTCCCCATCCCTGAGAAGGCATGTAATTTGATATGGACTCTACTTATGCATTCATATTAAATATATTCTCACATTAGTTATGATATAAAGAAGAATTAGAACTAATAGAAGAAACCACTAGAAAGAAGAAACAGAATAACAAAAGAAAAGAGCAAATAGTATACTTCCATCTGCATTTGGACTCCAGAGTTCTTTCTCTTATTCAGTCATCCCCCAAATAATGGACAGCCCCTCAATTTCCAATTCTTTGCCACCACAAAAAGAGCTGCTATGAATGTTTTTATACATGTGGGTCCTTTTCCCATTTTAAAGATCTCTTTGGGATATAGACCCAGAAGTGGTATTGCTGGGTCAAAGGGTATGTAAAGCCACACATGAGCAGTTTCCCAGAGGACTATTACAATGAACAGATTTTCAAGGTTCTGATTACATAGTATAGTGAACACTCTATTTATTCAATAACACATCAGAGTAAAACATTCCCAGAAAGTCAAGGTTTAGCATTCACATCATTACAAATAATCACAGAAAATCAAAATACAGCATTCACAATAACTTATCACTAAGATGGCCACAGAGTTTTCACAATAGTGGTCACATAGTTTTGAAGAAAGTTTAATCATTTAGTCAATAAATCATTTAGTAGCACAATAATTCAATCATCCTTAAGGAGGTTTGCTTCCTTAAGGGTCACAAAATACAGAAGTCAAAGTACTTTACCCTTGGGTAGTACATTTATTTAGTGATTCAATCACAAAGTACAATCACAAATAAATTACAATTCCATCAGTCACTACTCAACAGAAAATAACACAGTTCAGCAGACAGGGCTTCCAGCTCTCTGACCATTACATCCATGCCTAGTTAATTACCAGAGAGAGAAGCACCAACATCTGGGTTTTCGAAGCTGGGGAGGGCTCAATGGCTGCCCATCATCTCATCTGGCCAAATCACACAACTCTTCTCAAAGTGAGTCCCAAAGCAAAACCTCACATCAGTATCAGTCACTACTCAGTATTCATGGAGAGGTCTTTTCATCTTGACCCAAGGTAAGCTCTCAGATTCCCTGGATTCCCTTCAATGGTCCCAGCTCCTACCTGGATCCACCAAACTGTCACCTGGGTTCAATGGCAGATAGCTCCCAGTTCCTTGTCCAGCTCTCCATACAGTTCCTGTACCACACTGAAGGTCACAGTGTCCAGTCCACCATAAATCCTTCACAGTCTCTGTTCCCAGGAAATCAAGGTTTAGCAAAGCCACAAACAGACAAAATACTGACACCACAGTCATGCTTCCTCAGTCTTCTGCAGCTCTGGTTGGTCTGGCTGGTCCTCAGAAATCCTCAGCAGCTTGGCTGGCCCTCAGACTCAGCAGAAATTTCAGATGTTTCCCAGAATCAAAATCACTTCAGGTTCTCAAAATAAAAATCATTCTGTCTAGCCTGAGCCTATCTTCCCTAGGCTCCAGAATCTGGCTCCAAGAGGATCTAGCTGACTCAGCAGGGGCTTCTCCTTATTAAAACACACACACACACACACACACACACACACACACGGCATTAGCTCTTTCCTGTTTCAACCCCTTCCTGTTACATCAGCAACAGGGGTTCATACCTTCTCTTTCTTTAACAGAGGCTTGATTAATTACTAAGTGCTAAGTATCTGTTAGCTTTGCCAATACAAAGGGCTCAAACTACATTACTATTACAGGGTATACACAGTTTTATAGCCTTTCTGGCAGAATTCCAAATTCCTTCCCAGAATTATTAGATCAGTTTGAGACTCCACCAACAATGCCTTAATGTTCTAATTTTTCTACATTTTCTCTAGCATTTATCATTTTCCTGTTTTGTCATATTAGCCAATTTTATAGGTATGAGGTGATACCTCAGAGTTCTTTTGCTTTGCATTTCTCTAATCAATAGTGATTTGGAGCATTTTTCATATGACAATAGGTAGCCTTAATTTTTCATCTGAAAGCTGCCTGTTCATATCCTTTGACCATGTATCAGTTGGGGAATGACTTCTATTCTCATAAATTTGACTCTACTCTCTATATATTTAAAAATCTGAAGCCTTTATAAGAGACATTGTTTATAAAATTTTGTTCCCAGTTTGATGCTTCCTTCCTAATCTTGGTTGCATTGGCTTTGTTTGTACTAAACCTTTTCAATTTAATGTAATTAATATCTATTTTGCATTTCATAATATTCTCTAATTCTTGTTTGGTCACAAATTCTTCTGTTTTCCATAACTCTTACAGGTAAACTATGCTTTGCTTTCCCAGTTTGCTTATACAAGCCTTTGTATCTAAATTCTGGAACATTTTGACTTTAATTTGGTTTGTGGAGTAAGATGTTGGTCTATGCCTAGTTTCTGCCACACTATTTTCCAGTTTTCCCAGCAGTTCTTGTCAAATAGTGAGCTCTTATCCCAGAAGATAAGAAGATAAACCCATCTTTGGGTTTATCAAACAGTAGATTACTATAATCATTGACTACTGTGTCTTGTGTACTTAGCCTAATCCACTGATCCACTACTCTATTTCTTAGACAGTACCAAGGAGTTTTGATGATTGCTGCTTTATAATACAGTTTGAGATCTGGTATGGCTAGGCCACCTTCCCTAGCATTTCTTTTTGTTAATTCCCTTAATATTCCAGACCTTTTGTTCTTCCAGATGAATTCTGTTATTATTATTTTTTCTAGTTCTATAAAATAATTTTTGGTAGTTTGATTGGAATGGCACTGAATAAGTTAATTTAGGTAGAATTTTAATTTTAATTATATTAGCTTGGGCTACCTACCAGCAACTGATGTTTTCCCAGTTATTAAGATCTGACATTATTTGTATGGAAAGTGCTTTGTAATTGTGTTCATAGAGTTGCTGGGTTTGTTTTGAAAGGTAGACTCCCAAATATTTTACAGTGTCTATGGTAACTTTAAATGGAATTTCTCTTTTTATCTCTTGCTGTTGGGCTTTGTTAGTAATGTATAGAAATGCCAATGATTTATGTGGTTTTATTTTATATCTTGCAACTTTGATAAAGTTGTGTATTATTTCAAGGCACGTTTCACTTGATTTTCTGGGATTCTCTATGTATACTATCATACCATCTTCAAAGAGTGATAGCTTTGTTTTTACTTTGCCTATTCTAATTCCTTCAATTTCTTTTTTTTCTCTTATTGTTAAAGCTAACTTTTCTAGTATCATATTGAATAACAGTGATGATAATGGACAACCTTGTTTCAACCTTGATCTTATTGGAAATGCTTCTAGCTTATCCCCATTACATATAATGTTTGCTGATGGTCTAAGGTAGATGTTACATATCATTTTAAGGAAGACCCTGTTTATTCCTATGGTTTCTAGTGTTTTTAGTAGGAATAGGTATTGTATTTTGTCAAAAGCTTTTTCTTCATCTATTGAAACAATCATATGGCTTTTGCTAGTTTTATTGTTTCTTTTTGGGATATTTTTCAAGAGGTGATTGGTGAATTCTTTCAAGTTCTATTTTGCCCCCTGGTTCTAAAATATCTGGGCAATTTTTCTTGATAATTTCTTGAAAGATGATTTCTAGGTTCTTTTTCTGATCATGGCTTTCAAGTAGTTGAATAATTTTTAAATTGTCTCTCCTGGATCTATTTTCCAGGTCAGCGGCTTTTCCAATGAGATATTTCACATTGTCTTCTAATTTTTCATTTGTTTGGATCTGTTTAATAGTATCTTGATTTCTCATAAAGTCATTAGCTTCCATTTGCTCCAGTCTAATTTTGAAGGCATTATTCTCTTCAGTGACTTTTTGAAATTCCTTTTCCATCTGTGCGATTCAGCTTTTAAAGGCATTTTTCTCCTCATTGCCTTTTTTGGGCCTCTTTTGCCTTTTGAGTTAGTCTATTCTTTGATGTGTTATTTTCTTCAATATATTTTGTGCTCCCCTTAACAGACTGTTGACTCACTTTTCATGATTTTCTTGCATCATTCTCATGTTTCTTCCGAATTTTTCCTCCACTTCTCTTACTTGATTTTCAAAATCCTTCTTGAGCTCCTCCAAGGACTGTGAACAGTTCTTCTTTTTCTTGGAGTCTTTTGATGCAGGAGTTTTGACTTTGTTATCTTCTACTAGTTCCATGTTTTGATCATCTTTGGTCCCCCAAAAGATTCTATGGTCTGATTATACTTTCTCTGTTTGCTCATCTTGCCAGCCAATTGCTTGACTTTTGAGCTCTTTGCCATGATAGAATTCTGCTTCCAGAGTGGAGAGAGCTGTGTCCCAAATTTCTGGAGTTTTCACAGCTTGTTGTTGGAGCTATAAGGAGGTTGCCCTCTATAGAGCCACCCCAACTTCTGGCATGCTAGTGTTCCCCATGCCAGGACTGCCACCCAAGACTGTGTCCCTAATCCAAATAGGGCCAATAAAGAGCAATTACCTTCTGAATGGTCACTTGCCCCCATCCCCCCATAATCTGCAGACCAGGAGCTCTGGAGACAGCCATGTGGCAGCACCTGCAGCCACTGTTGGCCACCACCTCTGCTGGCTTGGGGGCAGGGACCTGATCATTCTCTTCTCTCATCCAGTTCCAACAGAGTTCTCTACTGACCTTTTATTTTCTTGTTGGTGTTTGTGGGTTGAGAAGTCTGGAAACCACCACAGCTGCCAGTGATTCACTCTCTTGAAGTCTGCTCTGGTCAGTCTGGGCCATGAGTCTGGGTCAGCATGGCTAAAAGAGGACTGTGCTCTGCTCCCAGTCTGATGTTATAGACCTTTCCTGTTGGCCTGTCAAGTTGCCTTCAGTGTGAGATTTGTTTCTCTCTGTCACTTTGTGTGTCTGATAGCTCTAAGATGTGTTTAGAGTATTTTTTTACAAGTATTAGAGGTGGTTGGAGTGGGAGCTGAAGCATGTTTCTGCTTTTACTCCTGTTGCTATTTTATTTAATGAAATTATTTTTCTATGATTTGTTATTTAACCCACTTGTTGTTTCTCATTATTTTTTAAGCTATGCTTACACAGTCCTTTATTAAAAGTACTTTTTATTTCATTATGGTCTGGAAAAGGGTGTAACAAATCATTGCTGTGATCAACAACTGTGCATTTCCCTCCATCCTATTTTCTTCCATTTTTTCTCTTTTTATCCTATCCATTATGAAAAGTTTGCTTTTCTTCTGACGACTGTCTTCTTTTATCTTCCTTCCTTTTTATCACCCTCCCCTTTCTCTTATCTTCTTCCCCTCCTACTTCCTTGTTTGGTAAGATAGATTTCTGTTGCCAGTGGGTATTTCACATACATACACACACACACATGCATGCACATATGTACGTATGTATATAGATATAGGTAGATGTAGTTATTTCCCCTTTTTACACCAGTTTAGATATTAGTATGGCTCAAGCATTGCCCATTCCTGCTATTTTTCCCTTTACTGTAAATAGTCTTCCTTGCAAGACAATTTTTCTCATTATTTCCCTCCTTTTGCCTTCTCTCAGGACTTCCTCTTTCTCACCCATTCATCTTTTTGTTTAATCATCTCAACATAATTGACTCATTCTCACATTATCTTTCTATGCAGAATCCTTCTGTCATAATAAGGATAAAATTCTTAGAAGACACATGTATCATCTTCCCTTATAGAAAGGTACATGAGGGTGGGAGAGGAGGGTCACTGCCTTAGACTTCAGGCTTTTTCTTACTGCTGATCTCAGAGCTAGTTCTGGGGAAGTTTTTTGGTGCTTCTATGGTTTTATGATCTGGAGAAAGATGTGGTCATTGGTCTACAGTGTAGTCCTTACCTAGGAAGGGCCTCTAGTCCCTTTGTACTGCATTCAATACTTTTCATCAGAGTCACTGCTACCATTCCCCTTCCATGACTTCTTTCTGGGATTGAGACCATTTCTCATTTTTCTTTGGGGTTTTGCTCATAGGTGTTTTGTTATTGTTGACCTCTTCTTAGTTTGTATCTTGATCTTCCCTGTCACCATAAGAACTTTCCATGATCAGATTGTTTTCTTGTTGTTTTTTGCTCATCTTTTTTTCCAGCTTTTCCTCTTTCTTTTCAATTTGAGCTCTACTCTCTGGGGTGTAAAGGGCACTGTAGAAGCTGAGGCTTCTTGTACCAGGGATTGCAGACCCCATCTGTTTATTTAATGATGCACTGATGTTGCCCTGAGGCCCATAGGAGGTCCTCTTGTCTGGTGCTGTGCTGGGAGATAAGGTTGGGGGTGCTGGAGGCTGTAGGGGACTGGCAGCTTGCTTGGCATTGAGCCAGGTTCTAGTGCTGATTCCTGGCATGTACTGTCGCCAGTGAGTGTTTCTATCCTAGGGCTGCACTGAAACACATGGCAGTCTCATTGCTGGCACCTGCTTCTTGGCCCAGGGTTATGCTGAAGCAAGTACAGGTCTGGCTGCTGGAGGTTGTCTGTTCATCTGTGGTTATACTGAAACACTTGGAAGTTCTTGGGCTGGAGTCTTCCCATTCACCTGGCTAAGCTGAGACATGTGGGGAATCCCGGTGTTGGTATTTGCCAGTTCTACCACCTTGTAACTCAGAATCTCTTGCCTCCCTGCTACCTTGGGACTGAAAGTGATATTGTTCCTTAGGATCCCCAAACTCTAGTGACCAAAAATAATACTGCCCCTCAGGGCTCTAATGGCAAGAAAAATTTTTTGCTGTTTTTCTGGATTGAATTTTAACTAATCAAGTTCCCTTGAACCTTGCTTTTGATTGTATCAAGAGATTTTGTTGGAAACAGTATACATTCTATTGCCCTTAATAGGCGTAAGGGCATTTGAAGATCTTCCCTCACCTTAATATGCCAAAGGAAATTTGTAGATCTCCTGTGTCCATTAATAGGTTGAATGTAATCACATGGGAGCCTATGGTGGGAGGAGCTTACAAAAAGGTTGGAACAGAAGGGAGCAAATAAGAGCACAAGCAGAGCTGGGAGCAGGCAGAACTGACAGAATATTTGTGATGTTGGTACTCTGTCTGTTGATTTGTGTTACTTTCTCAGACAGTAGTCCTGTCTGTTGTTCTGTGTTAATTTCTCAGACAGAAACCCTGACTGTTGTTCTGTGTTGATTTCTCAGACAGAAAGTGAATTGAGATGATAGCACTGGTAATGTGTGTAAATATTGTTGTAGCCCTGTTAAGCTTTGTTTTCCTAGAAACAGAAACTGCAAGTAGCTTAGAGTGTAGCAGTCCCCATGTGTTGAGATATGAAACAGGAGTGCAGAACTGCCTATATGTGCATCCAGGCAAGATTTAGGATCGGTCAGCCCATGAGTCAGCCTGTGGAGGAGGAGCTGTGGGGTTTGGAAGCCAGCCACTATTCAAGATGAAAGAAGATTTTACTTTGGATACTCTATATTGACTGATGAGATTTGCAACTTACTGTGACCTAAAGGTAAATGGTTGTACTTTCTGCTACTCCTTAAGGATGATTGGCTTAAGGATGATTGGAAACCAACCTCTGGTAAAGATGAAAGAGGACTTTATTTGGATACTCTGTGTTGACTGAGGAGACTGTAACTTGATGTGACCTAGGGGTGGATGGTCTTTGTATTTTCTGCTGCCCCATAAAGATAACTATAAGATACATATGTTTTATTTAAGACTATGTGATCACCTTAGCAATAAGTTGTTTTGTTGTTGTGAATGATATGCTTTAGTTTATTGCTGAATAAGTAGAGAGTTCATTATCCTATGTGATTAGACCCTAAAAGTTATTCACAGCAGCAGTCTTAGGAGAGCTGTTGTAATTGACTTTATAAGGACTTCCACTCCTTCTTGACTGAAAATGCTCTTCTCCACCCTTGAACTGACTGTGGAGTATAGACAATGGAGTTGTCAAACAGCATCTGGTCCTCATCTAGAGGAATCCCTTGTGATTTCCTTCTGACTAGTTACCAGGTGCCCTTACCATGTATTGCCTGAGACCTCCCAAAGTTGCTGCTACTTCTGTCACCACCACTTGATGGTTGGCTTTTCTGTCGTAAATTTATGGGAAGCCATGAACAAGGGTCATATAGGATAGGTAAGCATAGATGTGTTATGATCTGCATTATTGGAGGGAATATTCCCATGGATGGTTTTACACAAATTCATTGAGATACTAGAGTATAGGTGATTGACCATAAGGGCATGTGATACAATGGAAAAAACATTGAATGTGGAGTCATGAGAACCAGATTATGATCCTAGTTTTCTTGTTAATCAGTTGTATGACTCATGCATTCATGCATTGTATTTTTCATCTGGAAAACTGGACTTTTTGTCCTAGTTTTCTGTACTTCCCAACGTTGTTGATATTCAAATGATAAAATGGTTACAAAATGCCATTATTACTAATAGCTTCCTTCCTTTTATATTTTGTTTAAATTTTCAGTTACTTATAAATGCCAGAGAGCATTGTCCACTTCCAAATAGGTCCAATTTAAAAATATATATATATTCCGACAATGATTTTAATATAGTTTGAAAATACTATTTTAATCCTATGTATTTATGAATCTGTTATTCAAAGTCAGATCTTTAAGTAACTAACATTGGTCTCAGAGACTTTCCTGGGATGGAGATTTTGTACATGTCATCAGTTTGGCTGATGTACACTAGGCAAACATATGACTTATTAGCTTCTGATGAGCCAGGTGGTATGTGGGCATTTATTCTGGCAATCCAAATATATTGGTAATTGAGTTGGTCAGCATGGTTCTAGGCTGGACGCTTCTTGACCCATGAGGAAACAAACCCACTGACTTGTCAGCTTGCTTATAGAGAGCTGGTTATTAATCATTACTTCTGTGTAAGCAACAATAGGCCAACATAAACTTGGTTTCCTTTTATATAGCCTGGCCAATGCCCTTCCACCTTTCATTTTCCTTTAATAGGTCAGGGAGGCAGTAAGAATTGAGGTGGGGATTGGAAGAGGAACACAGACAGATGGGCTGTCAACCCTCATATTTAACAATATATACACAGGCCTAATGGTCCTGTCTGCTAGTAAGACTCATGCTTATGAGGAAATAATTTAGAATTTGCATATTAAAGATGTCTTGGAGATCAGTTCACTTTCCATCTGTGCCATGACAGCTTGTGGATGAACATTCTGTGTTTTTAAAAACAGTTCCCTCATTACATATGATGCGTATCCATGTCTCCTGAAAGCTAAAAGTGTTTTAGAGTCTCATCCTAAGCATCATTGAAAATCTATTCTTACTCTCCTATGATTCAGTCAGAAAGGTCTAATCTTTCTTTCAGGTAAATCTTAGGAATTCTCTGTCCCTTGTTTCTTTTTGGCTAAATAATAGGAAATCTTTGTAGCTCTTCTTTTGTAAAAGAAACAATGCTTAATAACATTTAATAATATGTTAATGTTACTTAATTCATATGCTTAATAATGATGTTAAAAAGGCAAGAAGTTACTTCTTTTTAGTTCCCAATGTGCTTACCTTGTTTATGTTTCACACAGGTGTTGAAGTAGTCTTGTGTTTATCTATTATCATAAAAATAAGGTCATAGATTTAGAATTAGAAGGGACCTCAAACATCATCTAGTCTTGCCCTCTTACAGATGATGAAACTGAGAACCCAAGAGGTGAAGTGACTTGTCTAAAATCACACTGAACCCAGGTTCGCTGACTCCAAACCCAGTGCTCTTATTCATCAAAGTCTGCTTTCTTCCCCATTACTCTCTGAAGATGATGAAATTAAGATACTGAAGACCAATGCCAGCAATGGAGCCAAAATTCCAGCAGAGGTCCCTTGGCTTCAATCCATTGCTCTTTAAAGTTAGTAGCATATGACAATAGAAGGTTGGATTTGGAATCAGGAGAACCTGAGTTCAAGTTTTACTTTAGACACTTACCTAGGCAAAAACAAGTCATTTAATCCCTTTCACTCTCAGTCTCCTTATCTGTAAAATGGGGATAGTAGTGTTTAGCCGTCAAGGTTGTTTTGAGGATCAAAATGAAATGATATATGTAGAGAACTTTGTAAACACCAAAGTTTTATAAAAATACCCATTTTTACTTTAAAATATCGTGGACATATTCACAATTTAAATCACTGAAAAATAATGGCAGCTTACAATGTAGCTCATTAATATGATTGCTAAATTGAGATACATACGTATAGTTATAAAGTTAAGATTCACCAAAGGAAATGTATGAGTGAGAATTTATCATTGATGAAAATTTTACTAAGTATCAAGCCTGTTGATTAAAGCAATAGTAAAAAAAACATTCAATTTGAAAAGTTTTAATTGATTTCAGGAGATTAACTTTTCACTTTAAAAATGGAATTTATAAATGGCACTGGATCATATGACAAATCTACATACATAAATTCTTAAACATTTTAGTACAGCATTTCCCAGATGATGGTCTATAAAAACCTGGCAAATAAGGGTTATATTGATGCTAGGTGATTTCCTTTCCTCCTCCCTTCCTTCCTTCCTTTCTTCCTCCCTTCCTGTCTTCCTGCCTTCCTTCCTTGACAAGTTAAGGTTACATGAAAGAGGACAAAAATTTTTTCTTACAATTAGAGCAATCCCAAAGTAGAATAGTCTGCCCCAGGTGAAAGTGGTTCCCTTCACTAGAGGTCTTTAAAGGGAGACTGGACCTTTAGTTGGGCATGGTGTACATGAAATGCTTGTTGGAGGGAGAGGTTAGACTAGATGGTCTCTGAGGTTCGCTTTAAGCTTGGAATTCTTTAATGAAAATTTACCTGAGGTGCACCTATATTTGGAAAATTATTATTTGAACTTGAATGTTTTCCCCCTTTCACTTTCATTTTCTTCATATCCCCTCACACTTTCTTCTGAGGAGGTCAGAAAGCAAATGAAATTGCAAAAACTAAGTGTTTTTATCCTGAAATGTGGTTAGTTTATCTCCAGAACTTATGGCTCATCTGTTGCCCATCTTTAGAAGTTGAATAACCAGGGCCAGAATTAGGATTCCCAGATCTTTGTTTCAAACATTATTCTATGAATCAGCTCAGAGGAAACACTATAAGGAAAGCACTTTTTTAAAGTTGGTTCAGAAAATTCAGGAGCAGCAAGAGGGGATCTTTTCTAAATCTCTCCATGGAATGGTAGAAGTTAAACTGTATTTTGACCTGGGCCTTTTAGTATACCATAGTGTGGTGGTGTTCCTTACCCCACAGAATTAAGTGATGTAAACTTTCAGTTGAAATTCTGAGAACAAAGCTACCTTTAATATCTCTTCCCCTAATCCTTTTTTCATGTGGTCAGATAGTTAAATAACATATAAATGATAACTCTTAAAGCTATCTGTCATCTTCAGTCAATCAATGAGGAAATATTTAGTGAATATTTGCCATGTGATGAGGACTATACAAGGACCTATGGGAGACAAAGAGGAATTTAATTCAGCTTGCTAAACAAGTACAGATTGTCAACCATGTATAAGGCACCACCATTAGTCCTTTGCTACTGTGGGCAGGGCAATGTGCTACTTTTATGTGTTCACAAAGGTTTCTGTCTCACTTTAGTGGGACAAAAAGACCTTTGAATGCTAAAAGTTCCAGCTCACTACCTACTCCTCATCATCCCTTTGGATCCTTAGTCAATTAGAAGAATTTATCGTGAAGCACTACCAGTCTCTTAGTTCTATATGGTTAGAAATGGACTCTCCCAGTTTTTTATCTAGATTCTTCTGTTTTTTCATCTAGCTTCTTAGAGAAGAACCTGACAGTGAAATTTCTCTTCATCCTTCAAGGACAGTGCACACATTTTTTTCTGCTGAATCTCCGATTTTTTCTAGATTTCATATCCTAATCCTAAATACTAGGTCATGTTTTCTCCATCATCTATTAGACCAGTGGTTCTCAACCTGTGGGTTATGTTCAATTTGTAACAATGAAAATACATGCTGAATATCAGATATATTCCTAACAGTAGCAAAATTAGAGTTATGAAGTAGCAATGAAAATAATTTTATGGTTGCGGGGTCACCACAACATGAGGAACTGTATTAAAGAGTCATGGCATTAGGTAGGTTGAGAAGCACTGTATTAGACTAAGAAGGGGTAGGGAAACTCCCCGTCACATTAGATCTCATGGAAGCAGGAGCACTATTTTGTTTTCCATTATGTTTTTATCTTTATTCACATGGTAGAAAGTAAAAACAACAAAATATAGAATGAATGAATTTAGTGAGCATAAAAGTGTTATTTTAAGGTCATTCTATCCTATCTGAAAGGTCCTCCTTAAGTCATTACTTATAAATTGCCTTTTATATATTTGGGATTGATTTTACAAATATGCATATGGAACAAACTGTCTCCTGGCTAGAATGCAAGCACCTCAAGGATAGGGATCATTTCACTTTTGTCTTAGTATCCCATTTGATCTTACTCTCCCATACCCCAAAATCTCCAGTGGCTACCTGCTAACCATTTTGGTCATATATAAAGTCTTTTGATACTTAAAAGTGGTCACAAGCTGAATTCTTACCCTTTTTCAGTTATCCTACCCATTACTTCCCTGCAGGCACACTAAGAACAAGCTACAGAGTCTTACTTCTTCCTCACACATGGCATTCCTTCCATAATTTTGTACTAGCTGTTGTTCATACCTGGAATGGATTCTCTTTTCACCCATCTCCTGTCTCCATGTCTTTGCATTGGCTATCTCTTGTGCCTGGAATGCGCTCTCTCCTCTTTACTGCCTCTTATAATTTTTGGCTTCCTTCAAGATTTAAGTCAGATTTGAATACAGAAACTTTCCTGATCTCCTCAGTTGTTAGAACCATTCCCTTGAAAGTTACCATTTATGTACTCCACCAAATACATATCTCCAATGCATTTATTTCTATTTTGTCTTCTCCATCTGAATGTAAACTTCTTGAGAGATTTTTTGCTATTCTTGGTATCGCCAATGCTTGATACATAGCAATCACTTGATAGATGTAGTTTGAGACTTCAGATTCCTTATCACAGTCAGAGAATTACATATTTCTGCTAATTATGTAAACTGGAATTCTGGTAGTAAAAAATGTTCTGACAAGGAATATCGAGAACACAGTAGAATTTCATAAATTTCAGCCTTTGGTTTTCTCTGTGCTTGTGCTTATAGCCAAGAAGTAAGGCTAATATCATGTATAGCTTGCCCTTTAGGGGGTTTGGGTCTTGCCTCCATTACCTCTTAGCACAGCTGAGTCTCATTGTCTAGATGAAGGAGAGGGAGAGCAAGAAGGAGCTTCAATTTGATGAGGAAAGGAGAGCTAGAGAGAGCAGGTGGCTTCCCCATTAATATTACAAGTAGGTATACTGAATGTTGGGAGCTAAGGGATTAAGAGGTTAGAAGGTTGAAGGAAATTGGAATGTGAATCTCAAAAGACTTAGTGGGTGTTTATACTCTGGCATTTACCACATGAATGATGCAATGGGATGTAGGAAAATGGTGACTGTTTGGGAATCTTTGTTGTTCACAAATTGAGGAATGCTGTTCCCTATAAATTTAAGAATGGTTCCTCTTTGAGAGGATTTTAACCAGTTTATTATATATAGGAAGTATTGGAGATGTGACGGTGGAGTACAACAGTGTCCTTGTATTATTTATTTGTGGTACAGAAGAAAGAGAGCATAGCATCACCCTGTCAAAGAGAGGCTTCAGATCCTCTGACATATCTTCTTGCCTTGAGGCAGGGCTTAATTTAAACCATCCCATAAAGCCAGTTTCATTATTAAAAGAAAGACCCTAGTATCCCCCTTGCTGATAAATTCTATTTTATAGGTATTGAAAATCAGATGATAAATTATTGTCAGGATATCTCATGCAAATTCTTTCTGGAGTTTGTAATTACAAGACAAGTCTCCCATCCTCCCTACTCCTCCAATTAACTAATGTTTTCAAATATGGTTCACTATTTGCTAGGAAGTATGATGCTTTTACTCCTTCCCTAGCTCCTATTTGCTGTATCTGGGGCCATGTCCAGTCATCTTGCTCCTGGACCCAGATGACTTTCTAGGACAGTGGTCCTCAACCTTCCATTCCCTTCCCTTCCCTTCCCTTCCTTTCCCTTCCCTTCCCTTCCCTTCCCTTCCCTTCCCTTCCCTTCCCTTCCCTTCCCTTCCCTTCCCTTCCCTTCCCTTCCCTTCTGTTGCCACAAATTGAATTTTTTCCAAGCACCAGTTTTCCTAATCTATAAAATGGGAAGATTGTCCTGGTTCTTTTGCCATGATATGATAGAATAGAGAAGGTTAAAACATAAAAAGGCATATGTTTCTTGCCTTTCATGGGATTTTCTGAGTGCCAGAGAGTATGTTGTCATATTTGTGAAAAATCTGCAAAATAATTAAATGCCATATATCCTTGTACATGTATACATTGAATCTTCTGACAAAATGTAAGCTCCTTGAAAATAGGAAAATTTTCATCTTAATTATTTTTTATCTTTGCCTATCCTGGTAACTGGCACACAGTAGGAACTTAATAAGTGCTTGTTGATTGATTAACTGATGAAATATAGGGGCCATTAAGTTTTTCCTCCTTCCTGCACAGTGTAATCATAAAAATTTGTGTGCTCTAAGAAGCAACGTTTTAACGGCTTTAATTAAAAAGAATGTTTGGTTCTTAAATTCAAATGCAAATAACATCTCAAAGTCTCAGGAAAGCCCTTTAAGAGGCCAGACTCCACTCCCTTCTAGGTTCTAAGATCTAATTACCAACATATAAACCCTAACTCATGTTCTCTGCATTTACAAATGGTCTCATTTATTTTTCCTCCAGCCCACAATTTTACCCAGATGCTATCTATTTCTAAGAGAGATTTAGTCATCCTAAGCCTGCAGTTTCCAAAGATAATGATTTCCCAGAGCAAAGAAATCATTATAAATGAGTCCATATTGCTTAACTCTGATATCTTACTGCAGTTAAAATGAGGTCTTATACTAATGGGAATGAAAAGTAAACTTTCTAAGGCCTTGCAGAGACACCTTCCTTCCCTTTTAGTGAAGAGGATTGTTTGTAAGGAAAGCAGTGGTTTCTAATGTAAATCTATCATCAAACTAATTTATTAGGAAGAGAACTCTAGTGAAGCTATCAAAGTCATACCATATATCTGCTAATTGCACCAGAGTTGATACAGATCAAATGTTTCCATTATATTATTATGAGAACTACTGTTCTGTTGACCTTTGCATAGAAATATGAAATCTGAAGAGAGAAATTCTTCACTGCAATAAACTCAAAATTCATGAGATAAACAACAAAACACATTGAAGATAAAGAGAATAATATATTCTTCATGGGTGTAATAAAAGTATGAGCTGAGTAACTGACAAAGAAAGAGAACTCTGGGGGCAAGTTGACTTCTGGGAAGGTAAGAAGGAAGCTATGAAATCTTCTCAGTCATAATTATTTCTCAGAGTAATGCAGAGATTTTTGTGTTTCCTATTTAATTTGTTTTTATTATTTTATACACAAAACAACATTTTTATATTTTGGAAAAAATAACTATGAATCTAATTTCATATTTATTCAGTTTCATAGAAAATCAATAGCATGTTTTCTGTATGATTTGGGGGCCATCACCAAGATAAATAATCCTGTACATTTATCTGGCTTATTAATAATGATTCTTTATGAAACCTTGGTGGAAAGATGATATGATGCAATGGAAACATGACCAGGATAGGATTCCCATGTTGATTTTGCCACTTATAACTGTGTGACCTTGGTCAAAGAATTTAAGTTCAAACTTCAGTTTCCTCATTTTTAAGACTGGTTCTGTTCATCTCATTTGATTGTTTTAATGCTAAGTTAACATGTATTTACAGTGATTCATAACCTTAAATGTCAATTTAAAATGTTTATGAATAATAATAATAATCGCTACTGGGAATTTGGGATTCAGAGGAAGCAGAGATTGGATGCATCTCCTGTCTAAGGCCCAGCCTAGCTAATTATAGACTGTTTCTTCACCAAGTAACAAATTCTTTTGGTTGTGGTAGCCAAAAACTAAAGAAATGGCTTTGACAAATGAGCCAATTCAATACAGGACCCTTCCTTGGAGCTAAAGTGACAAAAAAGATGATACGGTGAGAAAGATCAAATTCAGACTTTCCAAAAGCATTTGAACTAATTGTACTCTCAATATGAGAAATGTGTCTAGTGGCCAAGCTGAGAACCTTCTTCATAGGAACTAAAGCATTAACAGTTGTGTTTTAAATGAAACCAGAAAAATAAAAAGAAGTTGCAGCAGAACACAAGAAAGGTTTGTAGGTTCTCTTTAGAGAAGGAAACAAAGGATTGTCAGCGTTTATTTCATCACACACCTCATAGCAAAAGAAATAATATTTTGTAGAATACTTGGTTATATGAGTATGAGCAAAAGAACTGCTTTGAATATTATTGGTATTTATGTGACAATTATCTACTTTGAAGGGAAAAGAAGTGATGAGAGAGGAGAGGAGGAGAGCAGCAGGGAAGAAGGGAGGAAGGAAGAGAGGGAGGGAGGGGGAGAGAGAAAGAAAGAGGGGAGAGAGACACAGAGAGAGACAGACAGACAGAGAGAGACAGAGAGAGGGGCGAGGGAGAGGGAGAGGGAAACAGGGAGGGAGGGAGACAGAGAGAGACAGAGACAGAGACACAGAGATACTCTGCTCCCTTCAGGCTTTCTTGAGACTCTTTTCAATCCCTGGTTATTTAGCTGCTTCAAAGGAATCTGGCTTCTAGCTTCAAGAGAGAAGATTGAGAGTGTCAACCATACTTGGAAGTGATATGAAAGAAGCATTAACCTAAACTTTTCCATTGTGCCCTAAGATCCATTGGATTTTTTCCCTTTAACTTGCAGCTGAAACCTTCCACCTGTGGTCTCTCCCATTAGAACATGAGCTTCTTGGGAACAGGGATTATCTTAATTTTCTATTTGTATCCCTGGTGTTTAGCCCCATGTTTTTCACATAGTAAACATTTAGTAAATACTTCACTTACTCACTCATTCATTAATTTAAGAGTTGGAAGTTGGAAATTGATTTGGTAATGCCTAATAAATAGATAAGAGATTGAACTGAAAAGTTTCAAATAAGCTTTCTGGAGGGCAAAACAAATATTAATGAAACCATGTGCAAACCTGAAAGTAGTAGAATTTAATATCAATCAATTCAGTGATTCTATGAGCCTGGGAAAGGATATTTTTCAATATTATGTAATGTAAGTGTATGTAAGGAAAAAGGCTTAGTCCAAGAGAAGAAAAGCCAGGTGATTGTCAAGTGCATAGACCACATTCTGTTTAAACTGTGTCTTTATTAGTTAGAAAATGTTTGGTTTAGTGTAGTAATGTTTAAGATTATACAATGTAGCAGCAACAGGAAGGCTAGGATAAAAATGATCATACTAATTGGTTCTATTTCAAAGGAGTCTGTGAGCCATTTTTTGCATCAGCCTCTAATGTGAAATATCAATAGAGAGCCATCAAAGAGGGAATAGAGCTGCTTTGTTGCATAGTTGCTTGAATTTAACCTAACACCATTCACAAATTTCTCTTGGAGGATTGAAAATGACGGTTATGAAAGAAGGCTCATTAGGGGAAAGATTGAACTAGAAGAGGGAGGCTGCTTTATGATTGTAATTTACTGGAGGAATTGCTCTTCTCCTGGAGCTTTGTGCCCTCATCTGTAAAATGGGGATGACTGAAGCTCCTTAGATGGTTAGGAATAATAAATAAAATGATAAAGCTCCTTCAAAATCAGAGATTCAACCTGCCTAATACTGTCCAAATAGTACAAAGTATATTATTTTATTTGAAAAATAATTATGGATATCTATCTTGTGTTACCTTACTTGTATCCTTGGAAATTAGCATAAAGATGGAACGTGTGTTTTTGTACTCCAGTTCTTACCACAATGATTATCACATATTTCTTAATTTAAAAAACACCCCTTTTCACTCACTAGTCCTTTATGTTACTCATGATATTTGCATAAGCACAAAAGAGCATAATAGAGATAATTATAACCAATGTACTAAATGTTATTGGAGAAAATGTAAAAGCAGAGAAAATCTATGAAGAACTGGAAAGACTGTCCAAATGAAGTAGAGGAAAATGATAGCAATTAACAAACAAACAATATTTTCTAAATGGACATTTCATTATGGATTTAGATGTTGTTTAATAGGTCTCAAGTTTTACTCTCTACAGGGGACCCTTTGTAGAATGATTTAAAGAATTTAAAATTATGCAATTGGATATCATAGATGCCCACCATAAGGTACAAGATGGCAGAAAAGTTTACCCAAGGTCTATTCTTCCATGGCTGTGAAAAACACTCCATAATAATTATTGAACTTGATCCAAGAGAGAGCTATAGAACTGGTATACATAGTAGCCTATTTGCCTAGATGGTGGCACATGCCACTGAAGGGATATCTATGTTCAGTGGGTTCAAATGAGAGTGTTGTTGACTCATGATGCTTATCTGGAGAACCAGGTAAGTACAAAGATGTTTTTGGAGCTTTATGGATAAAGACTATCTCTTAAAGAAGATATGAAGAACAAAAGTCACATCCTAGTGATGACTTATCCTTTCACTGTTCTGGTCTGTATCTGATTTGGGTTAGAGCCCTGGTTTAGATGTGATACTGGAACAAAATATGCTACTACTGGGTCATTTAGCAAGAGAGGGAAAATAAAAGGGAGAAGGCAAAGCAGAAAGACGGACACGTGTACACACAGACACAGGGACACTAAGACAGAGAAAGAAAAAGAAGGTGGGTGGAGAAAGGGGGAAGGAATGTGGGAGAGGAAGACAGAAACAGAGACAGAGAGACAGACAGATAGATACACACCCAGAGAGAGGCAGAGAGAGACAGAGAGAATTAGAGAAGGAAAATATTCATCAAGGATTGGCATTGAAAACCCCTTGACTTGTTTTTGAAATAAGCTTCCATTGCAATCTAGTAGCCAAACATTTAGCCCCTCCAGCTCCTTGTGACTGCTATATTCTCAACTGCTAAAGTGCTGTTGATAATCTGAGCCCATAGTCCACTGAGTCAACCAAATCTCTAGGGATGTCCCTTCCTTTTAAGGAAAACTTGGTCTAACCTACATGGGGGCTGAGGATGGGAAAGATTAGGATATTGCTCCTGTTACAACTTAGTATGCATAGGCCTACCCAATCAGAACTCAGACATCATCTAAGTAGACAAGGTGTTTTGGATGAAGTATTTCTCTGTATCTTACCTCGCTTTATCTATTCTTATCAAGGTCAAGATGTTAAAAGCAGCCGTTAGGAGGAATAAACTATACCTTGTTGTCCTCACGGATACCCAGAACATTTAAATCCTGCATTGCAAAGCATGCCTCAGACTCAATGGGTTGAAGGTTGGAATAGAAAATGGGGTGAAATTAACATATGATTTTCCTATTTCATGCATATAATAACCCCCAAGAATAATGCCTCAGGATTCAGTCTATACCCAGGGTAATTTGAACAAGAGCTACATTTACCTATTAATTTATTCTATGGAGTCTGAAAAGATAGAGAATATGTAGAAATCTGTATCTAGTACAACTCAACTGAAAGATCAGTTGGAGGAAATCTACCACCTAACTATGATCAGCCACAGAATTTGTCCTGTTATGAAATCTTGATGATTAGGGAAAACAAGATGGATTACTTCTGGGGAGAAGGTGAGAGGAATCAAAGATGATTTCAAAGTTGAGTCTGGTTGACTGGGAGGGGGGGGTTAAAGAATTCCGTTTTAGATATATTGACAATGAGATGATAAGTGATACATCCAAGTATAAATATTCAGTGTGTATGTGAAGGTATGAGTCTGGAATACAAGGAGAGAAGTCAGAACCTTGGAGCAAGAGTTTTCATAGAGGTGATGATTCAAGTCATTAAGGTATATGTGATCTCCAAGAGAGATCCAAGAAATTATATTGAGAAAGGACACTGCAGGTCTGTAATAGAACCATAGGGAATGTTCACAGTTTGAGGGTTATAGAGAAAAAAATATCACTCAGCAAAAGAGACAGATGTAGAATGGTTAGAAGAATTGACTTTGTGTGGACAGAGATGGATAAAATGCTAAGAAGGAAGTGGACACTCAAGTATATGCCATGGAGAGGGCAATGATAATGAACAACAAAAGAAGAAAAACTACTACAATTACAGTAGGATGATGACAGTCTCTCCTGTTTTCCTTTCATATTGTGTTTTCTATCTCAAGAGTGCAAATTATTATTGAATAATTCATAGGGCACCCATCACTATGAAAACTAGGTCCTTGGATAGACTTTAAAATTTATTATTAATTGTATAATGTAGGCAAAATTAACATTATGGCTGTAGCAGCAGGTGCTAGTGGGAGAATTTTATTTATTCAATACCTACTGTGGGCAAGAGCCCATAGCAGAACACGAAGCGAAGAACCGAAAACAAAAACAAAACCAAAAAACAGCACTGAAAATGCCTGAGGAAGTTACATTCTAACAAGAGGATAATAAATGACATTCAGAAATTGAAATCTAGTGAGATCTTTTGTGGTACCTTTAGTCTGACTCATTTGTCTTTGGATAATTGCTAGAGAGAACCAAGCACAAGTGTGAGACTTTTAATAAATAGCAGATAAATGAGAGAGATCTGGCATTTCATTGGGATAGGGAGCTCCTGGTAAAACACTTAGTCCAGGGCTGGGGAATCTGTAGCCTCAAGAGCATGTGTGCTTTTGAGGTCCTTAAGTGTGGTCCTTTGACTGAATCCAAACTTCACAGAAATCCCCTTAATTAAAGGATTTTTTTTCTGTAAAACATGGACTCAGTCAAAAGGGCCCACCCAAGGACAGTAGATGTCTATATTGGTCTATGGATGCAAATTGGCAAAACTTACTATTTCAAAGATCTATCCAGAGTACTGAGAGGTTAATTAAATTGTTAGGTATTGTACAGCCAGAATATGCCAGAGATGGGACTTGAACATAGGTTTTCTAAGTTCTGAGGTAAGCTCCTCATGTTTTCCCACTTAATAGTATTTAACTTTCCCCCAATTACATGTAAAAATAGTTTTCAACATTTAATTTTGTAAAATTTTTAATTTCACACTTTTCTCCCTTCCTCTCCTCCCCCTCCCCCAAAGAGCAAGCAATCTAGTATAGGTTATACACATATAATCATGTTAAACATATTTCCACATTAATCATGCTGTGAAAGAAGAATTAAAAGAAAAGGGGAAAACGTGAGTAAGAAAAACAAAAAGGTGAAAATACTATGCTTCAATATGCATTCAGACCCCATAGTTCTTTCTCTTAATGTGGCTAGTATTTTCCATCATGACTCTTTTGGAATTGTCATGGATCATTGTATTACTGAGAAGAGCTAAGTCTAACATAGGTAGTCATCAAACAATGTTACTGTTGTCATTGCTATATACAATGTTCTTCTGGTTGTTTCTTTCACTTATTATTAGTTCTTGTAAGTCTTTCCAGGTTTTTACAAAATCTTCCTGCTCTTCATTTCTTATAGCACAATAGTATTCCATTACATTCATATACCACAACTTGTTCAGTCATTTCCTAGTTAATGGGCATCCCATCAATTTCCAACTCTTTGCCACCACAAAAGGACCTGTTATAAATATTTGTGTACATGTGTAATAGCAAGCAAAGAAGTATTTAGCTCCCTGTTTCAGTTCAAATTTCTTTTGAGCCTTGCCCATGATTGTATCAAGTCTATATTAAGAAACAAAACTTGTGAAACCCACAGTTAGAGGAACTTGCTCCTGCAACAGAAAGGGGTGGAACAGGGAAGAGTTAATGAACATATATAAGGAGAAGCCCAAGCTGGGAGAGAGCAAAACTGAGAAGGGGAAACAGTTGTGGAGGCTGGCACTCTGTATTTTCTTTCTGTCAATTTTTGTTTGTGATGCTTTGTATAGAACCCTGGGACCTTACTGGAAGCCATGAAAGAGGATTTTCTTGTTGTCTGTTTACAGAAGTCCTGGAGAAGGGTTTCAGAGGTCCTGGGATGTGCTGATGATGTGTTGAGTTCTCAGACCTTGTTGGTGGTTCTGTGTTGATTTAACAGGCAGAAAGTGAATTGATGATGGTGTGGGCAATGTGGATGAATGTTGTTTTGGCTCTGTTAAGCTTTGTCTTCCCAGCAACAGAAACTGTGAAGGACCTGAGGTAGAGTGCACACTGTGAGCTTCAATATGGAATGGGAATTGGACAAGGTTGAAGACCTGGGCAAGGAACTGATTGCTGCCTGCCTTTGAATCCAGGTGACAGTAGGGTAAATTCAGGCAAAATCTGGGACCATGGAAGAGGAACCATGAAATCTGGGAGCTACCTTTAAGTTAAGATTAAAAGATCTCTACTTGAGTACTTAATACTGATTGAGAAGATTATGACTTCCTGTGGCCTAGGGGTGAGAGATCTTTGTACCTAGTACCTCTTAAAGATGATTTTGTTAAGGATGATTGGAAACTAATCACTAATCAAAAGAAAGAAGATATTTTTAACTGATTAAGACAATGTGACCTAGGGGTGCAGAACTTTGACCTTTGTATTTAGTGTCCCTTAAGGAGCTTTTCCTTAAAGATGATTGAGTTAAGGACTTACTGAATTATATCCTTTGCTTAAAACTATGTGGCCACTTTAGTGATAAGTTGTTATATTATAACATTATGAATGCTGTACTTTGATTTTTGTAAATGTTTTGCTTTAATTTACTGCTGAATAAATGGAGAATTCACAATACTATGTGATCAAAACCCTAGAACTATTCACAAAAGCAGTCCTCTGTAAAGCTTCTCATGCTTTACAACATGTGGGTCCTTTTCCATTTTTTATGATCTCTTTGGAATATAGAACTAGTAATAGTATTGCTGGATCAAAGAGTATGCACATTTTTATAGCCCTTTGGGGATAGTTTCAAATTTTTCTCCAGAATGGTTGGATCAGTTCACAATTCCACCAACAGTGCATTATTGTTCCAAGTGTCCCACATCTCCAACATTTATCATTTTCCTTTTCTATCATATTATTTGATCTGGTAAGTATGAGGTGGTACCTCAGAGTTGTTTAAATTTGTATTTCTCTAATCAAAACTTATTTAGAACATTTTTTTCCCAGAGGGCTATAGATAGCTTTAAGTTCTTCTGATAAATGCCTGTTCAAATCTATGACCGTTTATCAATTGGGCAATGACTTGTATTCTTATAAATTTGACTCGGTTCTCTATATATTTTAGAAATGAAGCCTCTTTCAGAAACACTGGCAACAAAAAATTGTTTCACAGCTTTCTGTTTCTGGTTGTAATGGTTTAGTTTGCGCAAAACCTAATTTACCATGATCAGAACTGTCCATTTTGCATTTCATAATGTTCTCTATTTTTTGTTTGTTCATAAATTCTTCTCTTCTCCATTGATCTGACAAGTAAATCATTCCTTGCTCTCCTAATTATCTTATGGCATCATCCATTATGTCCAAATCATATACCTGTTTCAACCTTATCGTGGTACACAGGGTGAGATGTTGGTTCATGTCACTTTTCTGCCATAAAGTTTTCCAGTTTCCCAGCAGTATTTATCAAATAGTGAGTTCTTATCCCAGAAGTTGGATTCTTTGGGTTTATAAAACAGAAGATTATGATAGTCATTTACTACTATGTCTTTTGTACCTAAGCAATTTCCCTGATTCACCACTCTATTTTTTAGTCAGTACCAAATAGTTTTGATGATTGCCCCTTTACAATATAGTTTTAGATCTGGTATGGCTAGGTCACCTTCCTTTGCATTTTTTCATTAATTACCTTAATATTCTTGACCTTTTGCTATTTCAGATGAATTTTGTTATAATTTTTTCTAGATCTAAAAAACAGGTTCTTGGTAATTTGATTAGTATAGTGCTGAATAAGTAAATTAATTTAGGCAGAGTTGTCATCTTTATTAGGTCAGACTACCTGTGAGCAATTGATATTATTCCAAATGTTTACATATGGCTTTATTTGTGTGAAAAGTATTACATAATTGTGTTCATAAAGTTCCTGGGTTTGTCTTGGAATGAAGACTCCCAAATATCTTATATTGTATACATTTATTTTATTTTTATTATTTTTTATTTTTTTCATTATTTGTTTCTAGATAAGTTTTGAAAACTTTTAAAAATTTATTTTAAAAATTGATTTGTTTATTTACTTTTAGTTTACTAGATTTGGTTTCACAATCCCTTGAGTTTCAAATTTTCTCCCTTCCCTCTTACCCCCATTCTCCCTTCCCTCCCCATGGCAGCATACAATCAAGTATAGGATCTGCAAATACTTTCATATTGAACATTAGTCTGTTTGCATAGAAGGGTTATAATCAATGGAGTGAGCAATAGGAAAAAAGAAAGAAAACCAAACATGAAAAAGAATGATAGCATGTAGATTGCTTCAGTCTCCATTTAAACTCTGTTCTTTCTAGATCTTTCTCTGAATGTAGATATTTCCTTTCATCCTGAGACTTATAGAGTTGTCTTATAACTGTGTGTTGCTGAGAAGAGTCCAGTTTATCAAGGCTGGTCATCACACATACAATGTGTTTGTGATTGTGCACAAATTTTTCCTGGTTCTGCTTTTCTCACTTAGTATCAGTTTGTATAAGTCTCTCCAGGTGAATATGAAGACCATATCCTCCCCATTTCTTACAGCACAATAGTGTTGCGTTACATTGATATAACACAACTTGTTTAGGCATTCCCCAATCGATGGGCATCACTTTAAATTCCAGGTTTTTGCTACCACAAAGAGAGTTGCAATAAATATTTTTGTACATATGGGTCTTCCTCCCTCTTCTATGAACTCTTTGGGATACAACCCCAGAAGTGGTATTACTGGGTCAAAGGGTGTGCAATTATTTATAGTCCTTTGGGCATAGTTCCAGATTGCTCTCCAGAATGGTTGTATCAGTTCACAGGTCCATCAACAATGAATTAGTGTTCCAATTTTTCCACATCCTCTCCAACATTTGTCATTTTCCTGTTTTGTCATTTTAGCCAATCTGGCTAGAGAGATGTGTCCCTCAAGGTTGTTTTGATTTGTATTTCTCTAATGAATAATGATTTAGAGTGTTTTTCATATGCTTATAGATATCTTTAATTTCAACCTCTGAAAAATGCCTATTTATATCCTTTGACCATTTATCAATTGGGGAATGACTTGTATTCTGATAGGTTTGATATATTTCCCTGTATATTTTAGAAATGAGGCCTTTATCAGAGACACTGGTTATAAAATTCTTTCCCAATTTCCCACTTCCCTCTTAATCTTGGTTACATTGGCTTTGTTTGTACAGAAACTTTTCAATTTAATTTAATTGAGATTATCTGTTTAGTATTTTATAATGCTCTCGAATTCTTGTTTGGTCATAGTCTTCCCCTTCTCCATAAATCTGACAGGTAAACTACTCCTTGCTTTTCCAGATTACTTACAGTATCAGCCTTTATATGTAGATCATGCACCCATTTAGACTTGACTTTGGTGTACGCCGTTAGATGATGGTCTATGCCCAATTTCTGTCATACTGTATTCCAATTTTCCCAGCAGTTTTTGTCACATCGTGAGTTCTTATTCCAAAAAACTGGAGTCTTTGGGCTTATCAAATAGTATATTACTGTAATCATTGCCTACTGAGTCTTTTGTACCCAGTCTATTCCATCAAACCACCACTCTATTCCTTAGCCAGTACCAAGCAGTTTTGATGACTGCTGCTTTATAATGCAGATTAAAATCTGGTACAGCTAGGCCACCTTCCCTAGCATTTCTTTTCATTAATTGCCTTGATATTTGGGAACTTTTGTTCTTCCAAATGAATTTTGTCAATATTTTTTCTAGTTCTATCAAGTATTTTGTTTTGTAAATTGATTGGTATGGCACTAAATATGTAATTTAATTTAGGTAAAATTGCCATTTTTCTTGTATTAGCTCAACCCAGCCATGAACAATTGATGTTTTTCCAATTGGTTAAATCTGATTTCATTTGTGTGAAAAGTGTTTTGTAGTTGCACTCATAAAGGTCCTGGGTTTGTTTCGGCAGGTAGATTCCCAAATATTTTATAATATCTACAGTAACTTTAAATTGGGTTTCTCTCACTATCTCTTGCTGTTGGATTTCATTGGAAATATATAAGAATACTGAGGATTTATATGGGTTTATTTTATATCATGCAACTTTGCTAAATTTATTTATCATCTCAAGAAGTTTTTTACTTGATTCTCTAGGATTCTCCAAGTATATCATCATATCATCTGCAAAGAGTGATTGCTTAGTCTCTTCTTTGCCTAATTTGATTCATTTGATTTCTTTTTCTTCTCTAATTGCTGCTGTTAACATTTCTAGTACCAGATTGAATAAGAGGGGTGATAGTGGACATCCTTTTTTCACCCCTGATATTATTGGAAATGCTTCTAGTTATACAGTTGTTTTAAATGGAATTTCCCTTTCTTTCTCTTTCTTCTGGGTTTTGCTGATATGATATAGAGATGCTGATAATTTATATGGGTTTATTTCATATCTTCTAACTTTGCTAAAGTTGTTCGTTGTTTTAAGTAGTTTTTTAGTTAATTCTCTAGGATTCTCTAAGTATAGCATCATATCATCTGCAAAGACTGATAGTTTAGTTTCTTCCTTGCTATTCTATTTTTTCAATTTATTTTTCTTCTCTTTTTGCTAATGCTAACATTTCTATTATGGTACTGAATATTAGTGTTGATAATGGACATATTTGTTTCATCCCCTACTAGGAATGCTTCTAACTTATCCACAGTATCTATAACACTTACTGATGGTTTTAGATAGTTACTATTTATCATTTTAAGGAAGACTCCATTTATTCCTATGCTCTCCAGTGTTTTTAATAGAAATGGGTGTAGTATTTTGTCAAATACTTTTCCTGCATCTATTGAGATAATCATATAATTTCTATTAGTTTTTTTATTGATATGGTCAATTATGCTAATAGTTTTCCTATTATTGAAACAGTCTTGCATTCCTGGTATAAATCCCACCTTGTAATCGTGTATTATCCTCCTAATAAATTGCTGTAATTTTGTTGCTAATATTTTATTAAAAAATTTTTGCACCAATGTTCATTAGGGAAATTAGTCTATAATTTTCTCCCTCCATTTTGGCTCTTTTTGATTCAGGTGTCAGCACAAAATTTGTATCATTAAAAGAATTTGGTGAGACTGCCTTTTTTCCCAAATAGTTTTTATAGTATTGAAATGAATTGTTCTTTAAATATTTGGTAAAATTCACTTCAAAGTCCATCTGACCCTTAAGATTTTTTTTCTTATACAGTTCATTGATGACTTTTTTCAATTTATTCTTCTAAAATGGGGCTATTTAAATATTTTATTTCCTCTTCTGTAAATCTTGGCAATTTAGTTTATTAAAAATATTCATCAATTTCACTTAGATTAGATAGTCAGATTTATTGCTATACAGTTGGGCAAAATATCTCTTAATCATTGCTTTCTTTTCCTCTTCATTGGTGGTGAATTCACTCTTTTCAGTTTTGGTACTAGTAATTTGTTTTTTTTTCTCCCTTTTAAAACTCAAATTAACCAAGGCTTTATCTGTTTTATTCCCCCCCCCCATAAAACCAGTGCTTAGTTTTATTTATTTATTTATGCATTCATTCATTCATTTATTCATTATTTATTAATTAAATAGTTTCCTTATTTTTAATTTTATTGATCTCTACTTTGATTTTCAGAATTTGTAATTTGGTATTTAAGCAGGGATTTTAAATTTGTTCTTTTTCTAGTTTTTTTTAATTGCATGCCCAATTATTTGATCTCCTCTTTCTCTATTTTATTCATATAAGCATTTAGTTATATCAAATTTCCCCTAAGAACTTCTTTGGCTGCATCCCATAAAGTCTGTTATGTTATCACATTATTGCCATTCTCTTCTATGAAATTAAAGATTGTTTCTAAGATTTGATGTATGAACCGTTCATTCTTTAGGATTAGATTATTTAGTTTCCAATTAGTTTTTAGTCTTTCTTTCCATGGCCCTTTATTATGCACAATTTAAATTGCATCATGATCTGTAAAGGATGCATTTAATATTTCCATTTTTCTGTATATGATTGCGAATTTTTTACACCCTAATACATAGTCAGTTTTGTGTAGGTGACATGAAAAAAATGTATATTCCTTTCTATCTCCATTCCATTCTCTCCAGAGGTGAATCATATCTAACTTTTCTAAAATTCTATTCACCTCCTTAACTTCAGTCTTGTTTATTTTGTGGTTAGATTTATCTCATTCTAAGAGGGGAAAGTTCAGGTCCCCCACTAGTATAGTTTTGCTGTCCATTTCTTCATATAAGTAGCTCGATTTCTTTTCTAAGAATTTGAATGCTATACCACTTGGTTAATATATGCTTAGTATTGATATTACTTCATTGTCTCTGGTACCTTTTTTTAGCAAGGTATAGTTTCATTCCTTATTTCTTTTAATTAGATCTATTTTTGCTCTGCCTGAGATTGCCTGATTCCCCTGCTTTTTAAAAAATTCAACAGAAGCATAATATATTCTGCCCTAGTCTTTTACCATTACTCTTTGTATATCTCTTTTTTTGGGGGAGATGATTTAAAAAATTTTAAACTTAAATGCAAAATAAAGAAAAAATAAGCAAACTTAAAAACTAAAACTAAAATAATACAAAGTAAGAAAAGGAAGCAAAAAGCATTGCTATATGTAGAACAGAATATGAGAGAGGATTCAAAATATACAGAAATACATTTCTATTTAAAGAAAATCTATATAATAAATAGTACATATTGTGTTGAGGGTGGTCCATCTTTTCTTTGCCTCCTGATATGTTTCTTTTTTTACTACTGCTTTGAACTTTTTACTTTGTTCTTCATACTCCCTCCCCCCATGGCTACAATTAATCATTGGTATGAATGTGCATGCATGCATGCATACACACATGTGCATATGTATATATGCCATACACACATGTGTATATGTATATACACACCGGTATGCCCATACATACATGCACTTACACACTCATATACTTAGATGTCAACAATAGTCACATATAGACATATGCATTCCTATGCATCTATGTAAGACCACAGTATACTTATTTATCCTGTTTTTCTAAGGGTGCATAACTTCTCCTTTCATAAGTCTGAATCTTTCCATATTTTGCCAAGTCCACCAACTCATCATTTCCTATATTACAGAAATATTCCCACCTTATACTGTCTAGTTGTTTTAAATAGTCCAAAACAGCATTGATAAATATGACTGACACATAGTATAGTTTCCCTGTTTTTCTCTTTTGATTAAATCTATTTTAACCTTAACTTTTTTGGAGTACATGATTACCCTCCCTGCTCTTTTTTTCTGTAGGAAATTCTACTCCTGATCTTTATTTTATGTTTGTACATATCTCTAATTTTGTATCCCTCCTGACTCCTCTACTTTACTTCTACCACATACCTTGCTCTCTTATTACTTAACCTACCCCCTCTTACAAGGTTTCCCCTTTTATCCTCCCATTCCCATTAATCTAAAAACCCTTCTACACCCCTTTTAACCTATTTCCTCACCCTCCCCTCGAAAGATTCCTGCCTTATCCTCTCCTCTCTTCCTATCCCCTTAGCATTTTATTTCTTTCTGAATCTAGTAGACTTTTATACTTTTCTAGATATGTATGTATTGTTCCTTCTTGAACCTATTCCCTATTAAAGCCAATTTCCAGAACTATGAGCCCTCTTCCTCATCTAATTCTTCTGTGCTGATTCTTCCTCTTGCACTACATTTGTATATGTTCATTACTCTTTTTAATTGTTCCTAAATGGTTTTACTTTTTAAAATCATATTATACTCAGGTCTACCCCAATTTTTCTTATGAGCTACCTAATTACAAATAATCTTAGACATACCTTTTACGTGTTACATATATGAAATGTAAACAGTTTGTCCTTTTTGAGTGTCTTGTAATTAGTCTTTGGGATGTACCTTATTTTTCTCTTGACTCTAATATGTCAAATCTTCTATTAAGTTCAAGTTTTGTAAAAAATAAAATCTTAAAGGTCTAACAATTCATTAAATGTCTATTTTTTCATTCAGAAATATGTTTAGCTTTGCTGGATATGATATTTTCAGTCAGAACCTGGGTTCTTTTGCTCTTTATTCTATAGTGTTCCAAAACCTGTGGTCTTCTGGTGTTGCTAGTGCTAGGCCTTGCAAAATTCTAATTGTGGCACCATCATATTTAATTTTTTTCTTGTTGCTTATAATATTTTATCCTTAAGCTGCGGATTTTGTAATTTGACTATGATATTCCTGTGGGTTTTTCTTGTAGGAACTCTTTTTTTCTACTTTTCTATCTTGTACTAATGCTTCAGGATAACTTTCTTTAACTCTTCCTTATATTACTGGATCAAGATTCTTTTCTGATCATAGCTTTTGGGTAGTCCAATTATTTTTATGTTTTTTTATCTTCTTGATCTTTTCTCCAGATCATGAGAAGTTTCACATTCTCTTCTTTTTTCATTGTTTATATTTTTGTTTTATTATTTCTTGATCTCTTATAACTTCACTAGCTTCCCCTTATCAAATTCTGATTTTCAAGGAGACTCTTCATGTATATATATATATATATATATATGTGTGTGTGTGTGTGTGTGTGTGTGTGTGTGTGTATATACATACATGCATACATATATACATATTTCCATAAATATTTTAGTTTTTCCAGTCTCTCTCATTTGATTTTTAAAATCTTTTACATTCTATGAATTCTTTTGGGTCAGGTGACCATTTGATGTTACTCGTTGGGGTTGCAGATAGTTTCTTTGCTTCAGTATCCTCCTTTGAAGAGAAGCTTCAGTCTCCTCTATTCCCCCAGTAATTCTCTATGGTTGGGTTCTTTCTCTTTTGCCCATTCATTAAAAAAAAATGTAGCAGCTTATTTTTTGTAATTACCTCTAGCCCTGGGGTATGGAGGAATGGTTTCTCTGGTCTCAGATCCTCCTTTAGTTCTCCTCTCTGACCTGAAACTAAAACTAAGATCTCCAGCCTCTTGTAAGTGCCCACAGCCAGTGGCATCCCTGCCCTACTGCTTCTGTATTCACTATTGATGTGCTGTTTCCTTCTCAGCTTTGGTCACATCCTCTTAGCACAGTTGGGTCTCATGTTTCATGTCAGCAGAGATTCCCTAGATTTTCCTTGGTTCAGACACCCATCTCCTTTCACTGTTCCAGGGGTAAAAGTTCCTGTGACTAGGGTTAAGGCAGCCTCCAAATTCAGCTAATTCTAGGGCTCCCTGCTTGTTGTTTAAATAGACTTAGCCTGAAAGTGTTTACTCTTCACAGGGACAAGACTTCATCCTAAGTTTTTTTTTTCAGATCTTCTCCAATTGTCCCAAGAGGACCAATGTTCTGCCCCTACTCTTATTTGTTTTTACAACTCTATGTTTGCCCTCAGGTGCTATTATTATTGCATTTGTGGTGGAAATCTGGAGAGCTTGGAATTTTCTGATTTATTACACCATATTCCCAGAATCTTTTCTCTGTATATCTCTCTGCTTCAAATGTGTTTCTTGTAAACAACATATTGTAGGATTCTGGATTTGAATCCACTCTACTGTCCACTTCTGTTTCATGGGTGAGTTCATCTCATTGATTACTAATCATGTAATTCCTTCCATTCTATTTCCTTCTGTGTTTACACTTTTATCTCTCTTTTCACCCTGTCCCTCCTCAGTGTTTTGTTCAATCTTCCTTCCTTTCTATCAGCCCCCCAATACTCCCACTACTGCTACCCTCACTTTTATTAGCACCCCTTTTCATTTTTCTTTTCCCTTCCCCTCCCTGCATTTACCTAGAGGGTAAAATAAATTTCTATGTCCAACTGAGTGTGAATGATATTCCCTATTTGAGCCAAATCTTATGAGTGAAAGGTTTAAACAACACTCATATTCTGCCTTCTTTTCCTCTACTGTAATAGGTCTTTTGCACTTATTCAAGAGATGTAATTTACCCTATTCTTCCTCTCCCTTTCTTCTTCTAGTACAATACTTTTTTCACCCCTTATTTTTTATATCATCACATCAATGTCAACTTATACCCATACCCTATGTCCATATATACTTCTTTTAACTGCCCTAATAGAGATACAGTACCTGGAAACCCTCAAGAGTTACAAGCATCATCATCCCATGTAGTGAAAGCAGTTTAAATCTTATTGAATTACATGTTTTTTATTTCCTGTTTATCTTTTCATGCTCTTCTTGAGTCTGGTATTAGAAGATGGAATTTTGTGTTTGTTCGGCTCTTGTCTTTTCATCAAGAAAGTCTGAAAATCTTTTATTTCATTGAATGTCAATCTTTCACCCTTGACAATTGTGTTCATTTTTGCTAGATAGTGGATTATTGGTTGTAATTCAAGCACCTTTGCCTTCTTGAATATCATGTTCCAAGCTCTTTGATCTTCTAATGTAGAAGCTGCTGAATCCTGTTTAATTTTGACTCTGGTTCCTTGATATTTTAATTGTTTCTTTTTGGTTGCTTGGAGTATTTTTTCCTTGCCATAATAATTCTGAAATCTGGATATGTTTCTTGAAGTTTCAATTTTGAAATCTCAGGAGGTCATCAGTGAATTCTTTCATTGGCTATTTTACACTCTGCTTCTAGGATATCATGACAATTTTCCTTAATAATTTCCTGAAAGATGCTGTCTAGGTTCTTTTGTTAAATCATGATTTTCAGATAGTTCAACAATTCTTAAATTATTGCCTGCATCTATTTTCTGAGTCAGTTGTTTTATCATTGAGGTATTTTGTATTTTCCTCTATTTTTTTTATTCTTTTCATTTTATTTGACAGATTCTTGATGTCTCATAGAGCCATTAGCTTCCATTTGCCCAATTCTAATTTTTAAGGCATTATTTTCTTCAGTTAGTTTTTGTGCCTCCTTTTTCATTTGGCCAATTTCATTTTTAAGGAGTTGTTTTCTTTAGTCAATTTTGTGCTTCCTTTTCCACACTGTTGACTCTTTTTTCATAATTCTCTTTCATAACTCCCACTTCTTTTCTCAGTTTTTCTTCGATCTGTCTTACTTGATTTTTAAGGTCCTTTTAAAACTCTTCCAAGGGGACTTTATGGACTTGAGACCAATTCATATTATCCTTTGAGGTTTCACATGTAAGGATTTTGACATTGTTCTCTTCTGAATCTGTGTTTTGATCTTCTCTGTCAGCATGATAGCTTTCTATGGCCAACTCTCTCCTGTTTCTTACTCATTTTCAGCCTATTTCAAGACTTTTAAAGTTGGGTATGCTCCTGAGGTACAGGGAACACTATCCAAAATTTCTTATACTGGGGGTTAGGGACCTGGTTACTGGCTTTCTGGGGCCTCATGTGCTTGCAGCTGCCCACTGTGCTGGGGGTGGCCAGGCCTAGTTATGCTGAGTTTCCAGGGCTCACTATTTGCCTCCTATGCTGAGACTGGAGGCCTCACTACTAGCCTGTTGAGCCAGGTTTGAGGGCCCTAGTTGCTGACCTGTGCCTTGGCTAAGAACCTCCTACTGATTTGCCCAGACACTATCTGCTCTGGGTTAGCCTCTCCTTTTACCCAACTAAGACGTATCTTTGCGAAATTCTTCTAAGTTATCTGAAGCTGGACAATTGCTTCACTCAATCTTTTTCTAATTTATGTTGCTTCAGAATACATTTAGTGGCTTGATTTAGCATTGTTGCTGAGGGAAACTGGGGAGAGCTCAGGCAACTTCCTACCTTTTCTCTGCCATCTTGGTTCCACCTTAGTTCTTTATTTTTCAAAAAAAAGCTTTTATTCACTTCATTAAACATTTCCCAATCATACTGAAAAATAGCATTCTTTTTTTAAAATTTGAGTCCCAAATTTTCTCACTCCCTTACTCATTGCAAAGACAAATAATAAATCTCTTACACATGTGCAGTTATACAAAATAAATTTCTATGTTAGGTATGCTGCAAAAAAAATACACCAAGAAGCAAGCAAGTGAAAGTAAAAAAATGTGCTTCAATTTGTAATCAGAGTTCATCAGTTCTTTCTCTGGGTGTAGATAGCATTTTTCACAATGGATCCTTTGGAATTGTCTTGGATTATTGTCTTGACCAGAGTAGCTAAGGTTTTCACAGTTGATCACCTATGTTTTGGTTGTTTCTGGCTCTCTGTGATCCAACTTAAGGTTTTCTTTGAAAAGATGCTGGAATGTTTTGCAGACTTTTTCTTCAGCTCATGTTACAGATGAAGAACTGAAACAAACAGGGTTAAGTGATTTACCCAGGTCCACACAAATAGTAATTGTCTGAAACCAGATTTGAACTCAGATCTTCCTGATTCTCAACTCAGCTACACTTACCTGCTCCATTGATTATCCTTACAATATGGCTATTATTGTGCACAGTGTTCTCCCAGTTCTGCTCACTTCATTTTGCATCAGTTCATATAAATATTGTCCAGTTTTGAAACTATCCTGCCATGGCAAGATCTTTATCTATTTCATTATGCCAGTTCACAGTTAACTATTTTGAGAAATTAGAGTCAAGGAGGAACCAGGAGAGAGTTTGTGAATTGTGGTTTCTGTGGCAGTATATCAAAAGTATGGGATACATGTGACTTCTGGATTGTAAACACCCATTTAGAGAGATTCATTGCATTCCACAACATATTTGATAGTTCAAGTGAAGAAAAATACCTAGAAGATTCTTACATATGAGACTGAAAATAACACATTGATTATAGATTTATTGCCAATCTGAAGCAGATTTGTGACTAGATTCCCTCCAATATGTGTGTACTCTCCATTTTCTCTACTATAGACAAAAATTTACCTTTGTGTTGTGTGAAAAGGAATATAGTTATGAATGTTGATTTGTAATGGATTAGGGTTTCCTGACTCATAGGAAACTAAATAGCACCTAAAAACAGGAAGTCAATTTATCTTAAAGTAAGAAGAGAAAATCAGGAAAGCAAAAAGAGAAAGAAGGAAAGAATAAGTCAACAAAATACATAACCATATTTCTTTTGTCTTTGCTCAATGTGCATGCCATTAGTGGACAAATCTTCAGCTGACAGAGACAAGAATGATGAGAAAGCTGCCCAAATTTAACACCTTGCAAACATTAAGTTCTTGTTAAGTATTTGTTGCATTTATTCCTAGACTATATTTTAAAACATTAACTTTCAGAGCTAGAGGTGTCTTATGGATCATCTCAGGATGATAGCCTCTTTCAACCCACTATTCTTCTTTTCTTGGGGATTTTCTGGTGAGAATAGAGGATAAGGAAAAAGTTTCCTCTATGCTCTTCTTTTATTCTCTGCCATCCTCCTGTGGGATTATCTATTTTGACTCTTTTGTGCAATGTTCCCCTGTGAACTTTGCTCTGTTCATCAGAATTTCTTAATATTGCTATGCATACATAGTTGTTTTCACAGCCTGTAATATAGAATTTAAACAAACATCCCAATTCTATCTCACATGATGTCTCTACAATATCATGCACAAAGGCTTCTAGAAAAATTTGATAAATCTGATCCTGTTACATGATGGCAAATAGTCCACAGGACATGGACAAAAGCAGACAAAAGTCTATTGGCATAATTCTGTGGAAAGTTATTCTGGGAAGGATATTGACCAGGAGTTCGTACAGCTACTCTAAAGTAAGAGAGAACAAGAGAAAATGAGTTTCTGCAGGAGGTATTCATGGTGAGCATAAAAAAAATTATTCCTAACTCTGAGGGTTGTTAAATTCTGAAATGAGTCACTGAGTTAAGTCAAACTATGTTTTCGTCTACAGACCTTTAATAACAGGAAGGATTAAGTGCCCTCTTTTCTGGAGGCTGAAGGATGGATAGGATTACTTCTGAAGTTTACTTCTAGGGCTGTGATTCTCAGACACATCTAGTATGTTATCATGAACCTAATAAGTACTCAATGAGTATTTACTGCTACTGCTACTGCTGCTGAAAATATATAGAAATCTCCAATTGCACTGATATCTGGGGAAAAAAAGGTAATGGTAACTTGATTCATGTAGAAGTATGAAGCTGATTGCCAGCTCTAATCATATTTATTGAATGGGTACTCAATAAATATTCATTGAATATACCCACTGATGTATTCTCCTACTCAGTCCTTCTTGTTTTTGACTTCCAGTGGATGAAAAATGGAAGATATATGCACCTGTGTAAAGTCGTGTGCTAGGCTAAATGTCTTTCTGTGAAAGCAAGAAGAACAAGTTTTGCCCACACAGCACTGAATGCCTACTGTTCCATTTATGATTATTGGTACCCATCTAGGTCAGGATACATATATGGGCATACATGGAAAAATAGCTTTCAACTTAATGCTTTGAAAGGCTTTTTTACCTGTGGCAAAAATATAATCTTAAGGAGTCGATTTCAAAATAGCTATAATATATGTAGGAACCTATTATCTAGAAGTCATACCCTGGTGTCTAAAACTCACACATCTACTAAGCCTGTACCAGAAGAAATGTATCCAGGTATACAACAAGGCATGTAGAATCTAGAGAAATAATATGTCACATGCTGTGAAGACCCCTTCCCTGCCACAGCCCCAGCAAACCAAGATACTTGAATGCAAAGCAGCATAACAATTGGTTGGAGTTGGAGATAGTCTGTGTTTCTTTTTATATTATTTTGCTTAATTTTTACAAATGCAAATTCAGGGCACCAAAAACAAAACTCTACTTCTATGTCCCAGAAAATAAGGTATTGCCCTAGTATTAGAAATAGTACTTTTAGACAGGTCTCATTCAAGAATACAAAGGGAAAACAATAATGCTTTTTTCTTCTTTAAGTCATTCACTGGACCAAGCCCAGAGTTTCTGAAGCATTTTCTTCATATGCTTTCTTTTTCTGAGAATGACTGAGTCCTAAGCACAGTTGCCTGTACAAAATGTAACACCTTTTCACTTTTCAAAAGTTTTGGATGATGCACACAACTTAAATTGCTTGCATTGTGAAGAAGACAAATTGCAAGGAAGAGGAATATTTGTGAGAAAGAAGATAAAAGAAATTATGAAGAGCAGAATCTGGAAATGTATTAACTTGAGTTTGACTTTAAAAGTCTTTGTCCAGGACTATTCACTGGCTATTTTGCTTTGAAGTATTTCTCTTAAGGATTTGAGATATAATACCTTAGAAAAAGATCTGAGGCATGCTGGAGGGCACATATCGACAACCCTTCTAAACTACCTGAATATAATAGGGGCATAAGTAACAAGAAGGCACTCTTTTTGCAATTCCATCCTTATCCATTCATCTTTCCATCCTTCTAGTCATCATTTAATAACCAGATAGGGAAATATACCAAGAAAAACCAGCCTGAGACATGGTTCCTGTCCTTATTAAGCTTATGGTTTAGAGGTGAGATATAAAAAAATGCAACAATAAAAATATTATAATATAGAATAGAATATAAGAACAATATTAAAAATTTAGATACATAAAAGGTTGTTAGCAAAGGCCTGTTGGCAGATAAGTGCTTGTACAAAAGTTAGTAAGAAGGTGAAAGGCCATTTACTATGTACTAGAATTCATTGCTACCAACTGCCAGTCCAATATTCTTTCTATGAAACCATGATTCAGAAAATATATGAATAAAGGAAATGAAGAGCATATTATTATTGAAAGATTTATCAAAAAGGGATGCCCGAAGTCCCAGTACAGAGTACCTGGAAGATCCTAGTAAATGTAGGAATAGAGACAGGAAGTTGAATGATCAGTCAAGAGTAAGGAATTAATAGAAGGGAGGGAATTGAAGTAGAGAAGGAAAATATTTATGTAACATTAGGAACAAAGGAAGAGGTTTGTATCTGAACCAGTTTTCAATCTTAATTTCTGCTTCCTTTATGGTTTCTCTTATTTGGAGAGAACTAAAACAGTTAGCCTTTCCTTAGAGATAATGAGGATGATGATGACGATGATGATGATGATGATGATGATGATGATGATGATAACAATAATGATGATGACTGGCAGGAGAATGAGTCAGAGAGTTGGAAACAAGTAGAGTCATTTCCATGCCAGCATAAACAAAGATTGTCTCAGAGGAGAAAAGTAGGATGATTTAATGGGAAAAATATCAGCTTTGGACTCACAGGACCTGGGTTCAAATCCTGTCTCTGCTATTCATTTCCTGTGTGATGTTGGCCAAAACACTTAATCTCCCTAGGCTTCTGTTTTTAGAATAAAGGGGTTGGACTAGATTACCTTTAAGTTTGCTTTCAGTTCTAAATCTTGGGTTCTATGATGCTCCTGACCTCCAGCAGAAATTAAGATCTTAGAGCATTTGAAAACTCCTATTCTACTGTGAAACTACCTTTCTTTTATCCTAGATCTTTTTACCTAACATTCCTTATCTTTCCCACTCTGAGACAACCATCATCTTTCCTGGCATGGAAATAATAACCTGCTTTCAACACTCCTCTGGATGTCTCACACTCTGATCATTATCACTTTTCCTATCTTCAATCCCTACTTATGATGATGTTACTTCATTATTTCCTATTAAGATGTCCAATTATCTCCCATCCTTCAAATCTTTGCTATCTTTGAACATGTGGAAATCTAGCTGCCTTTAGAAAACATAGGTCCAGGTGAGTCTCTCCAGTACTCCACATGCTTTCTCTCATGGCCCTGGCATACTGGATAAGGAAGAGAAGTAAGTATACTTCATGATATTCATTGCCATTTATAGCACTCCCTGCTGCTTCCAGATCTGAGCATTTCTTTCTCACTCACTGAGGTTCACTTTGTCTTTCCATATAACTTTATCCATATCCTGGTTAGAGATATCCTCTAGCCCCCAGTTCATCCTTCTTTCTTTCTCAGAAAATTCAACAGCTGATTTACAGTCTTGCTCTTCCCAAGCCCTCCTTTCACATTGAGGGTCATTAGTATTTATGTTGGTGTTCTATCAAATAGTCTACCTTCTCAATTCATCTGTGTCTTTGGTTCAGATTTATTACACTTAAACTATATATAGATGGATCATCCTAGCCTTGTTCTCATCATCACCTATTGCTGTTCAGGCTGAATAGTCTGGAACTTTAACCTTTCTTTCATCACTACCTCATATCCCCCTATTACATCCTCTGTCTTACAGCCTTAAATCAACTCTGAATCTTTCCCATATGCATTAGCTATTTTATTTCTCTCTATTTCTTTAGCCTTTCTCCTCTTTCATTATTCGCATCTGCTTTTACTCAAATACTATTGAATAATGCCAGAAGAACTTTCCAACTGAGTTCACTAACCATTCTGACTGGGTTCACTAAAAATAAATTACTCATCTGAGTGGAGCCTTCTTTGTGGGAAAACTTTATGCTCTTGTCTTTGTTTTCTATTTCTATCCCCATAACTAAAGATTCAAATATCTTTTTTCCTCAAGTTACCCTGTCTCTTCCCTAAATGGACATAAGGCCTTTTATCCTATTATATTGAGAAAATAGAATCCATCCATTGTAAATTCCTCCTTCTCTCTCATTCCAAAGCCCATCACATTTTCAGCTATTTTTTTTCTCCATCATTCTATGAAAAGATACCTCTCTTGCCAACCCAACCTCTCTACTTGACCTTTTGGTCTTGTTCCTTACTATCTCCTCCAAATGTTTATCACTGTGATCACCGCCTCCCCCCCCCCTTTTTTCAGCCTATCCTTATTTGCAGGGTACCAAACTATTGCCTACAGAAACATTTAGGTCTCACCCATACTTAAAAAAACATTCACTTGATTATTCCATCCTCTCATGGTACCATCCAGTTTCTTTCCTCCATTTCCAAGACAAACTATATATTATGTGTATAAAATGCTTTCTGTACTTGCTTCATATTTACTTCTTTACCTCACCCTCACTGTTTAACACCTTAAACTCTAACCACCAACTTTACTACTACACTGAAATTGTACTCTTCAAGGTTACCAGAGATCTGACTCTGACTCTGATAACCATTAATTAAATCTTATTTTTCTTCTCCTTTCAGTGACTTTAAATTTTATAGACTGCCCTGTCCTCCAGTATATTTTGACTTTGTGACACTATCTCTCCTAATTCTATTTTTACCTATCTGATCACACATATTTGGTTTCCTTTTTCTGGTTATCATCAATAGTCTAAGCATGGGTAATTTCTTTGTTTTTTTTCTTTTCCTTCCTTTTTTCCTTCCTTCTTTCCTTCCTTCCTTCTTTCCTTCCTCCCTCCCTCTCTCCCTCCCTCTCTCTCTACTCCCTCCCTCCTTCTCTCTCTCTCTCCTTCCTTCCTTCCTTCCTT
>CM053594.1:180280284-180301252 GCA_028646575.1 Pseudocheirus occidentalis
CTCAAGCAGGGATCCCTCTCAGACTCATGACAGTTTCTCAGCCTGGTCCTTGGAAGTTCTCAGTAGAAGCTGTAGAAACAGGATCTCAGGAAAAGGTGCAATCTCCAGGTGGTGTCTGAGAAAAAGGGCTCAAGGTGCTCCTGGTTCTCTCCTTACATACAGTGTAGCTCCTCCCTGTTCAGCCCCTTCCTGTTAAGGTGTGACCTATTCCCAAGTAGCTCCTCCCTGTTCAACCCCTTCCTGTTAAGGTGTGAATTACTCCCAAGGAGTTAACTGGAAGTAAGGAGCTAAGCCTTTGAGATGCTAAGTGCCTTTTGTAGGTGCCAATAGAAAGGGGCATGGAAGATCTTCTGATTTCATTAACATTACAATGGGATAGGGAGAACCTCCCTGTCCTACCAGAAAATAAGAGAGCAGAGCAGGGGAGGATCTTTACAGTGGGATTGCTGTTTTGGGGTTGGGGAGGGGCAAGACAGGGAGAAAATGTGTAATTCAAAAATGTAATGAAAATGAATAATTTTAACAAGAAAACAAATAAAAACTAATTTAAATAAAAAATAAAAATTAAAAAAATATGCTTCAATCTACATCCAGACAGTAAGAGTTCTTTTTCTGGAGGTGGAAAGAATTTTTCATAATAAGACATTAGAATTGTCTTGCATATTGCTGAGAAGAACGGTCATTCACTGTTACAATAGTGCTATTGCTATGTAAAATGTTCTCCTGGTTCTAGTTGCTTCACTTTGAAACAGTTCATGTAAGTCTTTCTAGGTTTTTCTGAAATCATTTTGCTCATCTTATATCTCTATTGTATTCCATTACAATTATATATCACAACTTGTGCAGTCATTCCTCAATTGATGAGCATCCCCTCATTTTTCAATTCTATGTCACAAAAAAGAGCTGGTATAAATAATTTTGTACATATTGGTACTTTTCCTTTTTTGTTTTTAAATCTCTTTAAGATATAGAATTAGTAGTGATATTCCTGAATAAAGGGTATACAACATTTTATAGCCTTTTATAGGTATAGTTCCAAACTGATCTCCATAGTGTTTGGATCAGTTTACAACTCTACCACCAGTGTATTAGCATCCTAATTTCCCCATAATACCCTCCAACAGTTGTCATTTTCACTTGAGGAATAGCACTTTACATCAAGTTTGTAATCTTTTTCATGGACATACAGGATTCTAAATATGGGAACAAATGGTGTCATTTTTGTTTTTCCAACCTGAAACATGTGAGGTGGTACGTCAAAGCTGTTTTAATTGGCATTTCTCTAATCAATTTAGAGAATTTTAAAATTAGACTAGAGATAGCTTTTATTTATTCATCTGAAAACTACCTGTTCAGATCCTTTGATCATTTATCATTTGGGGAATGGCTTTTTCAAAAAATAAATTTGCCTCAGTTCCCTATATATTTGAGAAAAGAAGTCTTTATCAGAGAAACTTGTTGTAAAATTTCCCTTTAGTTTTCTGCTTTCCTTTTAATCTCAGCTGCATTGGTTTTGTTTGTGTGAAACCCTTTTAATTTAGTGTAATCAATTTTGCTCTTTTTTCTTGTTTGGTCAGAAATTCTTCCCTTATCCATAGATCTGGTAGGTAAACTATACTCTCCTAATTTTCTTAAGGTATAACCTTTTCTATCTAATCATATACCCATTTTAACATGTTGGTATGTGGTTTAAGATGTTGTCTATACCTAGCTTCTGCCATATGACTTTCTAGTTTTCCCAACAATTTTTGTCAAATATTAAGTTCTTGTCCCAAAAGTTTGAGTCTGCATTTATCAAACATTAGACTACTATAGTCATTCACTACTGTGTATTTTATGACTAAATTATTCCATTGATCCACCATTCTGTTTCTTAACCAGTAACAGCTTGCTTCAATGATTACTGCTTTATAATACTTTGAAATCTGGTATGGCTAAGCCACCTCCCTTCATATGTTTTCATTGATTTCCTTGATATCCTTGACTTTCATCATTCCAGATGAATTTGTTAATTTTTTTTAGCTCTATACAATAATTTTTAGCACATTGAGTGGTATGACACTGAATAAATGAATCAATTTAGGTAGAATTGTAATTATATTGTATTGGTTCAGCCTACCCATGAACAATTAATAGTTTTATAATTGTTTAAATCTGACTTTATTTGTGTTGAGTGTTTTGAAATTGTGTTCTTATAGTTCCTGTGTTCTTCTTATCACATAGATTCCCATGTATTTTATATTGTCTACAGTTATTTTAAATTGGATTTCTCTTTCCGTTTCTTGCTGCTGGACTTTGTTGATACCACATAGAAATACTGATGATTGATGTGGGTTTATTATACACACAGAGACACACACATACACACCCTTAATTGACACAGGAAGTTGAAGGATTTTATTAGAGTGCCCATCATCCTATGGTATCCATGTTCCTTAAAGAAGCCAAGATCTATAATCACCAGGTTACTGAGAATTCTTCATTTAACATAGACAATAAGACATCTAGAAACATGAGATTCATGGATCTGGCACCTGGTATCTCAGATCTTGATGGGGGTGAGGGCAGTCACATATCTGGGGTAGGAGGTGGATAAGGGGTGGCTTTGCTGAAGTTAATTATTTCAATTAGTTTTTCAGTTGGTTCCCTAGGATTCTCTAAGCATAACATCATATGATAGATAACAAGTCAAAGTTTTGTTTCCTCATTGATATATACACATGTATATGTATATGTACATATATGTGAACATGTGTGTGTGCGTATAATTATAATTCCTTCAGTTTCTTTTTCTTTTCTTATTGCTATAGCTATAATTTCTAGTATAATTTTGAATAACAGTGGTGATAACTCACATCCTTGTTTCACACCTGATCTTATTGGGAAGACCTCTCTGGCTTATCTCAATTACATATAGTGCTTGACGACAGTTTTAGATATTATGTACCATTTTAATGAAAGCTCCATTTATTTCTATGCTTTCCGGATGCTTTTTTAAAAAAAATAGGAATGACTGTTACATTTTGTCAAAATCTTTTTCTTCAGCTGAAGCACAAGAGCTTCTACTCCAGTACCTTAGTTTTACTCTGAGTCTTTCTGCCTCAAGTATATTTCTTTAAACAAGATATTGCAGGATTCTGTTCTTTAATCCACATTTTATGGATGTGTTCATTCTATTTACATTCACAGTTATGATTTTTGACTGTATATATCCCTTTTTCTCCTTTTTTCTGTCCTTTCACTCTGTCCCTCCCCAAAAGGGTTTTGCTTCTATCACTACCAACAATCGACTTTCCCTTCTATCTTTCTTCCCCTTTCTCTTTACCGAATACTATTGAGTGTCTTTGTAGAGCAATTACCTGTTTATGTGTATTATTCCTTCTTTGAGCCAATTTGATGAGAGTAAGGTTCAAGTATGCCCACTACCCCTACATTTCCCCTCCATTATAAAAGTGCTTTTGTACCTCTTTTCTCTGAGATAATTTACACCATTGTTCCTCTTTTTCCCCCCTTCTCCCAATATAACTCTCTTTCTCATGTCTCGAATTAAATTTTTTATATGTGATCATCCTATCATAGTCAACTCACACCCAGGCCCTCTGTCAGTGTATATACTCCTTGTAATTGCCCTAATACTGAGAAAGTTCTTAGGAATTACAAGTATCTTTATATAGAAATGTAAACAGTTTACTCAGAACAAGTCCCTTAATGATTTCTTTTTTTCCTGAAGAAAGAGAAAGTTAAATGTTTACCTTTTTATGCTTCTCTTGAGTCTTGTATTTGGAAGTTAAATTTTCTTTTCAGCTCTGGTGTTTCCATCAGGAAAGCTGGGAAGACCTCAATTTAGTGTCTTCAATATTAGGATGGGTCCAAGAGTAAATATCATGAAGAAATTCTAGGAAAATCTCAAGAATATCCCTCAAAGGAGGCTACCTTAACTAGCAAATACTCAATTCTATTGTCAAATACAAAGTCATGGCACACTAAGATCTACACTGATTCATTGTATACACATGCTCATTTACAAAAATGTATGAAGTATAACGACAAGAGGTTTTTACAGCATTGTCTGTTGAGAGTAGTTGAGAGGAAAGTAGTTGAGAGGAAAGTACACTCATAAAATATTTGGCATGATATTCAACTAGGATACCTCATTTCCAGAGAATTTTTAGATAAAAAAGAAAGAAAAATGAGAAGTTCCACAATGGAATGGATTTGACAGTATTTCTTAAGAAACTTCTTTTTACCCATGTCAGTGGAATTATGATATTTGGACTTTAAATGCTTTAACACCTGATGGACATACTCCATGAGGAAATGGAAATGACACTTCAAAAAATGAAATCATGAAGAGTGATAAGACCAAACCAAGTATAAAGGAAGCAAATCTATGGTGGAGGCAACACAATTTTAAGACACTTAAACTTTCAGTCTCTCTCATATAGGAGAACCTTATAAAATAAAGTAAATATATATATATATATATACACATATACATATATGTATGTTTATATTTGTATGTATGTATGTATGTATGTGTGTGTGTATACAATTCTATTATCCCCAAAGAAAAATTGGAAATTAAGATGATATCAGCAACTGTTGATCCATATGCCTATTTTTCATCTCTATAAAATCTTTATAAGACTGATCTGTTCAAACTTTTGGGTGTCCTTGATAAGACATGAGAAGAGAAAAGATAGGTTTTCACAAACATAAAGGACAATATACAAAATGATTACAAAGATGCAAAAAAAGGAAACTAAAAAGAAGTGGAAATCTATGTTATTATAAAAGAGAATAAGAAACATAAAGAAAACAAAGCACCTACTATGTGCTAGGAACTGAGATAAATTCTTACCAAATGTCTTATTCCATCCCACAAACAACTTTATGAGTTATGTGCTGTTATTGTCTACATTTTACAACAGAAAAAACTGAGGCAGGCAGAGGTAAAGTTATAGTTCTTTTTTGAACTTGGGTCTTCCTCACTCTAGGCCCAATATTCTACCCACTGTGCTATTTTGTTGCCTCTTTGTTACTATTATTCAGGTTTTTTTCAGTCATGTGACCCCATTTTGGGGTTATCTTGGGAAAGATACTGGAGTGGTTTGCAATTTCCTCTTCCAGCTCATTTCATAGATGAGGAAATAAGGCAAATTGTGTTAAGTGATTTGCCTAGGCCACAGAACTAGTAAGTGTCTGAGGCTAGATTTGAACTTAATAAGATGAATCTTCCTCATTCAAAATCCACTGCTACATACACTTATATTGCCAATACAATACCCATAGCAGCTGCTATGAATATGCATGTGTATTTCCAGAGTAAATTCACAAAATATAAATAAACTCTTCCTCAAAGACAAAACCACAATATTTATTTTGATACCTGAAAGCCGATTCCACCACTGTAACAAAGAAGTTTATATATATCACCATCCTGGGAGTCCAGCATCTCCAAGCCTTCCCTCTGTTAGGCCTACCAACAAACAAGCTCCACTAGGCAAAATTCCTCCCTCTCTCACTCCTGCAAGCTTCTCTACCTTGTTATCTCCCTATTCTACCTCACTTTCTCTGCCTGCTATTCCCTATCAAGGGAATTAATAAAAAATGCAAAGGAAGTTAGACCAGCCATATAAGATCTAAAACAATATTATAAAATAGCAATCATCAAAATTACTTGGTGCTGACTAGGAAATAGAATGGTGGATCAGTGGAATACATTAGGTGCAAGAGACACAGCAGTCAATGACTATAGTAACCTACTAATTTATAGACCTGAAGACTCCAATTTCTTGGATAATAAACTATTATTTCAAAAACACTGCTGGGAAAACTGGAAAACAGGATGGCAGAAAGTAGGTGTATAACACTGTCTGACACTGTATGCTGAGATAATTTGAATGGGGTATGTGATTTAGACATAAAGGATGACACCATAAGCAAATAAGTATAACAAGGAATAGTTTACCTGTCAAATCTGTGGAGAAGGGATGAATTTGTAACCAAGCAAGAAATAGAGAATATTATGAAATGCAAAATGTATAATTTTGATTACATTAAATTAAAAAGCTGTTTGTGGAGACAAAACCAATGCAACCAAGATTAGAAGGAAAGTGGAAAGATGGGAAACATTTTTAACAGCAATTGCTTCTGATATAGGCCTCATTGTGTAAATACACAGAGAACTGTGTTAAATTTAAAATAATACAAGTCATTTCCCGTTTGAAAAATGGTCAAAAGATATGAAAAGGCAGTTTTCAAATGAAAAAGTTAAAGCTATCTATAACCATAAGAAAAAATGCACTAAATCACTATTGATTAGAGAAATACACATTAAAAGGGCTCTGAGGTACCACCTTATACTTTTCAGATTAGCTAAAAAAGAAAAGGGAAATGATAAATGTTGGAGAACATGTGGAAAATTTGGGACGCTATTGCATTGTATTGTTGGTGGAGTTGAAAACAGATCCAGCCATTCTGGAGAGCAATTTTGAACTATGCTCAAAGGGCTGTAAAACTGTGCATCCCCTTAGATTTAGCAAAACCACTGCTTCCACTGCTATGTATATATCCCAAAGAAATTATAAAAAGGGGAAAGGATCTACAAAAAGTGTACAAAGGATCTATAAAAATATACACAAAAATATTTATGGCAGCTTTTTTGTGATGGCAAATAATTGGAATCTGAGGGAATGCCCATCAGGGAATAACTGAATAAGTTCTGGTATATGAATATAATGGAATATTGTTGTGCTGTAAGAAATGATGAGCAGGCAGACTTCAGAAAAACATGGAAAGACTTATATGAACAGATGCTAAGTGAAATGAACAGAACAAAGAAAACATTGTACACAGTAACAGCAATGTTATTGTGCAATTGTGCAATGATCAACTGTGATTGACTTAGCTCTTGTTAGCAATATAATGATCCAACATAATTCCCAAAGAGTTATGATGAAAAATGCTATCTAAAACCAGAGAAAAAGTCTAATGGAGTGCAATGCATATTGAAACAAACTATTTTCACTTTTTTCATGACTTTTCCCTTTTGTTCTCTTTCTCCTTTCCCAACATGAGTAATGTGGGAATTTGTTTACATGATTGCACATATATAACCTATATCAGATTGTTTAGCCTCTTACAGAGGAGGGATGGGAGGGAAGAAAGGAGAAAAAATGGAATGCAAAATCTTATAATAAATGAATGTTGAAAACAATTTTTACATGTAATTGAAAAAAGTAAAATACTATTTACAAAAAAATTTTCTAGATGACATTTTCTCCCACTAGTTGATTATCAAAAAGATTTTGTATGTTTCAGTGCCTCATTCTTTGAATGATCTTAAAAGCAGGACAATAATTACAATCCTTTCAATCTTTAAGAAGCAGCTGAAGAAATTTTTTGATATTCAAAAACTGAGCATAGCACATGGTGGTTATGTTTTAATTTTAATAAGAAACACAAGCATTTAAAAATGTTAGTCTTTCAAATTTAAGTTTTTGTAAGCTTGTAGCTTTTTTTTTACTTCTAAAATTATTAAAGGTTAACACTCCATTAAAATTTCATTTGTTGTTTTTCCATGTTCAGCCATGAACTGACTCTTGTCAGCCATATCTGACTCTTCAGGAACCCATGGACTATAGCACATCAGGCCAATCTATCCTTGCTTATTTCTCAAAGTCTATACAAGTTCAGGCTCATTGTTACCTTAACACTCTCTATCAATATAATCCTTTGCTGTTCCATTTTCCTTTTGTATTCATTATTTTCCAACATGTGGGTCTTTTCCAATGAGTCCTGTCTTCTCATTATATGACTTTCCTAGCACATCTGATATGTGATACATAAATTACTATACTCTTAAATGAAAGGCTGATTAGCCTAGCCAAGGAGCTTAATTAGTTCAGTTGGTAGTCACTGCCCTCTAGAATCTGAACAGCTTTGTATAGCTCTCAAATTCTATCCTGCTATTCATAGTTAGAATCATACTTTGGGCTATGCCACAAGGATACTTGTAGACTCAGGAACATAAGTGGCAAAGGACTTCTTTACACTGAAAGAGACTACATGAATGACCTGGCATGATTTCCACCCACAACACCTTTCAGCAGTAAGATAGGAAGGGACACCTTTTGGATCTATATCCTTGGAGAATTACAACTGGTATATGTGTAAAATTGGTTTCATGTTTCCCCATACCCTATATCCATGATTCCCTGAGGTCCTTCAAAGTCTAGTTGGCTGACTGGGTATGGTTTACTTTGCAGGACTGTTGGGAATGATTTCAGTGGAGCTACTAGCAAGACTCTGTTCTGGAATATATCTGTGGTTTTGGTTCTCTAAGCAAGACTTCTTCCTTTTGACAGAACCAGAATCTAGTCCATTGAAAGAAAGGTAGGTACACTACAGAAGAGAAGAGCAAGGAATAAGAGAAAGGCAATGAATAAAGGCTCAGTTTGTTGTGTTTAGAAAAGACAGATTAATTGAATGTTTGATTGAAATTTTAGAATCACATACAGAAACAATGTGGTAGTAAGAGAAGAAGATATCTCTATGTTGTCATATTATGCAGATTATTGTTATTTTGACAGTGGAAATAGAGTTCCATGCCAGAAATATTCATTTAAACTGCTTGCTACTCATTTTTACTGAACTAATCTTCTAAGCATCAATGTCTTTTGTGATGTTTTCAATATCATATCAAAGCAAGTGAAAAAACTTATATGGACAAATACAGAGTGAAGCAAGCAGATACAACTAGCTAATTCATACTATAATATACTATTATAATAATTAATAGCTTTTGAAGACTTAAGAATTCTTGTAAACTAAATGATCACCATGATTCTAGAGGACTGATTTAAAGAGAATTCTGGCTACCTTATGGTAGAGATATAATGGACTAATAGGCAGAATAAGAAATATATTATGGCTATGATCAGTTAGAATTTGTTTTTCTCGACTTTCCTTATATGATACAGGGATGCCTTCCTTCCTTCTTTCCTTTCTTTCTTTCTTTCTTTCTTTCTTTCTTTCTTTCTTTCTTTCTTTCTTTCTTTCTTTCTTTCTTTCTTTCTTTCTCTCTCTCTCTGTCTCTTTCTTTCTTTCTTTCTTTCTTCCTTCCTTCCTTCCTTCTTCTTCTCATTCTTGTTCTTGTTCTTGTTCTTGTTATTTCTTTCTCCCTTCTTCCCTTCCTTCTTTTGTTCTTTCCTTCCATCTTTCTTTTTCTTCCTTTCTTCCTTCCATTTTTCTTCTTTTTTTCTTTTCAGTGGGTAGGAGAGAGAAAAAATGAATGCTTGATCATTGAAAATAATGCAATTTTAAAAATTCCTAGTTGATTTTAATGCTAATAAATACAATATGTAATTTATTCTTAAAAACAGAGGTTTATATATTTATAAAAATAAAGACCAAAAAATGCATATTGATTAATTTGTAGACAATTAAGCTAAAAAAGAATTGGGATCACCTGTCAATAGGGGAATTTGTACTAAAATATAATTCTTGACCTTATATTAATATACACCACAAGAAATAGAACTGAATTATACTTTTTCAGAGTCCAACAACTCATCTGAAGTTTGGCAGCCCAGAGAGAGTCTTGGATTGCTGCCAAGATTAGTGGAAAATCCTCAGATCTAGACAAATAAGGAGCACACACCTCACATTTTCCAATAAACCTCCTTGACAGGGAAGAACATCTCAATCTCCCTTTCCCAAAGAATAGAATTCAATGAGTTTGAAGAAAGAGTACTTTTTTTTACCATGGTTTAGAAGATGATGACACCAAATTACTAAATCCTCTTTTGAACCAGAAGAATAAGAGAGTGAATGAAAGGGAGAATAAATAAGAGCAATATCCAAGTTAAAGAAATAACTTGAACTCCAAAAGTTTAGAGTCATTTTAACCACTCTCTAAGTTGGCCCACAAGTAATTGGAAACTACCAGTTCCCAAAGACCAGTTTTAAGCTAAGAAATAAGAGAATGTGCGCTTTCAGCTTTGAAAACAGGTTTCCAAGCAAGAGGCCTGCACAATCCTTCTTTTACAGCTTTAGTTGTCTCTCCTCCATTTGGCTAATGTCCACAGCTGTTGTGTTCTAACGGTTCCATTTCCCCCTATTGTTTCCTTCCAACTTCTAGTCCACTTTGTAGCACCAATGTAATATTTACAGCACCCATAATCACTATAGAGACCGTGACTATAACTATTGTTTGATTACAAAATGTCCCAGACTCTCCAGATAAAGTCAGCTGAAGGATTTATTTAAATACCAGAAAACCAAATCCCAAAACCAGTAAGCCAAAGTACTGTAATAATGCTGAGAGCCACAGCATACTTCAGCCTTCCCACAAACCAATACATGATCAATATTTACTCATGAGCCTATCTGACTCCTTTTTCTAAGCTCCTCTGTCCCCAACTGTCTCCCACTGTCACCAACTGTCAGACTCACTATCTACCAGCTTCTCTGTGGGTTCTGCTTCTCCTCAGCAAACTCTTCCCACCACAGGCTCCCTGTGACCACGTTGAACCTATCAGGGGGCAGAGCTTATCTTCACAGCAGAGGAGGTCTTCAAACCATCAGCTCCCCCACCCTCAGCCCCCACCGTAGGTATATTAAGGGGCAGGGAAGATCTTCAAATTCCCATCTCCGTTACACACTTACAGCTCACCAAAGACAACACATGTCTGGGGCACAAAGTTGAACCCTCTTGTTCTTTTGTGATGTTCATAGAGGTGTAGAAACAAAGGAAATGTCCTTGATCTTCTCATCATGGCTTCACTTCCCCATAACTTGAGTTCCCTGCTCCATTACTTTCCAGTGCCTCCTCAAGCTAAGGGATATGAATTTCAATGCATATTCATATCAGGCTTAAGTCTACCATGGGAGAACAAAAAGGAGGCTGGGATAATGTAATGCCAAGGACATTTCAAGGATGTTACTTCGATTCCTATAGCTGACCATTACTATCGATGTGACTTAAGGCAAGTTACATAAACTCTTTCATCCTATGATTCCTCATCTGTATAATGAAATAATTGTATTAGGTGGCTTTTGAGGTTTTAAATCTATAGCTATGATCCCTTAAGAGACACACCAAGCTTTACTCAGGTAATTTTTTCATGATATGCACAAATAATATTTCTATGATCACACTCTCCCCTCCCCAAATGAGAACTGTATTATAATAAAGTATTCATTAGTTCACTCATATTAGATAGCTTCATCTGTCACCTCTCTCTCCTTCTCTCTTTCCCTTCCTCCCTCCCTTCTCCCTTATCTCTTCTTCCCTCCCTCTGTCTCCCTCTCTTTCTTCCCTGCTCTTTTCTCCCTGCTCATTTATCTTCCTACCTCATGCCAGGGAAGAATTAGTCAAATGAACTGGGGATATTTACCCTAGAGAAAAAAAAAGACTTAGAGGGCACATGATGGCTATCTTGCTTTTTTCAGGTATTCAAGTATATGTCATGTCTTAAAGATAAGACTTTGTTTCTTAGGTTGAAGTAGAAATACTGAATTTTGAACCAGAGGACCTCAGTTTGAGTCTTGACTCTGCCATCTACCAGTGCACTACCAGCTTCCTCCAATAGCAAAAGGTCTTTTTATCTTAGATAAACTTATCACCAATCATTCTAAGGGGGACAAGTCTAGAAAAGGTTTTTATACCATAGAAAATATTATTTTAAAATTTGTTTTACTAAATTTGTAAAATAAAATTTGTTATACTAAAAAGGACATTTTAAGAAACTGTTCCTTAGAGTCTGGATTCTAAAGCAGTTTTGAACAGTGACAACAATATTTAAATGGGTACATAACCTTCCAGAGTTATTACTTTGAAGGAGACAGTATTCCTTTGGACATATATACTCATTTATGTTTTTTTTAAGTCACATTATGTTATAGTAAGCTTGAATAGTTTTTTAAAAAGTACTCTAATGAAGTTATGACTTTGAATTGTTAAGAAAATTGCCCATTAAACAAAAAATTATCAAACATAGTTCATCTATTCATGATTTCATAGTAATCAACTGGGATATTTTTCGTATTCCAAAATTGTGAACTTGGTGAATATTTCTTGTCATCTTGCATGAAACTTCTCCAACTATAAATCAGTCCTCTCAACATGTAATTGCCAAAATCTGATTTAACTTTCAAAATGTGATATGCCTCAAATACGAAATAGATGCAATTCACTAATAATTGTCAACTGTCAAACAATATGATTAGACTTCACATACAGCTTATTTCTTGACTCTTCTCCACCATCCTAGTGTCTCATGCTCAGATTAATAAGCTGCTAGATGGAGCATGCACAGAGCAATAACCCACGACTTTTTGCTTCCTACCAATTTGAAAAAAAGAATGCAAAAGGCTTGGGTTACCCTCGATGACACAATGAAAACAGTCAATTTCCCTCTTACCTGACTGAATTTAGTTCAGTTCACTTCAAATAAACTTTTAACAATTTACGTGAGGAACACAAAGATGAAATGAAATAGTTCCTGTCGTCCAAGAGATTACATTCCACCAAGGAAAAACTCAGATTGCAACTCATTGATTTTTGTCTATTCTGTACCATCATTATTCATATTGTCCGACAATTATTTTAATTCTAGAATCATTTTCTGATAATTTTACCACCTTCTTGTCTTGGGTTTCATTTCCCTTAGGAAATTGTTCCACTTTCATCAAGCTCTGTCTCTTTTTCCTCCTATAGAGAAGTCATCATTTAATTTTGTCATTTGTAAAGGGAGAAGGATGGACAATATGATGTCTACATTTTTCCCTACCTCTAAATACTGTGATCTTGCTGCACCATGTAAGCTTTCTTGTTTCAACACACTTGGACTTCATATAGGGTACTTTGTGTTTTACAAATCTCATGGCCTTCTTTCAGTCCTCTTCTACTTGACTTCCATGAATTCCCTGATACTGTAAATTAGACTTTTCTCCTTAACATTCTCTTTTCTCTAGGTTTTCATAACACTACTCTCTCTTGATTCTCTTACTAATTGTTTGAACACTCTTAAGTTTCCTTTGTAGGATCTTTATTTTGGTCGTGCCAATTATCCACAAAGTCTTCCCAAGGCTCTCTCCTGGTCCCTCTTCCCTTCTCCCTTTATACTATTTTGCTTGAGGTCATCAGACCCTGTGCATATAATTATCATCTTTTTGTTTATGATTTTCAGATCTCCTTATCCAATGTTAACTATCTCCTAACCTCTACACTTGCATCTCTCACTGCCTATTGGTCATCTCAAACTAGATGTCCCATATAAATATTAAATCAAGAAGTCCAAAACTGAACCGATTTTTCTTTCCCAAGCTTTCCCTTCTAATCCTTTCTTTTACTGTCAAGCACAACACTACCTTCTCATTTACTAAGACTTAACCCTAGGTGTCATCCTTGACTACTCACACATAAAGAACCATGTGGAATCAGTTGCCAAATATTGTTATTTCTATCTTTATAATACTTCTTATATAATTCCCTTTCCCCCTTTTACACAACCAGCCTAGTGGACAGTCTCATTGTATATGGAGTATTGCAATAGCTCATTGTTTGATCTTGCTGCCTCAAGACTTACACAATTCCAATCCATTTTTTAGTTGTTTAATAAACTTTCTAAAGTACAAATCTGACCATGTCACTATCTCTTCTCTCCCACTCAGTCAACTCCAGTGGCTTTCTATCATCTCCAGGATCAAATATAATATCATCTGTTTTACTTCTAAAGCCCCCTGTAACTCAGCCCCTTCCTACCTTTATGGTCCTCTTAAATTTTATATAATTCTACTTAGACTGCAATCCATGACAGCAGTTTCCTTGCTGTTGCTTTCACATGACACTCTAACTCCATACTCTTGAGACTTTCCCCATGCCTGGAATTCTTTCTTCACCTCTGATTCCTAGCTTCCATAGATTCCTTCTTCCCTAAAGTCCTACCTTCTATCAGAATGATTTCCCAGTCCTCTTTAATATTGATGCCTTCCCTCTAGAATTATCTCAAATAGAATCTGTATATATTCTGTTTATGCATACATCCTGCATGTTGTTCCCTCCCTTAGACTGTCAGCTCCTGGAGACAGAGGATTCTTTTTTCCTTTCTTTATATACCTGGAACTTAGCATATAATAAATGCTAATTGACCCATTGATTGCTTTTGAATTTCCCTAAATTTCAGGTTTCTGTGGACAAGAGTAAGGCACTTTTTACATATTCAATTAGTTTTGCCCTCTTGACTACACTGTTTTCAGATGACCAATTTGGCCAATTCTTTGACTAACTTAAGCAACAAAAATGGAGGTCACCTGAGAATCACTTGTCCACATTCAAGTATTCTTCCTAGGATCACAAAGGAACCAAAAGAGAATTTTAAAAAACCCAAAAAACCAGGCACTTCTTGGAAAGATCACCATCAAGGAGCATGATAGGAGCCCCATCCTGGAAGTTTCTAATGAGAAAAGTTACATTTCTTCATTTTTGTTGTCAAATGAAACATTTGGAAGAGGTAAATTATTGCTGCAGTCAATGTGCTTGGCAATAAGGTGCCTGAGTTGCTGGCAATACGAGATGCAGTTTCATATTCTCATAAGGCTATAATGGGGACATGCATGCCGTCAGTGACTGATCATTTTGGGAAATCCTGACAGGGAACAGAAATCTTCCTTCACTTTCTCTTGCTATAATGAAGTGAGTAGAAGCTGAATGAAATAAAGTTGTTTCATTTATTATACAGATGACTCATCTGCTTTGTGACTCATACCAGGAAAATCACTCTGCTGCTACCAGAAATACGCCATTGCCTAAGAAAAATGGTGCCCTGTTTCCCTTGTGGAAGACTTGCAATGTTGTGATGGTGTTCACTGATGCTCTTTTTTACCCAGGATGTGGCAGTAAGTCATGTAGTTGTAAGATGACCTTCCTTTATATAGATGAACCTTTTGGATAATGGGGCTGTTAATCAGTCATGTACATGACATCATTTAGTTAATGACCACTGGGGGAAGTCACATATTAGGTCCATGTCATTCTTGGAATTAAAAATGCTCTTGCCCTTTCATTTTCTCTTCTGGGATGAAGGTAGAGTGGAGAAATCCTTTTCCAAACCAGAAACATACCTAGTGGGGCCCTTTGAAAGGGCTGGTATGTAGAGTTGAGTTTCCTGTGGTTAGGTTTTTTTGGGTTTTTTTTTGGTCTCTTCTCCATCTGCTATTCAGGCTTATATGAGCATCAGCTATCTTTATTCCATCAGGCTTCTTTTGAAAGCCAATGAGTTTGGGGAATTTGCATAAAGCATGAGTGGAGGCAAAATCTATTTGTGTAATATGATTGTAGGACTTTTCTTAGCTTCCTATTACTGAGGATTTCTAATTTTACCCACAGGAAAAAAAAGTATCTGGGTAGTCTTCCAAGAACATGTGTAGGTGAACTGTTCTGTGAGCTCCCTCATATTTTAATCTAGTGCCGCATTTACATTTTTATGTTAAAACTTGCTTTTAAAAGGAATTTATAACATCACTGTCAAATAGTTCCCTAAGCATTCGACTGGGTATATACTTTGGGAATTGAAAGCTAAGTAAAATTTCTATCTGCAAATTTCATTTTTTCAGCTTCCATTTAGGGGCTATAACAAAATGACATCTACATCAAGGGTCTTTAACTTTTTTTATATTATAGACAACTTTGGCATTTTGGTGAAACCTGTGGACCACTTCTCAGAATGATATTTTTAAAATGCATAAAATAAAATAGATAAAATTACAAACGATATACATGGAAATAAAATTTTCAAAGTCATTAAAAATATAAGAATCCTTTAGGTAAATTCTTTTACTATTTTTTAAATCTTCCAAACATCCCTGCAATTACAAGATAAACTCATAGTGAGTAGAGATTTTGAATTTCTTGCACTTATATCTCATATATATATAGCATAGTTACTGGCACAATATAGACATTTAATAAATACTTTTTCATTGATCGGTAGTAATGGGTATATGTTATTAATTTAATATTTTAAGGTTCAGGAGTCTAAGGTTTACAGTAGGTAATGGAATGATTTATTGAAAATCACAGGAATATCCTGTCTATGCCACTTACTTATTGTGTGATATCAGTATTATTACTTGGCTTTCTGAGCCTTAGATTCTTCATCAGTAAAATGAAAGAGTTGGTTTTCCATTTCTAGATCTATGATATCCTTTGTGGAGAACTCTTAGAAGGACATGGATGGCAGTCACACAGAATAAGCAGAAATGTCAGTGATTCTCATAACAATATTTGGCACTTAAATAGCATATTAAAATTTAGAAAGCATTTTAGATAATTCACCTTATTTGATCCTTACAACAGACCTAGGAAGTAAGGGATAGTCTTATTCTTATGTTACAGAAGAGAGAACTGAGTCTGAGAAAGGTGAAGTGACTTGCACAGGATTGCATAACCAATAATTTTCAGGGACAAGAGTCAAAACCAGGCTCTGGTGACTTCACATTCTGTACATTATACGTGAGACTGTACTGCTTCTTGTAGGGAGTAAGGACCAGACACTTCAACAGCAGTTTTCATACATCCTGTTGGATATGACATTTTACTTATTTTGAAAAAGAGCAAGAACAAGGAGAACAAGAGGAAAGGAAGTAAAAGAAGAGGAAAAAGAAAGAAAAATAAGAAGAGGAAGAAGAAGACAGTAGAAAAAGAAGAAGGAGGAGGAGGAGAAAGGAAAAGAGAGGGAAGATTCATAAATGAACCATGTATGTAAAAAACCAAGTAAAATCAAATGTCTTTTTCTTTCCTTTGGGAAATTAGCTCTCCATTGGTGGGGGGGGAGTATTCTTCATCAGTCCTCTGGAATCATGGTTAGTCATCACGTTGATCAGAGCCTTTGAATAATGTTTGTCAGTTCTGATTGTATAAACTGTTCTGATTCAGGTCACTTCATTCTGCTGTATTTTGATAGAAAATAGAGAATAGGCCAAAAGATATTAAACTATATGTTCAACAAGGCTTTAGGAGTTGTAGTATAAATGGAAACCTTATCTCCTGCCTTTCCTTAGGGATTTTCATTGCATTTTTCATGGGTACAAGGAACAACTGCTCTATCATACCCTCTAGATCACTTTCCACCTTCCCTTCTGCCTGGTCTCCCATTCTCCATCAAGAAATATTTATTGGGCCCCAAGTACAGTGTAGCACAATGGAAAGAACACTGGATTCAGAGCCGAAGAACATACATACAGATCCTTGCCCTATCACTTACTACCTGTGTAACCCAGTCAAGTGACTTAAGCTCTCTGGGTCCCAATTTCCTCATGCAAAATATGGGTGGTGTCAACATAGCAGAGTGAGCAGCTGGATTTTTGCCCTAGCTCCCTCATAATGACCTAGAAAGCAAACCAAACCAAATTCTGCTTTGGAAAGTAAAAATAAGACCAATGAAAAAACAACAAAAAAAGTCACAATGAGTCATTTTTTTTCAGAACAGAATAACTTAGGAAGATAAAAAAGATCTGTGTCATAATTCCAAGGCAGAGGAGACCAGTCACAAGGGAGCAAAGGCCCTACCTGTGTAAGGTAATCTAGTTGTCTATCTCTGAATCCTAGAGTAGAGTGGGACCTCAGTTCTAACAGTTTTACTCATAAACCTGTAGTGGAATAAATGAGGGCAGGGGACTAAATCCAAGGTGGAGTTAGCAGTTGTGTTTGAACCTTCAGTTGTCTAACAGTGACTGAATCCAGCACCAGTATATGGAAACTTAACCACACATTAGTGAACAAACCAAAACTAGGTCAGGAAATTACAAGTGCAGACAAGGAGAGCACTGAACAGTCTTTGTCTTGGATCACATAATTTTGCTGGTGTATATAAAAATAAAGGACTTTCAAGGATTTCTAGTGAAAAGACCAGAATGGAATAGAAAATTTGATATCCAAACACAATTCTCAAGAAAAGCATAAAAAGTTAAACATAAGTCAGAAATCATAAGGGACAAAAGAAGGTTAACTTGTTTATATTTCTACATGGGAAGATGATACACATAACTTGTCAGAACTTTGTCTTCACAAAGACTGTTAGATGTAGTTAGTTTATTTAGAAATAAAGCCTGCATATGGTCCTATTTATGTCAAATGATCTCAAAAGAAGAATGGAAAGGTAAAAAGGAGGGATACACAGGGGGAAAGGGAAATGAAGAAGAATGAGGCAAATTATCTCACATAAATGGCATGTTCAAGGAAGAGTCACAGTGGATGACAAAATTAGAGGGGGAACAGAAAATGCTCTTATCTCAATTGGTTCAAGAGAAAGAATACACAAAAATATAAAGTTAGGCACAGAAATTCATCTAAACAGGGAAGGTGGAGAGAAAGAGATAAAAATAAAGGGGGGAGGAATAAGCGGAAAAGTATATTAATTCATGCAGTAGTCAGAAGTGAAAGACACTCTTGAGCAGGGGAAAAGGTTAAAAAATAGGATAAGTATAAGAAAATATTATATAGAATAATACATAATTAGTCATCATAACTGTGAATGTGAATGAGATGAACTCACCCATTAAACAGAAGAAAGATTTAGTTTTATGTGAATAAATAAAGTTAAAATAAGTTTCTAAAGCACAGTTTATTATGCTTCAGCTTTAGTGAAAAGAAGGCAGGGGTAGCAATCATGATATCACACAAGGCAAAAGCAAATGTACACCTAATCAAAAGATAAGAAAGAAAATTACACATTGCTAAAATGTGCAGTCAACAATGAGTTAATATTAATACAGAACATATATGCACCATAGGGCATGAGATTAAAAATCTTAGATATAGAAGCAGGAAAATACCACAGCTCTCATACGGCCACCTCAAATACCCATAAAACATGACTCTAAAAAAATTTTTAAGAATCCAAAACTCAGAAAAATACACCTCCCTCTGAAGGCAGCTTGGCAGGTGGGGGTCATAGCAGTGCTGGGAGCTGAAACCAGCCCATCCTGAAACCACAGCTTGGACGAGCAAAACAAGGTGCAGCTGGAGCCTTCAGGAGAGCAGATCAGTAGCAGCTGTGGTAGTTTCCAGATTTATCATGCCAAAATAAATAAGGAGTAAGTGAAAGGTCAGTGGAACTCAAGATAAATTTGGGGGAGAAAAGCAGTCTGGTTTAACTACCTTCAGGGCAAGGAAGCAGCATTAGCTACACCCCTGTAGCAGCTTCCACCTGGCTGCTTCAGAGCTCCTGGCCTGCAGACTGCAGGGGAACCAAGCAATCATTCAGAGGCCAAGTGCTCTTGCACTGAGGGGCCTAGATCAAGATCCTGGTCTTGGATTGTGGTCCTGGGGTGTGTTTTCAGTGAACCAAAGCTGATGGGAGCTTCACCAGCCTCCTCATACCTCTGGCAGCTGCAAAAACCCCAGCAATTTGGGACAAAGATTTGCCCCGTGGTAGCAGAGTTCCAAAGAGCTAAAAAGACAAGTAATTCACTGGCAACATGAGCAGGAAAAGGAAGCAAAGTAAGAACAGCAACCAAACTCTAGAATTCTTTTTTGGGGACAAAAAGGATCAAAGCATGGAATGGAAGAAAGACAACACATTCACAACTCCCACACCAAAAATTTTGAAGAAATACGAAGATTATCTAGAATCTATAGATCAGCTTAAGAAGGATTTTGAAAACCAGATAACAGAAGTGGAGGAAAAATTGGGAAGAGAAATAGAATGATGCAAGAAAACCATGAGAAGAGAGTAAACAACCAGACTGAAGAAAATAACACCATAAAAAACAGATTAACACAAATGGCAAAAGAGTCCCAGAAAGCCAGTGAGGAGAAGAATGCTTTAAAAAGGCAAATTTTCCAGATGGAAAAAGAATCTCAAAAGGTTTCTGAAGAGAATAATTCCTTCAGAATGAGAGTGGAGCAAATGGATGCAAATGACTTTGTGAGAAACCAATATACTATTAAAAAGATCCAAACAAAAGAAAAAATAGAAGGCAATGTGAAATGTCTCATTGAAAAAAACCACTGACCTGGAAAATAGATCCAGGAGAGACAGTTTAAAAATTATTGCACTACCTGAACACCATGACCAAAAAAAAAAAAACTTGGAAAGCATCCTTCAAGAAATTCTCAAGGAAAATTGCCCTGATATTTTAGAACCAGAGTGCAAAATAGAACTTAAAAGAATTCACCAATCACTTCTTGAAAAAGATCCCTAAAAGAAAACTAGAAATGTCATAACCAGGTTCCAGAGTCCCCAGATCAAGGAGAAAATATCACAGGCTGCCAAGAGGAAGCAATTTGAATACAGTGGAAACACAATTAGGATAACCCAGTATCTGGCAGCTTCTACATGGAGGGACTGAAGGGCCTGGAATATGATATTCTGGAGATCAAGGGAGCTAGGATTAAAACCAAGAATCACGTACCCAGCAAAATTGATTATAATGTTCCAGGGAAAAATATGGTCATTCAGTGAGATGGAGGACTTTCAAATATTCTTGCTGAAAAAACCAGAACTGAAAAGAAAATTTGACATTCAAACATGAGAAGCATGAAAAGGTAAACATGGGAATGAAATCATAAGGAACAAAGTTGAACTATTTACATGCCAATATGGAAAAATGCTAATAGTAACTTATGAAACTTTTCTCAGTATGAAGATAGGTGAATACAAATGTGTGTGGTATATATATACCACACACATTTGTATTATATATAAATTATATATATATATATATTGTATCAGCAAACACCCTAGCATACCCAGGGCAGCTGCTAGCACAGGTTCTTAGATCTGCTTTTCTAAAGGAAAGCAAGATGGGTTAACAATCTTTCTTTAATCAAACAAGCATATCATTTACCTAGTTCAGGGGGAAAAGCCAGCACCCTGAACTCCAGAGAATACAAACCCAACTTACAAGCACAAGTTACAAACGCAAGTTACAAACAGACCAAGAAACAGATCAGCAGATG
>CM053594.1:180301752-180354556 GCA_028646575.1 Pseudocheirus occidentalis
AGTATCTTGATTTCTCATAAAGTCATTTGCTTCTATTTGCTCCACTCTAATTCTGAAGGAATTATTCTCTTCAGTGAGCTTTTGAAATTTTTTTCCATCCATCAAATTAGGCTTTTTAAGGCATTCTTCTCCTCGTTGGCTTTTTGGGTCTTTTTTGCCATTTGAGTTAATCAATTTTTAAGGTGTTATTTTCTTCAGTCAGGTTGTTGACTCTCTTTTCATGATTTTCTTGCATCATTCCCATTTCTCTTCCCAATTGTTCCTCCACTTCTCTTGCTTGATTTTCAAAATCATTCTTTAGCTCCCTATGGCTTATAACCAGTTCATATTTTTCTTGGCAGATTTTGGTGCAGAAGTTTTGACTTGGTTGTCTTCTTGCCATTCCATGCTTTGATCCTTTTTGTCCCCAAAAAGGAATCTAAGGTTCGATTGCTGTGCTTGCTTTGCTTGCTAATGCTGCCACTCAATTACTTGACTTTTGAGCTCTTTGCCACAGTAGAACTCTGCTTCCAGAGAGGAGAGCGTTGTCCCAAATCACTGGGGTTTTCACAACTGCTGGAGCTTTTAGTTGGGTATCCTATATACTGCCCCCACAATCTCTGGCTGACTGGCCACACACCTCAAGACCACCATCCCAGACCATGATCCAGATCAATGTAGGTTAAAGCAAGAGCAATTACCCTCTGAATGGTCATTTGGTCCTCCTAGTCTGCAGGCCAGGAGCTCTGAAGCAGCCACATGGAAGCATCTGTATGTCCACCATGCCTCTGCCACTCCTCATTCTGGGGGCAGAGGCCAGATGCACTCCTTTGTCTCACTGCCCGCTCCCACAGTTCCAACAGGGCTCCACACTGACCTTTTACTTTGTCTTTGGCAATTATGAGTTGATATTTCTGTAAACTGCCACAGTTGCTGATGATCCACACTCCTGAAGTTCCTTCCAGCTGCTGCTGGTTGGGGCTGCCCTGGGGTTTAAACTGCTGGCTCACATGAGGCTGGACTTGACTCTCAGCATGGTGAGATGAACCCTTCCTGTTCACCTCCTGGGCTGCCATCAGTGGGAGATTTGTTTCTCTCTGTCACTTTGTGGATTATATAGCTCTAAAATGTATTTAGAGTCATATTTCGTAGGTATTTGAGGTGGTTATGAAGATGATCATTTTAGTAGCCTACTCTCTGCATTACTACAAGCACTTTGAAGATTTTTCCCATTAAATGTATCAACTTAAGTTTTGTGAAGATGATAAGCTTAGAGTGTATTTGTAGCTATAACTTGTATGTTGGAGAAAAGATAATTTGGGCACACACACTTAGAGTAAGTAGTAGATGTGTGAGCCAACTGGGACTTCAGTGATGACTTTTCTTTCAAAATACCTCACGAAGTCACTGCCAGCAATACATTGTTTAATATACAGTATAAATTTTGGGGGGACGGATTGGAAGAGGAGAAATCTGAGACTTCATCTATGTATAGTGGACTTTCCAAGTGAAAACTTTCCCCATTAATTCTGTTGATGGAGCTTAGCCTCTTCTTTTATTATATCCTCTTATAACATTGCCTAAGTGTATTGAAAAGTTAAGAGAAGCTACACAGCAATATGTATCAGAGGCAGGACTTGAATCTAGGTCTTCCAAGCCCCTTTTTTTTTAACTATACATTGCCTTTTATAGGCTCCACACATATGCACATACATTCAGCCATATACACTAATGAGGTTTGATAAACTATAAATGGTATTTTATTTTAGATGCTCTGTGACCTTGGGCAGATCACTTAACCCCAATTGCCCTTACCTTCCCCTCCAAAAAATATTGTAGGAATCTTTTTGTAACAATTCATGAATATCAAAATATTTAATGAATTGAAAGAATGGAATAGAGCTAAAGAAGGCTTTACTTTAGGCATTGGGCTACAATGAATGAAATTGAGAATTGGCATCCCAAACCATAACACAAATCCAGCCCCAAAATAATTTTTTTCATGAATGCCTTGTGTTTTCTAAGTTGACTTAGATGATTTGTGTGGTTCCATCAAGAATGAATAAATTCTATTTATGTTCCTATAGCTCAAGGAAAAATGCAGAAGCATGAAGTAGTTATTATACCTTTTCCCAAGGGGCCCGTTCTCCTTTGAAAAAATAAACTTGTTTCTAAAAGGTGATAAAAACTTATACTCCCTATAAACTCATATCATTTTATGATGCCCTCATGAACTTTTCAAATTGGTTTTCTACCTTTATAACTATAGCAGAAAAGGCTGAAAGTATTGTCAAGTTTCTATACAACCTATCAAGTCACTGGATATAACTTGTACTTTTTTTAATTGGGAAGGCAACATAATACTAAATGCCCTTGTCTCTAGGATTCTCATAAAACCCTCAGTTGATCAATCCATCCTCACTAGTGACCATTCTTTTTTTCTCTTTTTGTGGCTAAACTTTTTTAAGATTTTATTTAAAAAAATTTTTTGGAGGGCATAAGGCAATGGAAATTAAGTGTTTTATCCAAGGTCATACAACTACTTAAGTGCCAAGTGTCCGAGGCCGGGTTTGAATTCAGGTCCTTCTGACTTCAGGGCTAGTGCTCAATTCATTGCACCACTGAGTTACACTAAACTTCTTTAGAAGGTTGTTTACCATCAGAATCTACACTTGTTTTCCTCTCTTAAGTCTTCTTAAGTCTCTTTAGTCTGACTTCTGACCTCATCATTCAAAAAAAATTATTTATTCCAAAATTACTGATGCTCTCTTTAATTATCAAACCCAATGGCCATCTCTTAATGTTCATAATTCTTGACCTCTCTGAAGCCTTTGACACTGTCATTCATTCTCCCCTTCTTAATATTCTCTTCTGTGTAGATTTTAATGCAATAATCTCTCTTTGTTCCCTTATCTGTATAAACTCGCTCCATTCTTCTTTGTAGGATTTGTATTCAGATCATGCCCATTAACTCATGTTGTTTCCCACGTCTCTAATCTGAGCCCTCTTCTTTTTTTCTCTATACTGTTTTGCTTGGTGATCTCATCAGTTCCCATGGATGCATTTATCACCTCTGTGAAGATGATTCTCAAAATGCTTTATCCAGCTCTAACTTCTCTGGTGATCTCCAGTCTTGCATCTACAATTGTCTTGCAGACATTTTAAACTAGTTTTCTCACAGATATCTTAAAGTCAACATGCCCAAAACAAAATACGTTATCTTTCCTCACAAAATCTTTTCTCTTCCTAATTTCTCTGTTACTATTTAGGCCTTCACTCCTTCCAGTTGACAGAAATGATTTTTTCCCTCCTATATTATTAGTCAATCATTGAATTAGGACTAAGGTTTTTCCCCTTCCTTTTCCTCATTTAGAAATCAACCTCTGTACATTATTTAGACAGCTTTTGAAGTGTAAGGCTTTTAGAGATGAAAATTTGGGTGAAACTGATGCAGCTGAAAAACTTAGAGCTGATTAAAAGGTAAAGAAATTCTGGTTTATATAAATTGGTGGATTCCAGTCCATTTATTCAGACCAGTGTGAAGGGAAATGAATTCCTCCTTTTATTCAGATTATCCTAGATAGGGTGGTATGGATATAGATGTCTCTTTGGCCAAGACTGAGGGATCAGAGTCATGTCCTACAGACACCTCATTGGAATAAGCCCACTTCATTGTAATATTCATTCTTTCATTACTTGTTAACCAATCAGAGTTGATTTTCTCCCTCAGGAACACCCACTCTTCTTAGGGTATCTAATTGATGAAGTTCAGGAGAGCTGTAGAGAGATGTCTCTAAAGAATTATGCAGACTCAGGTTGACTCCAAGACAGTTTGTAAGATTTATTATAATTTTGAGGTTTCATGCTCTGGTGAGTGTCTAAGTCCCTTAGAGGAATTTAGCAACTTCAGTAAGGTAAGACATATAGTTTTATAGAGAATATTATGCTGCTTACAAAATCAAAATTTACATGGAATATAGGAATATGATTAATTTTAAAAAGGCAGGAGGAGTTTGTTAAGGGATTAGGTAATGGAGGAAGGATTCCAGTCTTGGTGGAACTGTGCATGTGGTTACTAATGATGCATACAGTTAGGGAGGTATGTATTTATGGTAATTATATTATAATAAGCCTTTCTACATCATAAATTCACTCTAGGTCAGTTCTTTACTACAACTGAGCAGGTGACTGCTTAGGGTGGGCCCCTTCTAGAATCTGGTGGTTGAGCATCCTGCTCTACATCCTGGTGGTACCATCTTCTGATTGGCTAACTATTGTGGTCCTGTCTGGTCAAGATGTTAGGTATTGTGGTCCTCTCTTGGGGCAGATGGATGATGTGATTGTTGTTGAGAATAAGAACATACTTCTTTCAGTGGGAAGTGGTCTGGGGGTAGTGGATAGGATCCCATCATATAGATGTGCCTGTTGTTTCTGTGAGAATTAAGAGTTCATGGACACACCTATTATTCCAGTGAGTACTGAGGCATATATGAAGAAGTTAGGAAATTGTCAGGGAAGGGGCTAGGTAAGTACAGTGGGACCGATAATGAAGTTAGAATATTGGGGATGGGGACAGCTCTATTGGGACTCAATCATAAGTGTTGAGTGGGTTCCATGAGGGGTCCTTGCTTTAGGAATAATTGCCAAATGGCTATCCTTTTATTAATTGCTCACTTGCATAATTAACAAAATGATCAATTACCCAGACACTGTGTCTCTTGAACTTTTTATATGTCACACTGTCATCCAAGCTTACAACTTAACTGTCATCCTTGACTCCCCACTCTTTTACCCTTCCTTAGTAAATTTCTTAAATCTTTTTGTTTCCACCTTCATAATTTCTTTTATATACTCCCTCTTTTCTCTTCTGACACTTCCATGAGCCTGATGCAGACCCGAAATTATCTCATGCTTGGATTATTACAATAGCTTTCTAATTGATCTTCTGGCCTTGAATCTTCCCATTCCGGTTCACTCACATGTCAAAGTTATCTTCCTAAAATGTAGGCCTGACAATAGCTTCTTCTTTGCCACTCTAAGTGCTCTAAAATACAATTATCCTGGCCTCCTCCTTGTTCCTGGAATGAGCCACTATCTTTTGATGATAGGTATTTTCTCTGGCTTTTCTACATGCCTGGAATGCATGCATTCCTTGTTTCCCTGTCTTTTTTCAAGTGCCAGCTAAAATGTCCCTTTCTACAGGAAGTCTTTCCTTATCTTCCCTGTCTTCTCTTTTTTGATTCTTCTCCAGTTTATCCTTTGTATGTACTGTTTACATATAATTGCTTTACAATATTTTGACCTCCTCATAAAATCAAGGTCTTTGAAACCAGGGGCAGGTTTTTGCTTTTAGTTTTGTCTTTCTTTGTATCCCTCATACTTAGCAAAGTGACAGACATGTACAAGGTACTTAACAAATGCTTGTTGACTGACTAGTTGCACATACAAAAACAAACAAAAATCTATTTTAGGAAATGAGCATTGGTAATTTTGGAAATATTCAATATGATCTCAAATAACTTCAGTAGCTCATGTGACACCATTCTAGTATTGACAGAAAAGCAGAATGATGCTTTATGCTTTTCTTGAACCTGTGTCAGAGATGTGAGGTTCAGCCCATTCTGTCTCTCTACTGTACAAGTTGGAGACTTGAATCCAAAAATATGGTCTATGCCTTAATTAAAGTTATTGATTAAAAACATGTTGAACAACACAGGGCCTTAAGTCACTTTACTAGGAATTTCCCTCTGGGTTTTAATTAAATCACTAATGACTCACTAATTGTTTCATTGAGTTTAGTCATTCAACTAGTTCCAAATATACCTAATAGTAGTAAACCCATTGGGACTACACCTTTTCACCTTGTATAACACAGATTTTCAGAGAAAAATATATCAAATATTTTGCTCAAATCCAGGTATAATGACATGACCACGAATGGACAATTAACAATCTTCCTAAAGAAGGAAATAAGATTAAGTCTATCATAACCTGTTCTTGATTCAAGAATGCTAGTTTTGTAAAAGGAAAGACATAATTTCCCAATCTAAAAAAAATTGAAACTATATCTTTAATAATAATTTTTAGATTTTTTTGTCTAGGAATCTTTTTCTTCTTGTCCAGGAATTCTTTTCATTTCTTTTATCTAGGAATCTTTTTAATATTTTCTTTGTTTACTGACCTACAATTTCTAACATTGACCTTCTTCCTATCTTTGAAAATTATGACAGCTTTCCATTTTCAGTTCTATGACATCTCTCTTGTTCTCCATGATGTTTAAAAGATAGCAATAGTGACTCAGTCCTAACAACCATCAATTCTTTCAGTATCTTGGGAAGTATGTTTTTCTAGACTGGTGAAATACATAAATTGAGCACAGTCAGGTGCTCTCTTACTCTCACTACATTTGCTTTTAAATCCCTATTGGCCATTTTTATTCTATCCTTCTAACTCTTTCTTTCATAAAGAAAGCAGAAATAATGTCCTCAAAATAGTTGAAACTCTCCAATAGTCAGAGAAATGCAAATCAAAAGAACTTTGAGGTTCAACATAAAACTTAATCAAATTGACAAAGATAGCTGAAATGTAGCTATCAGGAAACAGATGCCCTATCACTCTGTGGGTAGGGTTGTGAATTTTTAACTTTTTAGAAAGAAATCTAGTAATATACAATAAATGTTATTAAACATTCAATACAATGATCCAGCTGTGAGGTTTATATTCTAACCCTAACAATATTATCAAAAAAGAAAAACATCTATCTGTATAAAATATTTATGGAGACTCTATTTGTAATATTAAAAATGTGGAAACAACTTATATGCTGTGGTGTTTCAATGTAATAGAACATTACTGTGCCACAAGGCATGACCAAGATGAAAAATACAAAAAAAAGCACCTAAAGATTAATATGATGTGACACAGAGTAAAGAAAGTAAAATTTTAATAATATGCATAGTGACTACAGCCATATAAAATAATTACAGTAACCAAATCCAATAATATTCTTCAGAGGAAAAGCTATCTGAAGGGAACACAAAAGCAGATGAGGTGTGATTTTTATTTGTTGTTACCTTGGTAATTTTATCATATATATTTTTAACAAATAAAATTTTTTTTAATGGGAAGAGATTGAATGTTAAAAGCAAGGAATATAACGGACCTGAATAGGCAGGAGAAAAAGTGAACATTTGGAGCTAAGGATAGGAACTTCTCTTTCTGTTGAGGAGGCAAGCATAACCCTTTGAGGATGAGGAAGTTGTGTTTGCTCCAAGGAACGGTGAGATAAATCCATAGGAAAAAGAAATACCAATAGCTTTCGTAGATTTCCTACTGTGGTGCCTGAGTCTGCTGTTTGTTGGCCTGATGATAGCAATAGACAGGTAGATAGAGTTTCTTTCTCAAGGCACCTATCTAAGACTTAAGGGAAAATCTCTCAAGATTTGTCAAATACGAGGACTAGATCCCATTTCTGAATATTTATCTGGACACAAAGAATATTTCCAGAATGAACTGGAGAAGAAAGTAGGGGAGGAAAGGAATTTCTTATGTTATGGTAACATAGCCAGATGCCATACAAAGTAACCATGCTAAAGAAACCCAGGGACTAACAGAACAGATCCCACTAGGGAATCAGTAATAAAACCCATGTTCTAAGACATCTGAAAATGTGTGATGTGTGATCAATAAGTAAGGTGAACTAGAGATTCCTGTAGGGAGTCAAATTAAGTCACTTATGTAGCATTGAACTGTTAAGTAATAGAACCCATGACTTCAGAGGAAGTATGAGAAGTTGGAAAGAATAACAATTCTAGAGTCATAGGACCTAGATTTACATCCTGTTTCTGAAGCTAATTATCTATGTGTCTTTGGGAAAATTACTTGACCTCAAATTAGAGGGATGAACTTAACAGTCTTTGAGGTTCCTTTCAATTTGAGAGCTATGATCCTAAAAGCATATCTTATTAAAAAGGAAATGAATGGATTAAAGTGAGAGCAGAGAAGAATTGTATATTAAGGATATAGATTTCATGTGAAGAAATCAAGGAACTAGATTGGAAAAGTCTGATGGGGTAAACATATGGGTAGAAAGCTAGTTCACTTTATTAAATATTTACTAAGCACTTATGTTGAAGAAGAGAAGCAGCATGGAGTATTAGATAGGGAGTTTTCCTAAGAATAAAAGGAGAATGGGGAGCAAGTCCCACTCTCAAACATACTACACTTGTGACATACTACGCTTGTGAAAGTGCCTTGCAATAGCTTAGCACCGACTTACTCTGTGTGAGAGACCCCATGTGGTGAACTTGAACTTAGAATAAACTTTACTTTTTCCTTGGCTGAGAAGACTTGAGTGTAATTCTTTCCGCAGGACCCAGCATGTTGGTATTTTGGGGGTCTCAGGGAGCCCTAACCCTCTTTGGGCACCCTCTCCATTTTTAAGTCTGTTTTTGGTAAATGGAGATTCTTATACTGAAGAAAACACACATCCAAACCCGTTTCTAGCCTCTTAGCACCTCCCCTGACCCTCAAAGGTGTGGTGCTAGGCACTAAGGATTAGATTTAGGGACTGAACCTCTTATTTCATCAGTATAGTGAACTCCTGGATGAAGAAAACTCTTCTTTTGAAGAGGTTTTAAGAAGAACCTTTTAAGGTATTTTGAAGAACCTTTTAAGCAATTTAAGATTGACCTAGAGAGAAGGGAAGTGACTTGCCCAGTTACTGTCATTATGTATCTTAAGTGGGTCTAGAATTAGCTTCCCTAATGATGAGGCTCACTTTTTTTTCCTACTATACATCATTTCTCAGGCACTGGTAACACATAAAGAAGAATAAACCACCAGTCATTCCTTCAAGTAGATTGCATTTAATTGGACAGAAACAGAAATGGTATTGCTGAAGTGTGTTGTGGTCCACCTTGATTGGAAAAGGAAATAGATGAGGAGTTCAGGAAAGAGATCTGAAGTTGGGCATAAAGGCATCTTATAGAATTGATGGGAAAATACACTTCCTTTTACACATATTGGAGCTCACTTCATGCCAAGTGGAAAATAGCTAACAACTTCCTGCCTTGTATTAACAGCAATTTCATACTTCAAAAGATAAGGGATATAATGAAAGGACCTGTTGTTCTAGATCTAATTCTAACCAAAAAAAAGGATTTGTTTAACTATAGAAATGATGGAAACTCACTCCCCAGCAGATAAATGGTCAAATGATTTGAACAAATAGTTCTCAAAAGAAGTACAGATTATTCATAATGAAAAACTGCTCAAAATTACTAGTAATAAGAGAAAAGCAATTCAAAACAACTCTGAAATTGCCCAAAATGATAAAAAATTCCCAAACCATGCAGTGTTAAAGGGGTTGTAAAAAGATTGACACTTTAACACATTATTGGTGGAGCTGTGAAATGGTATAACCGTTTGGGAAGGTAATTCGGAATTATGCAAACAAAGTGAATGTAAAGTCCATACATCTTGAACCAGAGACCCCAGTACTGGGTTTATACTACAAGAAAGACTTCAATAAGAAAAAAAGCCTCCTTATATTTGAAAATATTTAAAGCATTACTTTTTATGTTTATTAAGAATTGGAAACAAAGTAGATGTTCATCAGTTGTGGGATGGCTAAACAAATAGTGGTACCTAAATGTAATGGAACACTACTGTGCTACAAGAAATACAGAGAAGCATGGAAAGATCTATATGAACTGATGCAGATTGAAGTAAGCAGAAGCAAGAAAACAATATATACAATTACTTGTCATTCAGTAGTGTCTGATTCTTTGTGGCCCTGTGGACCATAGCATGTCCGATACTGTTCATGTTTATCTTCTGTTTCTTTGTTTCTTTCTTTTTTTTCTTTGTATCTTTCTTTGTTTCTTTGTTTTTTATTTGCTTTTTTCTTTCTTTCTTTCTTTCTTTCTTTCTTTCTTTCTTTCTTTCTTTCTTTCTTTCTTTCTCAAAGGTACTAGACTTGTTGGCTATTTCCTTCTCCATTGTATTTAGGCAAACAGACATTAAGTGACTTGCCCTAGGTCACACAGCTAGGACACATCTGAGGCTGGATTTAAACTCAGGTCTTTTTTACTTCAGGCCCAATGTTCTATGCACTAAGCCACCTAGCTGCCTCCAACAACTTAGCTGCCTGTTGTAGTTACATAGTAACTGGAAAAATGTAATTAAAAAGGACAATGACACCAAAAATAAAAAATAAATGTGACAGAATTTTAAAGATCAAGTGGGACTTCAAGGAAGAGATATGAGAAAACATTCCAGAACTCTTTTGTGGAGATGGGGGGTTCACAGTTATTATACATTGCACATGTTTTTGAACCTTATCAGTGTATTGATCAGTGGTTCAGACTTCTTTTTCCTCTCCAAAAATACTTTTTCTCATATAGGATTGCTTTTGGGGAGGGGTAGGGAGAGGGATATGTGTTATACTCTGGTGATATAAGAAACAGAACACATCAAGAAATTATCAAAAAAAGAAATGACGACAACTGATGCAAGAAAATTACAACTCACTGCACCTTCAAATTTGTAATAAAGGCAAGGAAGGTTGATTATAGTCTGATATTTAACCAAGATTTCAGAAAAGTCAATGGTGAAAAGATAGGATTCCACAGTCTTCAATTCTTTAGGGGAAACCATTCCTAAGGGGAAAGCAACCTCTCAAGAATGAAATCCAGAAGGCAAAAAAGACCTATTTCCAATAAGGAAAAAAGGGGAATTGTTTAAAAACATCAATGTGGATACACAGAGAATTTAGACTTAGATATTATAAAGATCAATGGTGCCAAACTTGAATAGGAACAGGGGCCACTAATCTTTAAATAAGGATTCCTGAATGCCTTATATTGGCTTACTTTTAAAATATTGTTTTTGCCTATGTTTTATTATAATTTTAATTATTTTGTTAAACATTTTCCAATTACATTTTAATGTGGTTTAACTGTACCCAACTGTTGTCTTACAAGTTGTGTGTAGCCCTCTGCTGGTGTATTTGATACCTCTGACTGAGAGGATACAAAGAATTACAGGTAAATGAGAACAAATATAGAAGTTTTAGGACCATTAAAGTTCAGAATGGAATAAGGCTAGATAGAAGTGGTAAATGCAACAATAGGTATTTTAAGCTATTTTGTAGAAAATAGGACAATCAAAAGATAGGTAGAATCATTGCACAGGGTGGAGAAAGTCTCATGTTTGGGGGATAACAAATAGTCCACTTATGGAACACAAATTATGTGTATGAGAGTAATATGAAATAAGTCTGGAAATATAGGATGAAATCAGGTTGTGAAGGACTTTAAATCCACCCCCACCCCCCAGGACTTGTTAAATGTTTTTTAATCAAAAAAGGAACATGGAGTCCTGAAACTTTTTTTTTAAACATTTGAATAACATTTGAATAAAAGAACTATACTTTAGGAATTATCAATTTGTCAGCTGTTATAATAGTCCAGGTTATAGATAATGAGGACCTGAATTGGGGTTTAGGGGTAGGGTCCATGGAACTGGAGGAAGCAGGACAGATTGTCAGAGGTACTACAGAGCTATAATTTTTCTTTTCTTTTTTTTTAAATTTGTTTTCAGCTTTTAACATTCACTTCCATAGGCTTTTGAGTTTTCAATTTTCTCCCCTTCTCTCTACATATACATTCATATTAAACATATTTTCACAAAAGTCATGTTGTAAAGAAGTATTAGAATCAATGGAAGGAACTAGAAGAAATAAAAAAAACAAAACAACAAAAGAAAAAAGAGATCTCATAGCATGCTTTGATCTGCATTCAGACTCCATAGTTCTTTTTTTGGATGTGGACAGCATTTTTTATCATGAGTCTTTTGGAGTTTTCTTAGATTGTTGCATTGCTGAGAAGAGACAAATCTATTAAAATCAGTCATTGTATGATGCGACTTTTGCTGCGTACGGTGTTCTCCTGGTTCTGCTCACTTCACTTAGCATCAGATAATGTAATTCAGGTTTTTCTGAAGTCTGCCTGTTCATCAATTCTTATAGCACGATAGTATTCCATTACCTTCATATAACTTGTTCTGTCATTCCCCAGTTGATGGGCATACTTTCTTTGTTATGGAGCTATAATTGACAAGGCTCAGCACTTGATGTGATTACAGGCATCAATCTTGGCTTAGTCAAGAACAATCATTTCAGACTAACCTTATTTCCAACATGTCCCAGTGGAAAGAGTCCTATTCTTTCCCACTAAATTTGAAGTCATGAGTTTGCAACACCAATCAACATAACACACTTGAGGGCAGCTGCTGATATATTTTAAGAGTCCAATTGCAAGGTATAATGAACACTCTATTCAAAACTAAACCTTGAAAAAAGAAAACTAAAACATTACATTCACAGCAGCATAATAACTTATTACCAGGGTGGCCACATGGCCTTAAACAGACACAAAAGTATATGACATAACATTTCATAGTATGCCCTCCTCACCTGATACATTCTTTGGGGGTGAAAATATTTGGGGAGTTAGTAACTAGCTCCTCCTCAATCGGGTACTGTTCCAAAATACTTCTTTATACTATTAGGGGATCTCAGGCTGGGGTCTTCCCTTAACACAGCACATCCCTAGGGGTAGCAGAGAACACAACACCCTCCACCCCTAGGTCATAGTAGGTTACAATCCCCTCACTCCAGAGTGTTCAAGTAAAGTTCTCTTGGGTGTGTATCTTCTCTCCATGCTACTATTGCAGTTTCCCACCTAGTATTTTCAGGTGTACAAATGCTCTAATGAGCCAAAGAGTCCAAGTATTAACACTGCTCCAGCCCTTCCTTCCAAGTCCTGAGGGACAGTTGGGTGACAAAACCAACAGGGTAGGTCCCTGAGGGTTATGACACTTTCCTCTTCTTTTCTATGACACTTTCTCTTCTTTTCTTTTCCTCTTCAATTCTACCCCCTGGGTCTCAAATCATCCTAGGGAGCCACAGCAGGAAAGCATGCTCATTGCTCCTGTCTTGCTTCAACGTTTTCATCTTGACCTAGGACCAAGTTCCTAGTCACGTGGCTCCTCCTCCTGCAGGTATGTGGGCTGACAACTCCAGGCTCCTGCTTGGGTCATGGCACAGGCAGCTCCTGATCCATATCTCACCTCACTGGGGAAGGTACTGATTGCTCCATTCCAAGCTCTCCTTGCTCTTGCCTGGGTCCAGGCACAGCAGGTTCTGTCTCTGGTCCTCAGCACCCCAACTCCAGGGCAGCTCAGCCTCCCCCATCCCCTCTAGTATGGACTCTGGGCACAGCAAAATAATACCATAATAGGAAAATAACAGACAATTATCCCAGACAATTAATAATAACAGACAATTAATAAATAAGACAATTATCCCAGTCTCTCTAAACCCCATACTTTACTCAAAGGCGGCAACAATCTTGCCTTCTATCAGTGCACTGTTCCAGTGTTCTCACAAGAATTATTATCAGAGTTCTCCTCTCTCTCAGAGGACTACTTTCTCTCTCAGAGGTCTCCTCTCCAAACCTTAATGAGGGATTCACATTCACATCCAGGGGGCCACTTGATAACAGCTAAATGTACTTCTATGAGCAAGCACCAAGGCAATTATCTCACCTCAGAATAGGTACGTAGATAGATAAATATAGGTATGTTATATATAATATATAATATTAAATAATATATATTCTCTATAAAATATATTATGTATGAGTGTGTATACATACATATACATACATACATGTGTGTATGTATGTATATATACACACACACTTTCAACTAATAGGCTCAGAGCCAGAAGCACAGCTGTGAATTACTGAGGTTCAAAGGAGACTAATTCTTCAGATGTTTACATGAGCCTAGGAAACTGAACTTCAACAAGAAGAAGAAAAAACAACAAAAATCCCACCTTGCTTTGTACTCACAGCGTTCTAGCTTCCTTTAAGGTAAATACCATGTGTCACCTCATATGGGATACCACTCCTGATCCCACCTTGTCTAATTATTGATGTTCTCTTCCCTCTCAAATAACCATTTACATACTTAACTGTTAGTGTAAAAATGAATGTAAAGTTTTTTCAGGGAACCATTTTTAATATTTGCTTGCCTTTTTCTCCTTGAATACGAAGACACATTTGTCTCTTGCACATAGTAATTGCTTAAACAAGAACTTTTTGGATCAGATTTCATTGGATAGGTCTGTGCATGGAGAAGTCACAGATGGGACCTCAAGCTATGATTTTGTAACCTTTTCTTTTGACTCACATCTGCAATTTCATCACTGTATGTGTTATCTCCCAGTGTGCAAATTCCCCCTATTGTTGCATATATCATAACTCATCTGTAGCATAGTCTTAGAGAAACACTTGCAGGACTGAGACAACGTGGCATGTCCTTGATAGTACAGCTAACATGTGTCAGATACAGAACTTTAAACTAGGTTTTCCTGACTTCAAGGACAGCTCTCTGTCTAAGGCAGCATACTCTGCCTCATTTGCATAACTGTAATTTCCCTGACCAAAATACCACCTGAAGCTTGGGAGAATCAAGGAACTCTCCAAGTTCAGTTGTTAAAAACAAAAACAAAAGGAACAAAAACCAAAAACCCTTCACCTGCAGACTTGGGAATTATCCAATTATCCAACTAACACACAGTCATATAACTAGTGTGTATAAAAGTCAGCATCTATACTCATTTCTCTGAAGTCCAAGCCTAGGACTCTTGCCATTGCATCATACTCCCTCTTAACAACAAGATGAGAAAACGGTAAATATTTTCACTGCTATAGGCCAAAGCCATTCTCAGAATAAAGTTTCCTATCTGGCTATATATCTGTGTTCTGGAAAATGATGCTTCAGTGAGTAAGTATATCAAAATCTGCTTTCCAACTGTATAATGCCTCTAGGGTCCTGAATAGCTTGAAGAAGCAATAACTAGTGCTTATTTTTTTTCAAGTTACCCTTTATGAAGTGAATGTCAAATCATAAGAAATCTCTGGTGTCAGTTCAGAGACATCAGTTCCATCAGTATTTGTAAAATTTTTTTCTCCATCAAATGACGATTCCAGCAAATAAACATTATTATAATATCGAGCATTTGTGTAAAATGTTAACACATAGAATCTAATTTAATCCTCACAATAATACTGTATAGTAGGTGCTATTATTGTTTCCATTTTATAGATAAAGAAAATGAGGGTGCCTGATGGATTGTGACTTCCCCAAGATTGACCAGCTAGTACATTATAGTTAGGACTTGAACTCTGGTCCTCCTGACTTCAGGTCCAATACTCTATTGTGTCAATAGTACTCATGCTGCCCTGTTGATCCTGTGCTTATGCAAAAGTTTCTGGGTCTTTCTTATGACTATATCACTGGATATTGCTATTGTCTCAGACAAAAATATATGCATACATTTATAAGTATAGAAATATATACATTATATAGTATGCAATTGATATAAAAAAATAAACCATAGCATGTTATGCTTATTACATTATATGAAATATGTGCAAGAATATGCATATACATGTAGATGTATGCATGTGGTTATGTATGTGTGTATTTTGTACACACACATATATGCATATGTAGTTGTTTGGGGACAGCTAGGTGAGGCAGTAGATGGAGTGGTGGCTCTGTAATAAGGAAGACTCATCTTTCTGAGTTCAAGTTTGGCCTGAGACACTTATTAGCTATGTGACCTTGGGCAAGTTATATCTATTTATCTGTATGTGTGTACATGTATACATGTGTGTATGTGTAGGTAGATACATACACATATGTGTATATGCAGATATACATAGATGTATGTATGTAAGTGTCTGTCTATCTATCCCAGGATAATGTTTCTCTGTTCAACAGTCTGTATTCCTTAGTGGTGTCTCCTCTCCATGCACCTTCTTTCCTTTTCCCTTATTCTTTCTTTGGAAGACTCTTTCGTTGGAAACTTCTATACTTAGAACATTTTAGGCTAGCAATGTCCAGTTTTTGAGCATATGGGTTGTTCGTAAACTCAGGGTATTGAAACAGATCACACCTTTCTTATCTGAGGAAGGGAACTCCTTTTCCCATAAAAACATCGGAGTGTAATCTGGGATCAATGGGTACACCTGAGCCAATTCAGAAGCTGCACCTAGTGTAAGCTGTTCGAATGTACTCAGGAGTCCAATACTATCTTTGGTTCCCTTCTATTGCCCTGGCTTGAAGATTACCATGCTTAAAACTTGCTCGTGACAAGTGATATACCTTCCTTGACCCTACCTGGTCCATCTTATGATGGATTCACCTTGACCCCAGGATGTGTGTTTGAGTGAGGGTCGAAGGGTGGGGTCAGTCAGCTACCTTAGTTTGGAGGTGTCCTTCTCAACACTATTTATAAAGGGTTTAAGGGACTGTCCTAGTTTGGATATATCCCTCCCTACCCCCATCATTAGAGATGGAGAAGAGTTGACACACTACTCTAGTTTCACAAAGTGATCCTAATCCTAGCATAACAAGGCAGTCAATGGTCACTGCTAGTACCTTTCCCTTGGTTTCCCTCCCTCATATCTCTACTTATGCCTTACATTTTGGACCTTCCCTTAAACATCTCAAATAAAAGACCTTATCACTTTCAGCTTCAATCAGCTCCTCAAATTCTTTTGCAAAGATCTTTTAATTATAGCAACAGACTCTGACAAGTGTGCAGGTGGTTGTATTCAATAGAATACAAGAGTTTTGAGTATGTAAACCACCACAGGCTGTGAGTACTACATACAATATACCAACTAACTAGGCAATTACAGGAGGAACATAGAGTAGTTACAGAACAAAGCACCATACTCAGTGACTATCTGGGACAGAGGGTAATAGTTGATAGTAGATAGAGGGTTCTCTCTCTGTTCATGTCTTAAGGAACTAGCCCTATTTTCTGAGGTCCTACAGCTCTGGGTACTACACATTTTGCAGGTGCATGGACTGCTACTGTCCTTCATTGGCTCTAGAACCCCTTTGGACTATCTCCTTTTCCAAAGCATACTTTCTACATACCTGATACTTTTTAGCCATTACCAGACAATAGTTATAAAAGCAGGTAAAAGGATGGAAATGTGGTTCCTTTATATCACCTACTGCACATCTTGTTACAGGCTGATTGTAGAAAATTCTCCCATGTACAATTGTAGTTCCTTCCTAATGGTTTGTCTGCAAATCCTGGAAAACTGTCAGATTGGGCACTTGGAAAAAACAGGCCTCTTACCAAGGCATTATGCTGCGGGTTTTTTTTTAAATTTTTAAATGCAAACATCATTAGCATGATGGCACCTCACCTATTTTATAACGGTCACACTGTTGGGCATAATTCTTTTGTGCACAACTTCATTCATTTAAAGGCAGGTATGCTTGAGAAGGAACAAAGTAATATAACAGCTCCAGACAGATATATTTATATACATACATTTGGTGGATAGCTGAAAATGAAACCAAAGGAAACATCAATACTAATCCTTTTATCTTTCATTTGGACAATCAAGGCTGTTGTATTTGGTTCAGTTGCAGAAGGCTTAAGGGGGAGAAAATAAAATAAGCAGGAACTAGTTTGGAAATGTGAGAAAAACCACGTGATCATAATCCCAAACCTTAGATGCCACTGCCTGTATGATCTGAGGGCATGTCCCCTAATGTTTCTGGTACTCAGTTTCCTTATTAGTTCAAAAGTAAGTTTGGAGTTCAATATACACTTTTAGGTCAAAAATTCTATGATTCATTCATTAACATGATTTTGGAATACCTCCAGGGGCAGAGGTGGGTGTTTTTGTAGTTTAAACTGATTAAAATGTTTTTAATTACTTCTCTTATCAGTGGGTGGCTGTTCTCTGTAGGCTATTTTGAAGTGAAAACAGTGTTGCTAGCCATTGTTGCTTTTAATTGACCTTCACCTAGACCAAGTTCAATTCTGGAGAGCTTTTCACTATACTGCCATTAAAACTAGCTTTATTCCACAATCCTTCAACATTTAGAAATACATTTTGTACCTTATTGTAGACTAGTCTTGCATGGGTTCAGTTTTCTGCATTTAGAAAAAGGGTGAGAACAAATAGAGCTATAATGCCCAATTTTAACATTTGGAAGAAGTCCTACTACGAGTAACAAAATGTTCTTGGTATATGGAACTTAAAAGATTCCCCCAAGTTTCCATTTAAAGACAAATTCAGTTGGAGGGATGGGGCAGGTAAACTTTGGAAAGAGGCTTTCAGCTCATAATCCTCCCTGACCCCAAACCCTCAGACCCTGAGTACTAGGGTACTAGGAAATTGCTGCTGGAGAAGCCTCTGCTGAATGAAGAAGTAGGGTAAAGCCATGGCAGGTAAGAGGTAAGGTGGAGGACTGGCCACTGGGAGGGGAAAACTTATCATCTAGTAGCTTCCTATTTTAATTAATAAGTCAGTAGATATATGGACTAGAGTACTTCAATTTCGTTAGTATAGGGAACTCCCAGGTGAGAAAACTCCAACTATCAACACCGCTTGCACATTCTCTTAAATTTATAATCTGCCTGGGAGAGTGATGTGACTTGACCAGGATCACATGACCAGTATATCAAAAGAGGGACTCGAACCCAGGTCCTCTTGCTTTTGAAGACATCTCTCTGTGCTCTATTCCATGCTGCTTCTCTATTTTAACTAAATTATTCTTGCTGTATTGGTGTCGACTTCAATAATTTTTATGTGCTGAAGGATTGTAGATGCTGTCACTTCCTTCTATAGTGTAGTGCCCAGGCCAGTGCCACTAATGTGCCAATCTGGTTGTAACTTTATGTGGGAGTGATTCAGTTCTTCTATCTTGCTCCATCTCACTTTGCAGATGCTGCTATGGCCATTTCTCTGTAGCTATATAGATGTTAGGCAGCTAGGTGGTTCAGTGAATAGGGCCCCGGGTCTGGAGTCAGGATGGCCTGAGTTCCAATTTGGCTTCAGACACTAACTGTGTGACCCTAGAAAAGTCACTAAACATCTGTTTGCCTTAATCCACTGAAGAAGGACATGGCAAATTATTCCAGTATCTTTGTCAAGAAAACCCCATGGACAGTATTGGCGTACTGTGGTCCATGGGGTCACAAAGATTTGGAGATGACTAAGCAACAGCAACAACAAAGCAGAGTTGTCACAAGCCACGGCATCCTGTGACTAGTACTGGACCTGGAGGCCAGAGTACATCTATTCAAATCCTGCCTCTCTATGAATCTTGTGACCACAGGCAAGTGATTTAGCCTTTCTGAGCTTCATGCAACTTCTTAAAACTTTTTCAGATGAAATTTATGGTTTTATCAGTGTAAGATGCAGATCAGCTGCTCTACTGCTTATCCTCTGACTTAGTGAGATGTCTGGAGCACTAAGGAGATTCAGTGATTTGACCAGGCTCATACAGCCATTACATGTTAGAATGTGAGCCCAGGTCTTCCTGACGTGGACCTTTCTGTCCATAAGGAATATTGCTTCACCTTTCACATTTAGGGAAACAATAAAACATCTTTTTCTTTAAAATGCACATTTGCTCTTTTGAAGCTCATTCTGGAAAGATGTTTTCAAATGCTTCTCATGGATAGCTAGTTAGGCTGAATTCTTAAAGTGTTGTTAGACACTTTATATGAAGAAATAGATATAACCTTAAAAAAGAAGATTTGGGAAGAACAGCTAGATCAAGCTAAATGCACATGCAATGCTGGAGGTGATACGAACTTTAAAACACTGAGCATCATTTTATGTGGTACTTTATAGAGGTGAAGAAACATGATGTAGTGTAGTGATTCCCATTTCATGGTTCAAAATCCCCTTGGGATTCACAATGTTAATCTAGGAGTTTGCCCTAAAAATCCTTTTGTGGTACCTTAAATAGTAAATAATTGTCCAATCATGTTGCAAATATATTTTCCTCTGTTTCTATAAGCATGTACATGCCTGCATCATTATGGATTTATTCCTTTGGCAACTGGAAATTATCATAATCATTAATACATTTCAGGATTCGTGCCGCAGTTACATCAAATTCATGCCACATATGACTAAGCACAATGTGTTCTTGAAGTTTCTCAACTTGTCGTCGACGATTAACAAATTGTCATTAGAATTCATTTGACATTCAAGAGTAAATTCCCAGAAATGGTCAGAAGCATGCACATAGTGTCATTTGCATTCTATATACTGCATTAGATTAGCCCCTTCCATCCTCTCTGTTATCCTGTAATCATACCTCACCAGCTGTATAATCAAATGAGCAAGCTGTTGTGATCTTTTGTGTTCTTGAAATAAAAAAAGAGGGCTTTTTAAAATCCATGACCACTGGACATGTGCATTATGAATCTTTAAAATCACCTTCCCAAAGTTTTGATGAAATAAACCTTATGTTGCCTCTCATTACAGCATTAAGGCCGTTTTTCAATATAAAGTAAGCCCTCTACTTATTTGGTAGATTTTCAAATGATGTGTCAGTCATTCATCAGAATTTCAGTGGAGTTGAGCTAGTGTGCTATTGACAGAAAAGAATAAGGTCATGTCAAAAGAGATTCCTTCCTTTCAAAATTTACCTTATATGTAAACATTATTGAAAATGAAGCAAGAAAAACTAAGAAAACATATTGAGGAGAGACAATATAAGAATTAGTAGACTATCTGATGTTTTGAACAAAAACGGGATCTGGATACAATATTACTAAAATTTATTGAGGAAAATTGCTCAGAAGTTCTAGAATGAGAAGGTAAAGTAGAAATAGGAAGAATCCACTCATCACCACCTGAAAGAGATTGTAGGAAAAAAAACTTACAGGAATATCATAGCCAGGTTTCAAAATTCCCAGGTTAAAAAAAATATATTTCACACAACAAGAAAAATAATTAAATACTGCAGAAAAATAATCAGCATTTCACAAAACTTAGAAGCTCTTCTACCCAAAGACTGTTAAGTCTTGGAATACTATTATTTCAAAGAGCAAGGGAGTGGGGATTGCATCCAAGAATGACTTATCTAACAAGGTTGAGTAAAATCCTGAATAAAAAAAAAGTAGTACTTGATGAACTGAAAGACTTTCAGGTATTTTTTTATTAAAAAGACCAGAACTCAGTGGAAAAATTAAATATAAAAGATCCAGAAAAAATATAAGGAAATCATTAAAGACTAATTATCAGGTACTGATTAAGGTCAAGCTATTTACTTATGTTATATGAAAATGTTACTAGTATCATGATTATTTGTAATAGTATTCTTAAAATGTATCATTACTAAGGTAGTTAGAAAGAAAGGTTGGAGCTGAGGAATGGGTGAATAAGTTGTGGTATATAACTGTGATGGCATACTACTGTGCCACAAGAAATGTTGAGCTCAATGATTTTAGAAAAAAAAATGTGGGAGGACTTGTATGAAATAATGAAGAGTGAAATAAGCAGAAGCAAGAGAATACAGTATACTGTAATAGCAATATTATTTTAAGAACTATATGGTACTATAAAAGACATATAAAAAGATGCTGTCTGCATCCAGAGAAAGAACTTATAAATGGAAGTATGCATAGAATAATTTTATGTATATACAGATGGTAGCCATCTCTAGAATGGACTAGGGGAGGGAAAAATAAAAAGAAATTTACATGATGATTTTGTTGTATATTTGAAAGCAATAGTAAGTTGTGCATAGTAGATTTTCAGTTTTATGTGCAATCATATCTTATTGTACTATGCTATGGAAATTCTTGTTTTATTCAAGAAGTAAAAATTAATTTAAAAAGAAAAAAATGAAGCAATGTATCCATGCTCATATGTAAAATGCTCTACATTACTATTGATTACAGAAATGCAAATACATTAATACACCTCTGAGATACCATCTCATATCTGTATCAATAATGCAATATTCACAATACCCATGGTGGTTATGAACATGCTGGTATAGTTGTGAATCACAAAATGCAGCAAACTCTCCACATGGAGGGCAGAACCAAAGCCTTTATTCAGATACCAGAGAACTGAGTCCCAGAACCAGAAGGACTAGTCCAAGAACCAGAAAGCCAAAGTCATTACAGTAGTCATAAAGTTGATACACATGGTTAATGCAGGGACCACCAACATTCCCAAGCCTTCACAATTGAACAGGCTCCCTCAAGCAGGGATCCCTCTCTGACTCACCATAGCTCCTCAGCCTGGTTCTTGGAAGTTCTTGGAAAAAGTTGCAGAAGGAGGATATCAGGAAAAAGGTACAATCTCCAGGTTGTGACTGAGAGAAAAATCTGTCCTCCTTGTTTTATTCCTTATATACAGTATAACTCCTCCCTGTTCTGCCCCTTCTTATTAAGGTGTTAACTACTCCCAAGGAGTTAACTTGAAGTAAGCTGCTAAGTGCCTGTTTACTAAGTGCCAATAGAAAGGGGAATGGAAGATCTGATTCCATTACAATTACAAACATTACAATAACTATCAGATTGGCTAATATGACAGAAAAGAAAAATGATAAATGTTGAGGGAGATGCAGGTTAACTGGGACACTAATGCACTATTAGTGGAGTTGTGAACTGATCCAACCATTCTGGAGAGCAGTTTGGAATTATGCACAAAGGTTAACAGCTGCACATACCTTTTGATACAGCAATCTAGTTCTATATGTCAAAGAAATTTTTTTAAAGGAGGAGGGAAGAGACCTGCTTGTACAAAAATATTTGTAGTAGCTCTTTTTGTGATGGCAAAGAACTGGAAATCAAGAGGATGGCCATCAATTGGGGAGTGGCTGAACAAGTTGTGTTATATGACTGTGATGCAATACTATTGTGCTATAAAAAATGATAAGTAGAATGATTTTTGAAAAAGCATGGAGAGACACTGTGAACTGATGCAAAGTGAAGTGAGCAGAACCTGGAAAAATTTGGATACAATAACAATGTAGTAAGATGAAGAACTGTGAATGACTTAGCTATTCTTAGCAATACAATGATCGAAGACAAGTTCAAATGATGAAAAATGTTATCCACCTCCAGAGAAAGAATTGATGTTATCAGAATATAGATTAAAGCATACTATTTTTCATTTTATTTCTTTTTCTGCTTCTTTATTTCTTCCTTTGTCACTTTCTTTCTTTTTTTGTTCATCTTCTTGTACATAATGAGTAATATGGAAATGTTTTACATTATTGCATATGTATAACCTATATCAAACTGCTTACCATCTCATTGAGGGGAGAGGGAAGGGAAGGATGGAGGGAAAGAATTTGGACCTCTTAAAAAAAGTTAAAATTATTCTAACATGTAACTGGGGAGAAAGTAAAATACTATTTTTTTAATGAAGCAATGAATAGAATTGAAGTTTAAGCATATGTATCATTTAATAGAGTACTTATCATTAGCTGAGAGAAAAAGCATTGGAAAAGTAATTTATAATTTAATTTAAATTTTAAAAATATCATAATTAGTTATTGAGTTTTGTCATTTGGTTAAGTGACTAACATTAAAAAAATGAATTTCTTGGCTAGAGACCTAATATTCTCCTACCATCTTAAAGCACATATTAGCATGAGGTAATTCTTTCATTTTATTCTTGTTTTAAATCAAAATACAGAACCAAACTCCATGTGGAACCACATTAAAGATTGGTGTTCAACCAAATATTGGAAACTTTGTTCAAATAAAAAAAAAGTTTCAGCATCAAAATTGTATTTACATATGATTATTATATTATTTGAAACATATTTATCTCTCAAGTTGTAACTTATTTCTTTGAAATGTTATTTGTACCGAACAAAATTTGTAAAATAAATAATTTAATAGGAATTCTTACATATAATAGCAAGCATACGAGGTCTTGATGGATTACATCTTTTAACTCTTACATAAAATCCTATCTTATATATTTGTATTTATTGTATAATTAAATTTTTTTATCATTTTACATTTCTAATTTTCATAATCATTGGGAGAACAAAATTTTGTATTTTGTATGATTACAACTACATGATGTCCTTTATAATTTGGAACTTTGTGAAGCAAAAGTTAATTTTATAGGTTCATAAACAATGAAGAAGTCTAAAAGAATATTATGATTTTTATATTAAAACATCCTGGAGGTTCATTACCCATTGTTTGAATTCAAGAGGTCAATAGAACAAAAAACATTTGCAGTCCTAATGTAAGGAAAAGTGCTGAATGTACAGTCTGAAAACCTCAGTTCAAATGCTCCACATGACCTTGAGCCAGTCATTTAACTGTGAGCTTCAATTCCTTATCTGTAAGATGAGGATGTTGTACTGAATAATGTTTGAAGTTCCATCCATCCCTAGTGTATCCTACTAATATTCTGTTCCAGGCAAGTTACCCTATAATTATTATTATTTGATTACCAAAGCAAATATCCGGCTCTGTGTGTTGGAGACTCACCTTGACTGAAATGCATGGGACTCCTTGGGAGAGATACAACAGTTATCTGGGATCTCATGAGTATGGAACAATGCCTGGAGGCAAAACTGAATGCAAAGACATGTATGATACTGCTGAGAAAGGCTGCTCAATGATTTCAGTTTCAGATTCTTAGGGCACTGATTTATTTATTTATATTTTCATAACTCTTCAGATTCTCTAACAATCAGTAGCATTTTGTGCCAACTTAGCATAGACAAGTAAAACCCTTTGCCAAATAAGGAGGAACAGAGGAAGGGGAAGTCAGCTAAGGAAAAGGTTGGGGGAGGACACATTTGCCATGCAGCTGTCAGAGTTTGTTAGTAGAACATGAACACAGTACTTGTTTAAGGGCAGGAGACAAAACCACAGGTGTCTCTTATCCAAGAACAACAAATAGTTGTTATGACGGAAGATGGGAGCACCTGCTTTACTACATCCTTGCACAGTTTGTTGTATTTTACTTCTCCTTTAATAACATGAGAGAATATCCATTCCTAGGCTATCAGAGGTTTGGGGGATTAGTCTATCAAGATATCGTGAAATGATTGTGATTCCTTATTATCTTCCACAGAAAGATCAAAAGATAATCCTAAAGTCTTACGTCTATTAAAATCACAGACTCCTTGACAAATGAAAACAAAGATGATCCAATTCAGTGAACTCCTGCTTATTAATGCTAAGCAAGGCAAGACTATCAGGAAATGTAATTCTTACTAAAGATATTCATTTCTTTTGTGTCCTTTGCAGGGTCCAAATGGAAGAGGTTTTCCTTAGAAATTATGAGAACCTTCTCCTGCTTGCACATGATTTTGTGCTGATGACATTGAGACCCAGAGCATTACTAGGTCTCACCAATGAGATTCTTGGTTACTCAAAAGAAGTAGTATATGGCAATCCAAACAGAAAGCATATGATCCAACATGCACTCATGAAACACTCATCATATCCAAGGTGCTCTGCTAGGTGTTAAAAACACAATGATAAGAAACAAATGCATAGTCTCCTCCTTCAAGGAACTGTATTCCATTGGCAAATCCATGAGCCTACAAAATGCTGCTTGAACGTTTAAGTCCATATATTTTTAATAACTGGATTATTTGTCTGTCTTCACCATGTAGGAAAGAAGAATGAAACACACACGCAAAGGCAGAAAACTGCTTGAAAAGCAAGGTATAACTGAACGATGAGGGCAACAAAAATCTGGCCAAAGATGTTTTGAAAGTGTTTTAAAATCACCTGAATTTGTAGGCTATTCTGTCTTTGAAGAGAAACAAGGAACACAGTGTCTTCCAAATACTCTTTTGAATCATTAATAGTTATATCTTTTAGGCCAAAATGTCAGTCTTCATTTTGGTCATTCCTTAATTTGCTGCAATTTATAGCTTGGGAATTAGTCTCAGGCATTCATCTCAAGATCATGATTAGAACCACAACACAGCAAACAACTTTACCTTATTCCTGCACAGGTCCAGTTTCTTTTGGATAATGATAAGTGACGTGAACCTGAAGCTATTGCACTAATTGACAGAGTCCACGGGAGTAAACAGATTATGCTACTTTAGCTTGCTTCTCTCTTTTCAGCTAATCCTATCTTGAACTTGGCCAGTGATGTCATGGCATCTAACTGTGTGCTTTGTCTAAAGACACAAAGAAAATGGAATATTGGTTGCCCTATTTTGCAAGCTCATTTCAAGTAGGGATTGTTTCATGATTTGTACTTGTATTCTCAGCATCTAGCATGGTGCCTGGCACATGGTGGTCACTTAGCAAATACTGCTGATTGATCAGTTGATTAAATATAAATTCCTCTGTGTGGGCTTTAAAACTTTTTGTTACCTGGTCTCTCCCTACCTTTCCAATCTTTTTATATATTACCCCTCCCCTCTCCCATCTATTCTCTGATCCAGTGTTCTTAGCCTCCTTGATATTCCTTAAACAAGACACTCCATCTTGATTCTAGGCATTTTCACTGGTTGTCCCTATTCCTGGAATGCACTCCCTCCTCCTCTCTGCCTCTTGGCTTCCATGGATTCTTTATTTCTCAGCTAAAAGTCTAAATCTTATGTGCTTTAAACCTTCCCCTTTTCTCTGACCCGCTTGTGATACCCCTACACACCACTCCTTTCTTGCCAGTTCCCAAAAGCGTCAGTCATATAATACCCTCAGTAAGTTGCTTTTAGTATTTTTTTAATTACAATTTGCTGAAACCTGAACTGGCCCAATTAGTGATTGGTTTCTGTTACCAGAGTGACAGCTCAAGGGCTTGAACTTCATTGTCTGGCTTAATCATCATTCCAACTAATGATTATTGTATCTGGGCCTGCTTCCTCTTTCAGGGGGTACACTTTTCTTGTCTGCAGATTATGGAGTAACTTTCTTTTTTCATGGAACCTCTTTACCCAGAGATCATAATGCTTCATTTTTTTTATTAGAAAATAACTTCTTTCATTTATAATATTAGGCAGCATTAATCTTGAGACATTATTCTTACCTCTCAAAATTTAATAGTTATTTTTTACCCTTTAGGATTAACACTTAATTTATTTTCCTTAGGTTAGCATTAGGCATGTTAATACCTATTTCATTGTAAGTCTCAGCCAATCGCTTAGTGCCCTCACTATGTTGTTTTTCTCTAGTTCCTGTTCACATAATAGCCCTCTGTAATAATCTTTAATCAATTATATAGTGATAGTAATATTCCTTTCAATATGCTCTCACACTTTTAGAATTTTATCCACAAATTGGGGTGGGGGGAAGGGGAAAGTTTTGAAGAGCTAGCTGTACTAAGAAAACATTGTTTAAAAAAATTGATTTTTTTTTTGTATTGAAAGTGTTATTTTCAGGAAAAAGTGACATACTTTCAAATTCGACTTTGAATTAAGACTGTAGGGAGGACCATAGTTGTCACAGTATAAATTTTGGTTTTACCCAGCAATGTGTGTTTTTATCTGAATATACTCAACAAATTGTAAGCCAACAACATGGAAACCAAATTATTAGGAAAACGCAATGTCAATATGCTAATATTACCTTTTCAAATTCTCTTCCTTTAAAATGTCATCCCCTTGTATGCTACATTACCTGTGGGTTGGAGCTAACCAACTTCGCATTGTTTCAGAGTTCTATGTTTTCTCTATAAAATTAACTAGAATTCAAAAGTCCAGTGTAATCAGTACCACCAGCTGTAAAGTTTCCTAAAATCCCACTTAACACATATCTTCCTGATTCATGAAAGGCAAAACTCGCTGGGTATATGCAGCCTTTGCTACAAAGATCAATGGATTAAATTGACTAGAACAAATAAGGTGACAAAAGATAATGATGAGTGGCAGGAACAGAGAGAGATCCATGATTTAGGAACTGATATCATCATTGCCCTTAATTGTGCAGCGATAACTCCATAAGCTATTAAGTTCCTAATTGGAAATGGCAAAATACATGGTGTTTTTATGTCTCATGAAGAATTTTATCATTCTCTGTGGTGACATTAAAATGAAAGTATCTTATTTAGTATTTTACTTAGAAGGAAAAAAATGGAATCCTCTTGTTTGCATTAGAGTACTAGGAAATTGCTTAGGATGTTGAACTGGTTAATTGGAACATTTTCCAGGAAACCATTTCATTTTGCTCTTTAGCTTTAAAAAAATCAATTACTGATTAACAGAACTGCTCTCTGAACAAGGAGTCCTTGTTGGTTCCTATGGGAGATGTGCATTAAGGATATGGCTTGATAAAAGCACAAATACTTTCCTGACATGATTTCAAACCAGTGAGTCCTTGCAGAGCAAAGAAAACTATAATTTTGAAAATGGAGGTACGTTCTGAATAAGAAACTGTGTTGGGAGGCAGTAAAGAAGGATGAAGAGAAGGAACAGAGTGAAGGGAGCAAGGGATTAAGGAAGGGAAGGAAAAATAAGAAGGAGATGAGGAAGGGAAGGAAGGAGGGAGTGAGAGAAATAGGAAGGTGGGGAGAGAAGGAGGTAGGTAGGAACAGTGGAGGAAAACAAGCATTTATAAGAGAAGGAAATAAGTTTTTTTAAACACACCTTACATGTCAGTCACTATGCTAAGTACTTTACATATATTACTTCATTCTATACACACAACAACCCTGCGAGGTAGGTACTTTTGGTATCCCCATTTTACAGTTGAGAAAACTGAGACAAACAGAGGCAGTGACTTGCCAAGGGTCATATGGCTGGGAAGTGTCTGTGATCAAATTATAATCAAGTCTTCCTGACTACAAACTGACCTTTCTATCCATTGTGGTGATTAGCTAAAGAACTTGATACTGCCTCTTAAGTCTTATGGCTATTGAGGCTCTAAGGGCACCAATATTGCTTACAAATCTCTTTATTTTGGGGGGTGGGGTGGGGGTGCAATGTCTTTTTTTATGACATCCTGATATATACTAAAGGTCAAGGGCCTAGGAACCCGCAAGATGAATAAAATCATAAAATCATTCATTTGGAATAGTTCTCAGAGTCCACTGAACCCAATTAATACTTAAGTTGGAGCATCTTTACATAGCTGACAAGTGACCAAACAGTTTCTGATGGAAAATCTCTAGTGAGTGGGGTTATATTACCTCCTAGAGCTATTCACTTTACTTGTGGAGATCTGTCAGCAGGAGTAGGATGGTAAATGTTTAACAACCAGTTCTCCCCCTTCCCCCAAAAAGTATGCATAAGACCCTTAAATTTAATCCATATAAGTTAATCTCATGTATTAATTCTCCTTCACTTTAAATCTAGAAATCAACAAAATGAAAAAAAACCATGATTTACAGTATTTGCTGATCTTTTAGGTATAAATGTTCATACTGAAAATTTAACATTCAGTCCTTGTGGATTGGCTCAAGTTGACTTAAATATATATATCACCTTTAAATATTTAGTAGTTTTTGTTTTCTTTAAAAGTAACTCATTTCTCTGAACCTTGTACTATTTGTTCAGATTTTGATTACTAGGTCTAAAAAGTAGTCTTGTAGTCTTTTTTGCCCAATGACAGATCTACAAATAGCTATGGCACCTTTTAGAAAAATATAGTATCTCTGCTTATCTCTTTTGAGTATATCTATTTTTTGCTTTTTCTGAAATCATTGCTGCTACCCCTGTTTTTTTTTGATCAACTGAAGCATAACATATTCTGATCCATCTCTCCCCCACCTTTTTTTTTTAACTCTGTGTGCATCTCTCTGATTCAGGCATGTTTCTTGTAATCAACATAGTGTCACATTATGATTTTTAATACACCCTGCTAATCATTTCTGTTTTATGGGTGAATTTATCCCATTCACATTCACAATGATGATTTACTAACTCTGTATTTCTCTTCACCCTATTTTCCTCCAGTTTATCCTCTCTCTTTCTTTAATCTACTCCTTCTTAAAAGTCACTTTTGCTTCTGACAGCTGCCTCTCCTAAATCATCATCCCTTTTATTACTCCTCTCTTTTCTTCTTTCGCTCCCCTCTGACTTTACTATGGAAACAAGATATATTTCTGTATCCAACTGAGTGTGTGTTAGTACCTCTTTGAATCAGTTCCAAGGAGAGTAATGTTTAAGAATTATTTGCCATCCCTAATCTTTCTCTTCACTGAAGAAACTCTTCTTTTCCTAGGTCTTTTATGTAAGACAATTTACCCCATTCTACTTCTCCTTTTACCGTTCTTCCAACACATTCTTCTTTCTCATCACTTAATTTAACTTTTTAAATGCCATTTAACCATGGTTGTTGTATACCTGTGCTCTCTATGTATACTCTCTTTAACTGTCCTAATAATCATGATGTTCTTAGGAATTACAAGCATCATCTTTCCATGAAGGAATGTCAACAGTTTAATCTTATTGAATATCTCATATTTTTTCTTTCATGTTTTTCTTTGTTTTTATACTTTTCCTGTGTCTTACATCTGAAAGTCAGATTTTCTATTCAGCTCTGGCAATTTCATGAACAATATTTGAAAGGCCTCTATTTCATTGAACAGTCTTTTTTTCCCCTTTAGGATTCAGTTTCACTGTGTAAGTTTATTCTTGGTGGTAATTTTAGCAACTTTGATCCCTGGAACCTCACATTCTGTAGAAGCTACTAAATCTTGTTGTATCCCGACTATGGTTCCATGATATTTGGATTATTTCTTTCTGAATTCTTGCTATATTTTCTCCTTGATGTGAGAACTCTGAAATTGGGCTATAATATTCCTGGGAGCTTTCATTTTGGGTTCTCTTTCAGGAGGTGATTGATTGGTGGATTTTTTCAATTTCATTTTACACTATATTTCTAGGAAATTGTGGCAGTTTTCTTTTACTATTTCTTTTTTTTTTTGATAGCAGTGGGGCGGCAAGGCAATTGGGGTTAAGTGACTTGCCCAAAGTCACACAGCTAGTGAGTATGTCAAGTGCCTGATGCTGGATTTGAACTCAGGTCCTCCTGACTCCAGAGCTGGTGTTTTATTCACTGTGCCACCTAACTGACCCTTCTACTATAATTTCTTGAAAGATGATGTCTAGACTCCTTTTTTGACCATAATTTTCAGTTAGTCCAATAATTCTTAAATTTATCTCCCTCAAGATATTTTCCAGGTCATTTCTTTTCTTTTTCTAAAAACGTTTTTTTCTATACATTTATTTACTTTTAGTTTACAAGATTCAATTCCACAGTCCCTTGAGTTTCAAATTTTCTACACTCCCTCCCCCTCTCCCCCTACCACTGGCAGCATGCAATCAAGTATAGGATTTGCAAATACTTTCATATTAGACAGTAATCTGGTTGAAGAGAAGGGTTGTAACCTGTTCTTTCTAGATCTTTCTCTGAATGTAGACATCTCCTTCCATCCTAAATTTTTTAGAGTTGTCTTATAATCTTATGTTGCTGAGAAGAATCCAGTTTATCGAAGATGGTCATCACGCATATGCTGTGTCTGTCAGTGTGTACAAATTTCTCCTGGTCCTGCTCTTCTCACTTAGCATCAGTTCATATAAGCCTCTTCAGGTAAATATGAAGTCCATCTGCTCCTAATTTCTTATAGCACAATAGTATTCCATTACATTCATATACCACAACTTGTTAACCATTCTCCAAATGATGGTCATCCCCTTAATTAATGATTTTTTGCGACCACAAAGAGAGTTGAAATAAATATTTTTGTACAAATGGGTCTTACTCCCACTTCTATGATCTCTTTGGGATACAACCCTTCAAGTGGTATTACTGGATCAAAGGGTATGCAATTATTTATAGCCCTTTGGGCATAGTTCCAGATTGTTCTCTAGAACAGTTGAATCAGTTCACAACTCCACCAACAATTCATTAGTGTTCCAATTTTTCCACATCCTCCCCAGCATTTCCTGTTTTGTCATCTTAGCCAATCTGACTGGTGAGATGTTTTACCTCAGAGTTGTTTTGATTTGCATTTCTCAAATCAATAGTGAGTTAGATTATTTTTTCATATGCTTATAGATATCTTTAATTTCTACCTCTAAAAATTGCCTGTTCATATCCTTTGACCATTTATCAATTGGGGAATGACTTGTATTCTTATAGATTTGTCTCAAGTCCCTGTATATTTTAGAAATGAGGCCTTTATCAGAGATACTGGTTGTAAAAATTCCATATTGTAAAGATATTCTTTTTCCTTATTTGCCCATTTTCAGGTTGTTTCTTGACATAACTTTATTTTAAAGTTGTGTTCTGCTCCCAACATGGCACAGCACTCTCCCAAGCTTCTGACCTTTCTTGCTTCTGTTTTTAGAGCTAGCTCTTAAGAAGTTTAGATTTTTGGCTTTTCCAAGGTGATGTATGATCACTTTTCTCCTGACCTCTCTGTGAGCAATTGTCATCACTCTTCTCTACTCTGGAATGTGAGCAGGGCCTCTACACCTGTGTCAATGCAAATTCAAGTAAGCTAATGCTCCTCTTACCTCTGGGATTCTGGCACAGAACTCCATATGGATTACACATTAGCAGGAGAGTCTTGAATCGAGTGCTAGGAAAAAGGTTTCCTATACTTTCCTTTTGACCAGTTGTCCTGACCCCCTTACTCTCAATGGGTTGAGAGCTCCCAAACCTGATGCTTTATTAATGAACTACCTCGAAGGCCTTCTGCTGGTGCCCTAACATGCTGTACTATGGGATCTTCTCCAGTTCTAGCCTCCACACTGCTGAGACAGACCATTCTTTCCTGCCTCTTAAGTTGTCCTGAGCTGGAGCATTTTTTCATACCTTCTTTTTGTTGGTTCTGCTTTTCCAGAATTCAATTTTGAGACAATATTCTAAAGTTATTGCTTTTTCTTTTTTTGTAGGGAATTTGGAAGAGCTCAGGTGAGTAAATGCCTTTATTTTGCTTTCTTGACTCTGCTTTCCCATTTATTGTCTTTTTTTCCTTTCTTTATTTGTTACATTTTTGAGCTCCAAGTTTTCTCCCTTCTTTCCTGACAGCTCCTCCCAAGAGAAGGCTAACATTTGACACAGATATATATGAGAAACCCACTTCTATGTATCAGCATCTCAGTCAGCAACTTCCTCCATGGGTTCTTCCAAAATCTGTCCATTCATATCCTTTGCCCATTTATCAATTGGATAATGACCTCATATTCTTTTTTTTTGCGTTTTTGTAGGGCAGTTGGGGTTAAGTGACTTGCCCAAGGTCACACGGCTAGCTTTTTTTTGTGTTAAGTGTCTGAGGCCGGATTTGAACTCAGGTACTCCTGACTCCAGGGCCGGTGCTCTATTCACTGCACCACCTAGCCGCCCCATGACCTCATATTCTTATACATTTGACAAAATTCTCCATGTATTTTAGATATGAAATCCTTATCTGAAAAATTAACTCTACAAATGTTTCCCTAATTTTCCTCTTTCCTTTGAACTTGGGTATATTGACTTCATTTGTACAAACTCTTTTTAATTTAATGTAATCAAAATTTTCCATTTTACAATGCTCGGTAGCTCTTATTTATTCATAAATTCTTCTATTATCCATAAATCTGGTTGGTAATATGTTCCATTTTCTACTAATTTACTTATGTTATCTCCTTTTATGTATAGGTCATGCATCCATTTTGACCTTATATTGGTAGATGGTGTAGAATCTATACCTAATTTATGCCAGACTGCTTTCCAGATTTCCTAACAATTTTTACTTAATAGTGGTTTTTTTTTATCCCCAAATTTAAATGTTTACATTGATCAAACACAAGGTTACCATGTTAATTTACTATTGTTATTATATATCTACTCTGTTTTTACTATCTTTGATTCTATTACTTAGACAGTATTATAGTTCTGGTAATTACTGACTAATAACAGTTTAAGATATGATCCTGCTAGACCCACTTCCTTAACATTTTTTTCATGAATTCTTTTTATATTCTTGTTCTTCCAAATGGGTTTTGTTATTTTTTCAAGCTCAGTAAAATTATTTTTTGGCAGTTTCATTGGGATGACACTGAATAAGTACATTAGTTTAAATAGAATTGTCATTGCTATGATATTATTATATCATCCTAACCATGAACAAAATATTATTTAAATCTGACTTTATTTGCATAAAAAGTGCTTTATAATTATATAGTTCCTGGGTTTGTTTTGGCAGGTACACTGCCTTGTATTTTATATTGTCTACAGTAATTTTATTTTATTTTATTTTATTTTTTTTTTGCTTTTTTTTTTTGGAGGGCAGTTGGGATTAAGTGACTTGCCCAATGTCACACGGCCAGTTTTTTGTATTAAGTGTTTGAGGCCGGATTTGAACTCAGGTACTCCTGACTCCAGGGCCGGTGCTCCATTCACTGCACCACCTAGCCGCCCCTGTCTACAGTAATTTTAAATGAAATATTCCTTACTATCTCTTCTTGCTGAGCTTTATTGATGACATATAGAAATGGCAATGATTTATGTGGGTTTATTTTATATTTTGCTACTTTCTTAAATTGTTAATTTCAATGAGCATTTTAGTTCAATATCTAGGATTTTCAATTATATTGTTATATCATCTGAAAAAAGACATAGTTCCAATCCCTCATTGCCCATTGTAATTCCTTCAATTTCTTCTTATTCTCTTAGTGCTATTCCTAGTATTTTTAGGACAATATTGAATAATACTGATGATAATAGGCATTTTTGTTTCACTCCTATTATCATTACAAAGGTTTCAGGCTTATTCTTATTACAGATAATTCTTGCTGATGTTTTTAGGTAGATATTTCTCAATAATTTTAAAAAAAGTTCATTTATACCTATGCTTTCAAGTTTTTGTTGTTTTTGTCCTTCATTCTCCAAGAAGACCATGAAATCAGAGAGATGATCACATGACTTACAGCTGACTCTTTTTTGAGTGAGGAAGTACTGTGGAAGGTCACCAACCTCACTTTCTCCTCTAGAGCCATCTGGGTCAAGTGGCCAGATATTCATCAAGACAAATGAAGATGGGCCATGATGCAATGGAAGACCTTGACCCTTTTAGGCTAAGATCTTTTCAGGTTCTCGCTTTGAGTGAAGTAACACTCATTCAGTGTGGATCTTTAAAAACTGAGTCAAGGGACGGCACCTTCAATGAAAAAAAAAAGAAGAAAACATCAAAACTAGTTGGGGAAGATCCTTAGGGTTGCTGGCCAAAACAGAAGAAGTTGCCATTTATATTCACTCTGAGGCAGGAGAGCCCCTAAAATATCCATTAAGTGGTGTACAATCTATGAACTCTAGAGTAAAATGAGTTTAAAGTTAAGAAAGAAAGAAGGAAGAAAGGAAGGAAGGAAGGAAGGAAGGAAGGAAGGAAGGAAGGAAGGAAGGAAGGAAGGAAGGAAAGATGGAAGGAAGGTTGGAAGGAAGGAAGGAAGAAAGGAAGGAAGAAAGGAAGGAAGGAAGGAAGGAAGGAAGGAAGGAAAGAAGGAAGGAAGGAAGGTTGGAAGGAAGGAAGGAAGAAAGAATGGAAAGAAGGAAGGAAGGAAAAAGGAAGGAAGGAAAAGAAGGAAGACTTACAAATATTTGTAATAGGAATACATGTTGTATTTTGTCCAAAGCTTGTTCTACATCTATTGATGCAAGATTTTTCTTACTTTTGTTATTACCATAATCACTTATGCTAAGTTTCCTTATATTGAACCAGTCCTGCCTTCCTCATATAAATTATACTTGCATAATTTGTGTATAAGTTTAATTTTTGTGATATATCATTGTAGTCTCTTAGCTAGTATTTTATTTAGAATATTTGCATCTGTATTCATTAATGAAATTGGTCTATAATTTCCTTTCTCTGTTTTTGCTCCTCATAGTTTATATATCGGCATCATATCTGTTTCATAAAATTAAAAAGTTTGTTAAGACACCTTTGTCTATCATTCCAAATAATTTATTTAACGTTGGAATTAGTTGATCTTTCAATGTTTGGTATAATTCATTTATAAATCCATCTGGTCCTAATGTTTTGTTTTGTTTTTTCTTAAGAAGTTTGTTTATGGCAGCTTTTTCAATATCTTTTCTGAAATAGAGTTATTTACATATTCTATTTCCTCTTCTGCTAATCTAAGCAGCTTATATTTTTGTAAATATCTTCCATTTTGCTTAAATTGCTAAGTTTATTTGCATGAGATTAGGTAAAAGAACTCCTAATAATTGTTTTATTTCATCTTCATTAGTGGTGTACTCATCTTTTTAATTTTTGATACTAGCAATTTGGTTTTCTTTTTGCTTTTTTTTTCAAAATCATATTAACTAATGTTTTATTTATTGTATTTCCTTTTAAGAAAAAAAGACCCAACTCCTAGTCTTACTTATTATTTTGAGGGTTTTCTTAAATTCACTTTTATTCATCTCAACTTAAATTGTTACTATATATAATTTGATGTTTAATTGGGCATTTTTAATTCATTCTTTTTCTAGTTTTTTTAAATTGCATGCCCAAATGATTGATCTGCTATTTCTCAATTTTATTGATCTAAGCATTTAGAGATATATTTTGTCTTCAATGACTGCTTTTGCTTCATTCCACAAGTTTTGGTATTTTGTCTTGTCATTGTCTTTAGTAAATTTATTTATTGTTTCAATGTCTTGTTTTTATAATACTTTCATTTTTAAGATCAGGTTATTTTGTCTCCAATTAATTTTTAATCTGTGTTTCCATGGCCCTTTATTAAGTGCAATTTTTTATTGCATTGGAGTATGAAAAAGATACATTCACATGTCTTCCTTTCTGCATTTAACTATAAAGTTTTTATGCCATAATATATGGCCAGTTTTTGTAAAGGTGCCATGTACTATTGAGAAAATATGTATGTTCTTATCTATTTTCTTTCAATTTTCTCCAGAATTCTATCATATCTAACTTATATAAGGTCTATTAATTTTCTTTACTCTTTCCTTATCTATTTTTGGTTAGATGTATCTAGTCTAGAGAGGGGAAGTTTAAAGTATTATAGCCTTGCTATGTATTGCCATCTGTATTTCATTTATCTTTTTCTCTTAAAAATTTGGATGCTATAGCATTTTGTGCACAAATGTTTTGTATTAATATTATATCATTATCTGTGGTTCTTTTAATATAATGTAATTTCCTGTTTTTCTCTTTTCATAAAATCTATTTTAGTTTTACCTTTGAGATCATGATTGCTATGCCTGCAATTTTTACATTAGTTTAAAGATAAATAGATAAATAGATAAACTCTATTTCAGCCCTTTATTTTGATGCTATATGTGTCCCTCATTTTTAAATGTGTTCTTGTAAGCAACATGTGTTCTACCTTTTGAGCCATTTTTTTCATACACATCCACTTTATTGGTGAGTTCATCCCCTTTACATTCAGCTATAGTTTCTAGTTGTGTATTTCCCTCTATCCTATTTTTTTCTCACTGTTTATTCATTCTCTGTCTGTCTGTCTGTCTGTCTCTTTCTCCCTCCCTCATTCCCTCCCTCTCTCATCTCTCTTTAAAAGTCTAATTTACTTCTAACCACTGCCTACCTAATCTGTACATCCTTATAAGTATTCCTCCCTTATTTTATCCCCTTGCCCTCCTATTTCTCAGTAAGTTAAGAAGAATTTTATACCTCCTAGAAGTATTTGTTATTCTCTTTTTAAACCACTTTTAATGGGAGCAAAGTCTTTCTGCCTTCCACTACTTCCACCCCTCCAATATAAGAGTTCTTCCATTCAAGTATCTTTTATATGAGATAATTAGCTCCATTTTCCTTTCCCTACCCAATTTTATGTTTCTAGGATCATCCCATTCAACTTAATCCCAAACTTTCTATGTATAGTCTTTTGTACTACCATGCTAATGATAAAATTCTTAAGAATTACAAATATTATTTTCCCTTATAAGAAGTAAACATTTTAACCTTATAATCTCTTAAAACTAGTCATTTATATTTGAATTCGTATGTTTCTCCCTATTGTTATCAGTCAAATTTTCTGTTCAGTTCTGATCTCTTCCTCAGGTATACCTGAAACTGGGTCAGCAAGGTTGCACAGTGGATAAAGCACTGGCCCTAGGGTCAAGAGGACCTCAATTCAAATCCAGCCTCAGGTGATTCTTGGTCTTAATCCTAGCTCCTTTGACCTCCAGAATATCATATTCCAAGCCCTTGGAATATGATATTCCAAGGAGTGGATTCTGATATTCCAAAGAGTTTTCTTTTGGGGACCTTTTTTTCAAGGGGTGACCATTGAATTCCTTCAATTTCTCTTTTGTCCTCTGATTCTAGAACATCAGGACAATTTTCCTTGATAATTTCTTGAAAGACAGTGTCTAGGCTCCTTTTTTGATCATGGCTTTCAGGTAGTCCAATAATTTTTAAATTATCTCTCCTGGATCTATTTTATAGGTCAGTGGTTTTTTTCCGATGAGCTATTTCACTTTGCCTTTTTTTCATTCATTTAGATTTGTTTTGTAGTATCTTGGTTTCTCATACCCCCTTCCTTTTACCTATTCTCTCAACCTACCCTCTAAAGATCTCTCCCTTCCCCTTTCCCCCTCCCTCTGTCTCTAGCATTTTATTTCATCTAAATTTAGAAAATCTAAATTTAATCTTCTAAGTATATTTGCATTATTCCCTCTTAAATCCATTCCTGATGAAAGTAGCTTGCCCGAATTACCAGCTCTCCTCCGCCTCTAATCTCTGTACTGATTCTTCCTTTTGCCCCTCATTCATGTAAAATAATTACTCTTTTTAACTGGTCCTAAATAGTTTTGCTTTTTGATTTTATATCATATTCAGGTTTATCCCCAATCTTTCTTATGAGCTATCTAATTATTAATAAGAATCCTAGAGATACATTTTACATGTATGAAAAAGTAAAGAATCTGTCCTTATGGATTCCTTATCATCAATCTTTGGTAGGTGCCTTATATCTCTCTTGGTTCTTGTGTACTGAATCTTCTATTAAGTTAAGGAATTTTTTTTAAACAAAGTCTTGAAAGTCTGAGAATTTATCAAATAGCCATTTATTTTTCATTCAAGATCATACTTAACTTTTCAGCATATGATATTTTTGGCCAGAGCCCTAATTCTTTTGCTCTTTCTTTAATGTCTCTTCTGCTAGGTCTTGTGTAATTCTAATTGTGGCACCATTATATATAAATTGTTTTAATCTTAATGCTTTTAATATTTTATCTTTGACCTAGGGACCTCAGATTTTGACTATGATATTCTTATGAGTTTTCATCATAGGATCTCTTTTTAGTGCTTGTTGATGGATTTTTTTTTCTATTTCTACTTCACCCTCCCTTATTCTATTGCCTCAGGACAATTTTCTTTAATCATTTCTTGTATTATTGTATCAAAGTTCTTTTTTATCATAACTTTCAGTTAGTCCAATTATTCTAATATTTTTCTCTTCCTTTAGCTCTTCTCCACATCTGTTGTTTTTCTTATAAGATGTTTCACTTTCTTTGTTTTTTCATTATTCATGTTTATTTATTTATTTACTTGCTTATTCATTCATTTATTTAAATTTCACTGGCTTGACTTCATCCATTTCTAATTTTCAAGGTGTGATTTTCTCCCTTAGGATTCTGGACCTCCTTTTCTAACTGTTTGACTTTCCTTTCATACTCTTCTCATTTTTCTTGAATTACTCTAATTTTTTTATTGTTTTTAATTTTTCCTCCCTCTCTCTCATTTGATTTTTAAAGTCTTTTTAAAAAAACTTCTTTGAATTATTTTTGAGCAGGTAATCATTTGACATTACTCTTTGGAGATTTTTTACTTCAATATCTTCCTCTGAAGGTCACTATTTCCATAATATCTTTCTATGGTTGGATTCTTTCTCCTTTGTCCATTTTTTGTCTTAATAACTTAAATTTTGTAATCACCTCTAGCCCTGGGGTATGCCCAACTCCCCTCATTAGGCTGGAGGTTAAAGTTCCTGTGGCTGAGACTAAGGCAGCCCCTCAAACCAATCACAGGACTCATTAAGAAGGAACTTAGACTGGAGTTGTTTACTCCTCACCAGCACCAAAACTATCCCTTGGATTATTCTTCAGATCTTCTGAAATTGCCCCCAGAAAGACCCTGTTTGTGCCCCTATTATTATTTATCTCCACCCACACTTTGTTTGCCCTAAGGTACTATTTTAACTCTTTCTTGGGGGAAAATCTTGAGAGCTTAGAATTTTCTGACCTACTCTGCTATCTTCCCAGAATCCTCTGATAATTTTCTTATATCACTCTCATTTCTTTCCCCAATTTTTCTTCTACCACTCTATTTTCTTTCTTTAATTCTTTTGGGAATTTTTACTGATTTTGGTTCAACTAGAATTTTTCTTAGACATTTCGCTTGTAATTGTTTTCATATTGCTTTTTTCTTCTAAGTTTATTTCTTGGTCCACCCTATGAAACACAGTAGGTTTTTATGGTCAAGTTCTTTTTTTTTTTGGTGTTTGTTCATTTCCCCAGATTTTTTCTTCTCTTTGAATTTATGTTAAAGTCGGGCTCTGCTTACATGGGGATAGGGATACATTGTACCAAACTTCAGACTTTTTCATCATGATGTTTTCAGAGCTACTTCTGGTTGTCTGCAAGTTTTCAGTGCTTCTAAGGTGGTATTATCATCATAAAGTTGTTGTCGTTACTCTCCTGGTCTTTACTCTCATCTTTCCCTAGGATGCGCTCATGTTCCCCTGCAGCCACAAGTGCTAGAACTCATCTTGACCCTGGGCCTGTGACCAGGTCCCCTCTTCTCTACTATGGAATTGTGACCCAAAACTGGTAAGGGGCAAAAGAATTTCTGATCAGCACCAGCTGCACCCAGTGTTAGCTAAGAGTTCCCTGTAATCTCTTTTTGACAAGTTGTCCAACCCCATTAACATTTCTGAGCTGAGAGCTCTTGAATACACTCCTTCTGTTGGGGTTGCCTTCAAGGCTCACCAGTGATGCTCCTACTATCTCTGGATCTTCATCAACCCCAGTGTTATAGACATTTCCTGCAGATCTTTTAGGTTATACTAGGCTGGAAAAATATCTCCCTTTGCCCTATTATTGGCTTGGCTACTCCAAAATTTGATGTAAAGCATTATTTTAAAGTTGTTTGGAAGAGAATGTTGGAAGAGGTCAGCTGGGTTTTGTCCTGTACTCCACCATCTTGACTCTGCCATGTTATTAATTTTTATCAGTATTTTGAATGGAGCCATTAATAGCATATTATCAAATTTTCAGATGCTATAAAGCTGGGGGAGATAATAAACATAATAGATAACAAAATACAAAGAAGCTAATATGTTTTTACAACACATAAAGTGTGATGAGATAAAATTTGGTAAGGATGAATAAAAATATATGGTGCAAAACAGGGAACAATAGTTTATGAAGAAATAAAAATGGATACCACCTTCAGAGCATTGAATAAGCTAATTTCTGAATGTGAGCAGGCCATTGTGGGAACTTCATGGAAGAATAGGAGTCAGGCTGTCATGAAGGAAATATGTAAAAGGAAAAGAAGACTGGATGGTCACTTGACAAGGGCAAGGAATCATTGTTGAACAAACTGAATAAATGGCTAATATCCTTTTCCACTCAGGAGAAAGGAGTTGTCCAAAAGTAGAGTGACGGGGAGCTGGCCAATGAGTGTTCAATTCTTAAAGTATGTGTATACATGCTGTCCTTGGTGGATTATCTAGAAAACTGTTGATAGTCTCTGACTTCTGGGAAATTATAGAGAACTTTGGGGAACAAGTTTCTATCTACAAGTGATTGAAAGCTGGTGCTTGGTTGCAATGAGGGGTTTTGCTTGTTTGTTTGCTGGACTTTACAGCCCCCAAAGTACTTATTATGGTTGCTGAAGTGTATTAGTATAAAAAAGTATGGATATGCATTTGTCTTAACCCTTTTCATGTTTTTTTTTCTTCCATGATGTCTTTCAAGTGAGGAGAAAGAACTACTGTGGACCTCTAAGTGGAGAATAATATCAGACTTTATCCTACCCACCTGCCTTGTATTTATAAAAGAGTGGCACTTCTGGGTTTTTCCCCCTTAATCTGCTGTGTTTAGTTTTAAAATCTTATATAAATGACTCTCCAGAGATGAAACAGATCATGTTATAACTTTGTGAACTTGGAAAAGTTAGAAGAACCATCAGAGGTGCAGCAATTGGATTTGGCTCCTGAAGTTACCAGCAGACTCAGCTAACAATTCTAGTTGTTGGTCTTCAGATGGATTTTCCAACCTTGTAAAGTTCAAGAAGATATAAAATGATCTGTTCTGTCTCTGGCTATTCATTTATCTAAGATCCAGAAAGAATAAACACAAAGGGCAAAAGAGACAGAGGCACCATGTTTTCAAAAACCCATAGTGGTTAAGGAGATAGAACTTATTCTTCCCTTACTGAGTTCCATAGAAGCTATTCTTCTATATTTAAAAGTCTCCAGGTAAATGAAGCATGCTGATCTTCTTGTATTCCAACTCACTTCTGGCTCTGCTTTAAGACTTTTAAAGCCTAAGGACAAACCCAGTCACTCATGACTGGACACTATCTCCCTAAAGTTCTGTATGTTGAAATGACTGCAGATGGAAAATATTGAGAATATTCTATACAACGCAATAGGAAGATATATCCTGAAATACTTTAAAGACTCTGTTCTTACTGGTCAGTCACCCATTATAGAAAAATGAATTGCCTTAGGAGGTGGTGTTGTTCTTGTGATTGTTGAGTTGTTCAGTCATGTAAAAGTCTTCATAAACCCATGGACTATAGCACACTAGGCTCTTTTGTCCTCTGCTATCTCCCAAAATCTGTCTAAGCTCATCTTTGTTGCCTCTATGACACTATCTCATCCACTGCCATTAGCATTTCCTTCTGCCTTCAACCTTTCCCATAATCATTCTTTTCCAATGAGTCCTGTCTTCTCATTAAGTGACCAAAACATATAAGTGTCAACTTCATTATTTAACTTTCTAGTCCAAATTAATGTAAATAGTGATTGTTTTAACCAATTCCACATAGGCAATAAGTGGATACAGATAAGGATAGGATAAGATAGGATACAAATAGATAAGATAGGATACAAAATAAATAAAATAGGATACAAAAGACGGGATATAAAGTCAGATTCTCTGACCCCCAAAGCTGCTTTTTTCTATACCTAATAAAAAAAATGGGTTGAATGAGATGTTAAACTAACTGGGAAAATATGATCATTCTAAGTCATGCATTTCTTAGGTCAAATAAGTCCTATGAATGAATCAGAAAGGAAACAACTCCACAGGATGAAAAATGACAGTCACTACCATGAATCATTTCCTATGCCTCCACTCTACTTTAGAGACAACTGTATTAATGACCTATAAGCTCTAACCCTAAATGCAATTTTAAAGCTATGACCCCTTGAGCTATTTGCATCATTGAATTCAGTTGGATAATAACCAAAAAAACCAATTGAGACTTTTTTTAATATTTAAAGATTTTGAAAGTACTTTAGATAGTTTATCTTATTTGGGCCATTGAAGAGACAATGCATTTCATTGAAAATTATTATAGATGAGTTTCACTGAAATTATCTTTGAGGCAAAAATACCAGTAATTGAGAGATACATTTTTATTTGTCATTTAAGATTTTCCCCTCCACCCAAAAAAGAAACCTACTATCATGAAGGTTTTGAATCCACTTTACCTGAACATATGTGGCCCAAGGACTAAAACATTTTAATCTTAAATCTGCCAGGTGAGCAGCCTGTGACTTTCTTGCATTGTAGAGAACACTCTTTTAATACCTTAATGCATTCTAATGACTCAAAATACAGAAATCTTATTCTTTAAGATGCATATACCACAATAATATTTTCACTCACTGTCTCTTCTGCTTTATGTTTATCCTCAGACTGCTAATTCTCTTATGTTAATGTGTTGAAGTTATTCATAGGGCAGTGGTTCTCAATCTTCTTAATGCTGCAACGCTTTAATACAGTTCCTCATGTTGTGGTTACCCCCAACCATAAAATTATTTTGATTGCTACTTCATAACTGTAATTTTGCTACTGTTATGAATCATAATGTAAATATCTGATATGCAGGATGCATTTAAGTTGAACATAACCCACAGTTTAAGAACCACTGTTATAGGGTATACCTAGTTTTTATGACATCAGTCACTTTAAGCATCTACAATTTATTTTGAAAAGGACAGCCAGGATGGGGAGCAAACCTGAAATCAGGCAGTAGAGGATAGGAATTTTTAATCTGCAGAAGACAAAACTTCTTTGGTGCATGATAACTGCCTTCAGATATTTGAAGTGATATCTTATGGCAGATAAGATAGAGTGCCAGACCTGGAGTCAGGAAGACTCATCTTTCTGAGTTAAAATCCAGCCTCAGATACTCAATAGCTGTGTGATCCTGGACAAGTCACTTTGTCCTATTTACCTCAGTTTCCTCGTTTGTGAAATGAGCTGGAGAAGGAAATGGCAAACCACTCCAGTTTCTTTGCCAAGAAAATCTCAAATGAGGTCACAGAGAATCAGTCATTACTGAAATAGGACTGACTACCACCAAAAATTGGTTAAGCTAGTTTTGTTTGGCTCAAAAAAGTCAGAATGATGACTGGAAAGGAGCTACAAGGGCTGCGGATTTTAGCTCAATAAGTGGAATACTTCCTAACAATTGGAGCTGTAAAAAAAATGAACTGGTTGCTTTGGAGGTGAGATCAATATCATTTGATCTCTTCAAGTAGAGGCTGGATTACACCTTGTCAAGGATGTTACAGAGAGGATTTCTGCTAAGATATAGTTGAACAACCTGAACCACAAAATCTCTCCCAGATCTAAAAATCTATTAATAGAATCTGATCCATTTGTTTTTGAAATTTCCCTGGACCAAATAATGCACAGAAAAGAAAATTTAAAAGAAAACTAAGAGGCTATTTAGGTCAACTTATGTTCAAAAAGATTTCCTGCCACATTATATCTGATCAATGTTCACTTAGCCTTTCCTTGATGTCTTTCAGCAAAGTGGAAATCTGTTGCTTCTTTAGGTAACATTGTACTTTTGGATAGTTCTCAGTGTCTCCTGATTGCTTAAGTTTGAGATTAGTCTGAATCATCCCCACTACATCAATATGCATATAGCATTCCTCTGCCTTCTCAAAGCCTACTACTTAAAACTGACATTATTGAGATCAAAAACAACAGCAATAAATGAGTTTCAAGGACATGTAAACACCACACTATGCCAACTGGGAATTAATATATCAGCTATTTTTAGATGTATTGCCTAGGAAATCCCAATTCTCATTTTGCCACAAGCCGAGTATTTCCAGTTTCCTCTGGAGGTATAATTAAATTCTCAAAAATTCTCACAACAAAATTCATTTTAATTTTTAAAAATCCTGTAAGTTTCACCTGACACATTTAAGAGAGGAATGATATTTATAAAATTAACCAACAAACTGTAAGCTGTCCCAGCTTAGCTATGATTAGGAATCACTGGTAGAGGCATTAATCTATGACATTTTTTGTGTAATGGAAATTGTGGAGTAGAATTCAGTAGAAGTGTGGAGACTGATATTATTGTTAAAAGTTTGGTTCATAGAATCTTTTTGAAAATAAATGCAATTTTAATTTAGTTTTATCAATATGTTACTAAGTACTGCCTATAAGCACATTTCTTCATGATGGTGACACAGTAAAACAAAGCTGTCCTTTGTCCTCAAGGAATTTCTATTCTACTAAGAAATCAAGTGAAGAGGAAGTCCTCCAAAGAGAAAAGAGGTATATATGAATTGGCTAGAACTTAGTCTGTTGGAGTCAGGTTCTGAAGGAAGTAGAAGTGGAACTCAGATATGAAGAGTGAAAATTATTTTGAGGGGTGTAGAAGGGAAAAGGAGATGATAAATATAGAAAAAGTGATATGCTGAAGTGAAAATGAAGATAAAACTATGCTGAATGATCTCACCTGATCATGTGGTTGGCTCTAATATTGATTTTCAATTTAAAATCTCCATAAAGTGGTAAGTAATAAATAATCTGTTGAGAATGACAATGGGAAAATGGGAGACTGATGGCATGAGAAGATGTCTACAGAAGCTGTGGAAAAAATTCTAGAAGTAGAGATGAATGAAAAGTCTTCAAGTAGGCATCAGAGGAGCAAGCTGAGATTGGATAGCAAGGGTAGTAGGAGAAAAACTGTAGCTGGCAATCTAATAATATGTGTTCTTATGGCATGTTTTAACAAGTATGTACAGGTAGGGTAGGATGGAATATGTCTTACCTTCCAGAGGATAGCCACTAGTCCTGCTTGAGAAAAGTGAATAGAATAATTGGTTGGGGTTAGTTGAGTGGACAGATAAAGGGTGACAATATATTTATTATTTTTCCTCCTACTGATTCCCATTTGGTGGAGATATATCTTTATAGGATCATAGATATAGATCTAGTGACTGCTGACCATGGATCTTAACTGCTTCAGTTCATCAGATGAAGGCCTTTTATCAGAGGCAGAGAAGGGAAGTGACTTGGCCAAGGTCACAGTACTTGTAAGTTGTCTGAGTTTAATTTGAATCTAAGTTTTTCTGATACCAAATCCATTGTCCTATCGAAAATACCATGCTGCTTTTCTTCATATGTTTCCAATTTAAGTAACAAAGCTCTCCTCCTTTTACAGTTTAAGGTCTTTCTCACAGTTTTAGTTGGTCTAAGTAAATTTGTGTACACAGATAAAATGATCCAGTTAATGTCTTCAATTTCCCTGAGTTTTTGGTTTTTTTTTTTTCCCTGAGAGAGAGACTGGCATTTCAGGTGCTATATATAATGGAAAGGTGGATCAAAGCAAGTCAGTGTGGATAGTAAACAGGTAAGGTTGAGCAGAACAAAGATAATGGGATTCTAAAAAAATGGGTAAAGAAATATAAATGAGTCCAGGGTGCCCTTAGTCTTTCAGTCAGTTAAAATTTAGGCTTAGACTCTTGTGACATATACTGTTTTGATACTTCAGTGAAATATATGCAGCCCCTTCTACAGATGATATTTTAAATATATATATATGTATATATATAATAAAGAGAATATTTTTCAAGTCACATTTATTGAAATATAGTTAATAAACTAAACCAAAACAAGCCCTTTAAGTCAAACAAGTTCATAGTCGTCGCATTAAGAAATCCTGCTTTACATGTATTTTATTCCTATCACATCCCTCTCCTAGAGAGCAAAAGCCCTCTATGAAGACAGGAGTCATGTATAAAATTTATATTTCCTCTCCCATTTCTAGCAAAGTTCTCAATAAATATTTATTGCATTAAATTAAATTGAGCTGTGCAAAATTGAGGTAGGTGAAAGGGAGCAATATGGAGTTTTTGGGGGGGGCAGTTGCCCTGTGCAGTGGAGTGGCAAATTCTTGATCTTCTTTGGGGTTCAACACATCTCACTCTTGTGTATCCTACCCTTTATAAATTTTTCAAAAAATCAGAAGAGTTTGCAAACTTTCCCCTGCTTTCCATTCTTACTATTTCATAATCTTTTCATTAAATTTCATGAATATGTTAACACAATCTGTTCTTATTCACATGATCATATATATTTGTGTGTGTATATGTATGTATATTTGTAATTGCACAAATGTTTAGAATTTATTTTTCTTCTTTCCATGCCCATGTTTCATTCATGTTTTCAAAACTGGTAGGTAGCCATGTCTATTGTGCTTCAGATGATTTAAATGTTTAATAGAAATACTTGTCTTCATTATTATTTTACTACTTTTTCCTTCAAGCAGGTCATTTCCAAGAAGCCTAATCCATGCCTTATAGTGAATCTTTCTGAATCTCATTTTTTGGTGATGCTCATAGGAGTGATTTATTATTCTTCTATATGGGTGGAAAGTAAGCATATGATTTAAATGTGTCCTTCTAAGAAACTCATGACTCTTTAGGGACATTATGTTTTGGGAATATTCTTAAGAGGCTGTAAGGCCAAAAAACAATTAAAAGACTTTTCTACACAGTGGAGTTATGGTAGAAGTCTAATAGAATAGTCTTTTTTGACTCTAAGTATTAGTAATAAAACAGGGAAAGATCTCTGAGGAAATTTGATAGAAATCTACCATTATTAGTAGCAAGGTGGGCTTGTAGTTAGGATAATGACAGATAAAATTACTGTCTCTGGTGTTTGCTATATGTGTGACCCTGGGCAAGTCAATTGGTCTCTTGGTACCTGAGGCACTTCATCAGGATTTATCCATTAAGCCACTGGCAGGTTACAGTCGACATTGGTTAATGGAATTCTGATATTGAGTTTCTTAATCATAAGTCCTTTATGTTTCATGTATGTCTTCTACAACTATTAAAATAAGGAAGAGGACAATTGTAATGTTTTGTATATTTGGGGCAAGTATTGTTCAAGGGTGATGTATTCATTGTATATTTTTATGCTTCTTGGTGATGCATTAACTCCTTCAGCTTATCAGAATGTTACTTGGTTTACCAGTAGTTCACTAGCAATTTTTCTGATATACTTCTACTGGCCCCAAAGTGGCAATACATTGTACTTTCCCACATTCTTGGGATTTTTTTTTCATGCAATTGAGAGAATTGTCACTTGACAGAATAACATCAAAGATTCACAAAATATCAATTTGGTCATACATGCTTGCCTCTTCTATCTCCATCATAATTAGTATTTTTGCAACCAACTATCCCCAACAATCAGATCACAGGGTTATCCAAGAGATCTTGATTATTGAATTCCTATTCACATTTATCACCTTCCAAATGAAGATTTTGCTAATTCTTCCCTTTTAATCCTCCATTACTGTGGTTAATAATATCCTTTTCTCCATAGACTTCACACACTTCTTTGTCCCTCTCCTGAATGTATTGACAGTGTATTATTATTTCTAATAATTGTCTTTTTCTTGTACTTAACTCTATGGAAGCAGAGATTCTCATACAAACTTTTTTTTTAGTATTTAGTTGTGTTCCTTACACAAAGAAGGAACTTAAAAAATGTATATTGAATTTTCTACTTAGTTTTAATCCTCTTTAGTTTTGACGTCCCAGGTAACTATGGTTCTATTACATATAGATCATTATTCAGATGCTCTACCCATTTTCTGTTACTTCCCATTATTCTTGTTACTTCACTAACTCAGTGTCTCTTTTCACATGACAAATGTCCTTTGCAGAACATCTAGGGGTGTGATATTTGTTGTGATTTCTTAAATGCTTTCAGAATTCTAAAATAATTGAATCTCAAAATTGGAAGGAACCTCAGAGATCATCTAGTTTAACCTGTGCCTATACAGAATCCCCTCAACAATATTCTCAACATATTATTACCAAGGCTCTACTTGAAGACCTTCCATGATGGGGGGATTCTTCCCACTCAAGGGAGGGAGATGAATAAAACTGAAAACAAATATATGAAAATGTTAAGTAAAACATAGAATATGTTTTGACAAGATTGCCAAAAGCTATAAGTCATTATCTAAACTTATTTTAAAAAGGGAGGAAAATCAAATTACCAAGCTTAAAAGGAGAATGGTTATTTGCAAGAATTTTTAATAAATGAAGAGGAAATAAGTGCCAGAAGCTAATATAGTTATATGCCAATAAAATTAAAAATTTAAATGAAATGGATGATTATTCATAAAAATAAAAAAAATGTTGACAACATAAAAAGCAGATTATAAATAATCCAGTATCTGAAAGAAAAATTAACTTTAAGTACTTCCAAAGGAAGAAAAAATTCTTAGACCAGATAGATTTATAAATAAATTTCATCAAACAAGGAAATAATTTTTGTGCTTCCTATATTGTTCTTCAAAATAGACAAAAAAAGAAATATGACAAGTTGGGAAGGGATGAATAAAAAATTAAATTATATATCAAAGCTATAACTGAGTATTGACATAATATTTTAAATAAAGTATTGTAAAAAGAAGACATTGCAATATCCTAAAATTCATGTTGTCTACATTTAATCCATGTAGGAGATGAAAGGATAAGGCAAGTAATGGCATATTTAATCATCATTAATACCAAAACCAAAAACATCAAGATGATAGCAAGATAAAGAAAAAGCCCTCGATAAAATATAGTATGCCTTTGTTTTAACAAATAAATAAACCCTCAAAAACATTAGAACCGATGGACATTTTCTTATTCTGATAAAAATAAAATTTGCCTATGATTTAAATATAGCATACATTCTTTTTCTTAAATTTTAATTTATTTTCTTGGTTACATCATTCATTTCCACAAGGTTTTGAGTTACAAATTTTCTCCCCTTTTTGTCCCTACCCCCCAGCCCAGGACATTGATCACACTGTAAGGCCCCTCCCACAATCTGTTCCCTTTTATGCCCTCCTCCAACACCTCTCTAGCTTTCTAGCAGGGCGGGAGCTCCTCCCTGCCCCCGTCCCTGTATGTATTATTTCCCAGTTATAGCATATATTCTTAACAGGCAAGTACTGGGACAGCTAGGTGGCACAGTAGATAGAAGGGTACGCCCGGAGAAAAGAAGACTCAACTTCCTGTGTTCAAATCTGGATTCAGACACTTAATAACTGAGTTACCCTGGGCAAGTCACCTTCCTCTGTTTGACTTAGGAAAATGAGCTGAAAGAGGAAATGGCTAACAACTCTGATAGCCTTTCCAAGAAAACCCTAAATGGATTCATGAAGAGTGAGACGTGACTGAGAAATGACTGAATAGCAACAACAACTGGAAACTTTCCTACTGAGGTGATATGTGAAACAAGGATGGCTACAAGACTTTTTAAAAAAGAATCTATGAAAATCTCTTGGACTTTTATATATTACCAGCAAAGTTCAGGAAAAATAGAAGCAAAATTATTATAAATTTAGTTACAAAAGCATTTGCTTAGAAACAAGGACCACCAATATCATTGCAACAATATTTAATATTTATGACAGGGTCATGCCAAAATGATTTTTCAAAAAGTTACTACCCAAATTGTTCCATAAATTTGAAGTTTATTACACCAATTAACAGAGAGACCCTTCAAAGAACTGGATAAAATCATTACAAAATCAAGGTGATAGAAATTGTCAAGGACAAAAAAGGGAAAAAATGAGAAATAAAGTATAAAAGTAAGAGAAGTGCTATTACTAGTTCTTAGTTTTATGAAGCATTAACTACCAAAACTAGAGTATAATGAATCCAAAAGTAGATTAGTGGCATATATTAGCTAAACAAGATCTAGAAGTAAATGCATAAGGCAGTTTAATAAATCTCCTACCAGCAACAGCTGGGAAACAGTTTCTTCATTAATTAGGGACTATTAGCACTTTGATAGAAAATAAGTCTAGACTGAAACATTACAACATAAACCACAATAAAGTCTAAATGGATGAAAGATCTGAATATACAATGGAACATCATTAAAACATTTAGCAGAAAATGAAAGGTTCTATCTCTTGCAATAGTGGAAAAGGGAAAATGTCATAACAACTTTTGAAATAGAAAATACAATAAAAGATAAAAGAGGAAACCTCAAGCATAAATGATTTTTAAAAATTTAAATGAGCAAAAAATTACCATTGGAATAAGAGGAAGATATAGGCATTGAAAAAGTATCTATTCATTCACTATCCCTAACAAAAGTCTGACATTCAAAATCTAGAGGCAATTGACACATCTATAATATCAAGAAAAACTTCACAATATGTAAAAATTAAAAGATGTAAAGTTTTAAAAATATGGGCGCCAGCCATCTTAATAAAAATCACTAAAAATTGGGGGGAAAGCAAATTGAAATGCTTCTGACGTATTTTCTCAAATCTATTGTACTGGGAAAAAAAGTAGAAAAAGATAGAAAAAAAATCAACACTGGCGAAGCTGTGAGAAAATAGGCACATTGCGCATACCCTTTGACCCAGCAATATCACTTGTAAGAATGTATTACAGAAGATGATGGAGTAAAAGCACAAATTGGCATCAGCTTCTGCTCCAATCACTTCCAATACTTGTAAAAAATTACTCTAAACAAATTAAAGCTACAGAACCCACAAAGAGACAGAGAGAAACAAATCTCCCACTGAAGGCAGTCTGGCAGGCTAACAGGAAAGGTCAAGGAGCACAGCCCTGCAGGAGCTGGTTTCAGCCCCAGGGCATTCCAGACAGGCCAGAACAGACTTCAGGAGAGTGAATCACCAGCAGTTGTGGCAGTTTTCAGACTTCTCAACCCATAAATGCTAAAGACAAAGTAAAAGGTCAGTGGGGAACTCTATCAGAAAAGGGTGACAGAAGAGTGTGGTCAGACCCCTGACCCTGTGGTGAGAAGTGGTGGAGGTCTGGTGGCCACAGCTCCTGCAGCATGGCTGCTTCCTCATGTATTTTTATTTTCTTACTTTTTATTTAAGTTTATAATGTTTCTTTTTATTTTCATGTGTGTTTAAGTCTTAGTATTGCCTATTTTTTAATGAAAAAAATAGAAGACAATGTGAAACATCCTACAAGGACAATTGATCTAGAGAACAAATTGAGAAGAGATATTAGACTACCTAAAAGTTACAATAAAAAAGAATCTTGATACAATAGTACAAGAAATAATTAAAGAAAATTGTTGTGAAGCATTAGGTTCCAATAGAGCAAAAGAGGAAAGTAGAAATAGGAAAAAAATCTACCAATTGCCACCTGAAAGAGATCTTGGAGGAAAACATACAGGAAAATCAAAGACAAACAAAAAGAACTGGGTTACAGCTGAAAATATCATACCAAGAAAAGTTACATGTAATCCTGAAAAAAAATAATTGATTTTTAATGAATTGACACACTTTCAGAGTTTTATTGCAAAAAGACAAGAACTTTATGGAAAATTTTGCATACAAAATCCAAGAGAAATATGAAGTAAACATATGTGTGTGTGTATGTGTGTGGAAAGAGAAAGATAGAGAGAGAAAGAGAGAGAAAAGAGAGAGAGAGAGAAGAGAGAGAGAGAGAGAGAGAGAGAGAGAGAGAGAGAGAGAGAGAGAGAGAGAGAGAG
>CM053594.1:180355056-180372412 GCA_028646575.1 Pseudocheirus occidentalis
AACTAGCCCTGTGACTTTGGGCAAGCCACTTAACCCCAACTGCCCTCCCCCCCCAAAAAGAATCTTACTCAGTAAGTCTTTCCTTTGGAAGCAGGAGAAAAAGATATAGAGGTGGAGTTATAGTGCTAGATATAGCTAGAGGAGTTTTTATTGCAGAGGTCCAGTGGAAAGAGTAGTCTTAAAGTTGTGAAGGCCAGAAGAATATGGTGAGGAGTGTTGGGAAAGACATTGGGTTGGGGGGGGGGGAATAACCTGTCACTCTCTGTTTGACCTGGGGAATGACACTTTATCTCTCTGGGCCTCAGTTTCCTTATCTGCAAAATGAGAGGGTTGGACTAGATAACTTCTATGTTCTCTTTCCAGTTCTGAAATCTACAATTCTAGTGTTAAATGATGGTTGGTGTCTGGTGAAATATGCCATACTTCAAATAGAATCAAACTAGTCAATTGTATTCTGTACCTTATAAGCACTAGAGACTAGGAAGAGTGTTATATGACCTCCTTAACAAGCACATGGATGACAACAGTCACTACTGACAATGAAAAATGTTTTCTTTATCCGTTTCCTGAATTTCCAATTGCCCACTTGACCACTGGGCAAAGAAGTAATTCAGTCATTGAAATGATAAACACCCTTGAAATATGGTCTTGTTCACAGCCAAGTACCCCATGTTTGCTATCTGAGAAGCCAGAAATAGCATAGCATCTGTGCCCAAGTTTCCGAATCGTCCTTCTCTTCCAATTAAAATGGACTGGTTCCCTAGATTTCTAAGAGAGAACACAGAATCCCTCTCAATTTAACACTTGCAAATGTGGAGTTCTCTTTGTTTTCCATGTACTTCTTCCAAGATGCAAACAAACAATTAGCATTCAGGACAGATCAGGTGACTAGCTGCAAATTTTGTATGTATCTGCTGTTAGTGTAATTTTTTAAGGTTCAGATAAAATGTTTTGAAATCTAGGACTCAATAATATAATTTTTGTCTACCCATTTATTCATGAGGAGTAGGATAAGATAAAATACATAGCAATGTCATAGGGAATTCAGGACCATGAAAGTGGCAATAAGATCTGAACTCAAGGCTTGGTTCTTAGATTTAAATTCAACAAAAAACAATTTTTCTAATGTAGAATAAAAGTTAAATGGGGAAAGAATTTTGGCTCAATAAAAACATGAGCTTTCTAACAACTAAAGCTATCTAAGGTTGGAGTGGGATGCCGTATGGGTTAATCAGTTCTCTGTCATTGAAAGGGTTTAAAAGAGATGCTGAAAAAGAGCATCAAACAAGGAGTTAGATTAGCTTCATCAAGGAAGGGGTATACCAGAAGACCTTTAAATTCCCTAGGACTCTATGATTCCATTTCAGCAGTTATAAAAATGAAGGATTGAAAGTTTTAGCAAATTTGATAATGAAGTTATTTTCTATTTGCCTTTACATGTAAAAAATGACAAAGCAGCATTAGGAGTTTCAGAGGTATATTTAAAATCTATTATTTTATTTTGCTCACATTTTAGTAACACTAAAAAATGAGATATCTTGACTAAAAATTTAAGAGAAAATAGATATAGGAAGAGATTAGAAGATAGGATAAAACCTAGGAGAAACACATTGCCATTCTTTGGATAACATGCTAACTAAAAGAAAAGAGGCATAGAGGCATTTCCTTTGCAGTAGATTTATACTATCTGTATTTTACAGCCACATTCAGTAATTAGGTTTTTTGTAGAGTGACAGATGTTTGACAAAGCTATACCAAAGAAGACCAAGATTTTCAGTTATTTAAATATTGATAGGTTTTTTATTAAAAAATTTTCTATATTAAAATAAAATTATATTTAATATGTTTCTCTGGGAAAAGACCAACATGCAAAACCTTACCCAATGCATATACAGCAGAAAATGAACAATTCTATGAGTTTATGTAATAAAGTCCATAAGGAACTGAAGGATCTCTCTGTCTCTGTCTCTGTCTCTGTCTCTCTCTTTTTTCTCTGTGTGTGTGTATGTGTGTGTGTGTGTGTGTGTGAGTTAGAGACATGAGGCATAATAGTGCCAGGCAGTAACAGGTGAGGTTTTATGACAAAAGCATAGGTGGATATGTCAGAGTCTTAAAGTGGAGTTGGGGAAACAGTAGAGTATGTCAAAGAGTACTGGGAAAGAGTAAGGAGAGTCTTTAAGCATTTATTATCTCTCCTCCTACTGCCTTCTAATTAAACAATAAAAATAAGTTACTCTTAATAAATATGCATAGTATGGGAAAACAAATTCCCTCCAAACACCACATTTCCAACAAATTGGTCATGTAAGAATTACAAAACATTTAGCTCATCCTGCATTGTAAGCCTATCTTTTCTTTGACAGTAGGTCAATAGTGTGTTTTACCTCCAGTCCTCTGGACTGAGCATTTATCAGAGCATTGACCAGTGTTGTAAAGTTAAAGGTAGTTTATCAAATAAACCACAGTGCCTGAAATAATCATCTGTTTCATCCTTCAGCTTTGAAATATTGAAAAAAATATTGTAAAAAATAGCCTGCAAGATTCTATACTTAAATATACAAGTAGTAAGATCTTTGCTGAAAGCAAATCTAAAATCATAACTCTTAATTATAAAAAATCAGTTAGTCTAGATAGATTGCTTTGAGGACAGGGACTCGTTTTTGCTTTTTAGGGGGTGGAGAGAGGTATTGCCATTATTTAGCACAGGGCCTAGCATATAGTATGCACTTAAATATTGATTGATTGATTGATTGCATGATAATAAAGGAGAATAACAGAACAAAAAGACAGCAAAAAAACTGTATATTTGGGCAATGCTATTTTTATTCATGAAGGAATGTGTCTAGTATTCTTGGAACTCAAAAAACTTCAAGTAAAAAGTAACATGAGATAGTATGTTTAAAGCAGTGGGGATTGGGGAGTGGAGCTAAGATTGTGTAATAAAGGGAGCATTCCAGGCAAACTCTCATCCAACCTCAGTCAGTTTAGTAGATGAGAAAAAGATATTTGCCTATGGTATTGAAGTGGGTATTGTCCTAGAGCTTAGGTAGTGGCAACACTATCTGTGGGACTTGGAAGTTGCGGCAACTACAGCAGCAACAGCAGAAGCAAGAGATGAAGGAACTCTTATTGCTCCAAGAAAAAAAAGGTGTGAGGAGGGTGGTTTAAGAAAAATCCCGGGGAGATCAACAAGAACTGATGCAAAGTAAAGTGAGCAGAACAAGAACCATGTACACAGTAACAGCAATACAATCATGATGACCAACTAAAAAGATTTGGCTACTCTAAACAATACAATGATCTGCAAAACTTCGTAAGATCTCATCATGGAAAATATTATCCACCTCCAGAGTGAGAACTGGTGAAACTCTGAGCGCAGATTAAAGCATATTTTTCATTTATTTTTCTTTCATTTTTAGCAACATAGCTAATATGGAAAGAATTTTCATATGACTTCACACGTATAATCTGTATGATATGACTTGGCTTTTCAATTTCTTGGGGAGAGACATAAGGAAGAATTAATATTTGAAACTCAAAAAATTTTAATGGAATGTTAAAATACAAAATAATGAGCCCTGTCCAAGATGCCAGACCTGAATTCTAGAAGCAGTTCTACCACCTTTCTGATCATTGCCAACTCACCTGATAAAAAGAGGGAGACCAGCAATTTTGTAGGTCTTAAAATAAAGTTCTGACTCCAAGGGAACTGGAAGATTGGGATTGTATAGTTTTATCATCCTGTTATCTTTCTTAGAATTTTCTTTATTCTCTAATTTTTCTTTTCAAGACAGTATTTCCTCCTAAACTAAAGGAAAGCAACCACTTGAACTGCACTACCTTTTTTTAATGCACATCTTCTCTGAACTGAGGGAGGGTAATGGAATATTTTGTGTTTCATACTTTTGTTGGGTTGTTGGCTGCATGGGAAAGAGAAAACAAGGAATGTTGTCGTCATAAAGCTTTAGTGTAACTACTCTACTTAGTTACAAATGACCAAATCTGCTTCCAACAAACTACCAGAACATAATTGAGGAACTTATATTTGAAATCTTGGAAAAGGAAATATTGATAAATCCAATATTATCAAATAACTTCAGTTTTGAAAAATATATATTCTTACAAAGGGACATCCTTAAAATAGTACAACTTGTTGCTCAAATTTTTAAGTATCTTACTTCATCAGGCAGATAAAAACCCATAAATGAATGGTTGTTCTTATTATTTATTTTAAGGTAATATTTAAGAAGACAGAAATATGACCCAGAATCATGGCATCAGAAAAGAGTTGGAGAGAACCATACAAGAGAGGAAAATGGAGGTGAGGTAACATAACAAAAAGTCTCTTTCTCAGTAATCTTCTGACAAAGTTGATTCTTTCTTGTTCTCCATCCACAGCACAAAAACCAAAATGATAGCAAAGGCGACCAGCTGAGAGAAGATTGTCTGGTAGGATCTCTCCATTCTGAGACTAACTCCATTACTATTTCCCTCTAATTCTAGAAAATTTATTTCTACTCAATTATTTCTTTATGTTAATTGACCTTTTTTCCTATTCTTTAATGAGCTATTTATTAAATAATGAATAATCAACTATTATAGCAATTAATAAACTATTAAAACACACTGTAAAATCAATATTTTTTTTAAATTAAAACCTTTGACCTTTCTATAGAGATGTTCTATATCTAAACAGATGTTCAGATGTGGATTGCCTTAACAGAGTCTTTGGTAAAAAAATTGAAGAAAAATTGAACTTTTCTACTACATTCTTTTCATTCCCACATAAACAATTACACTATGACCAAATAATTTCATGGCATCTCCATGCAAGACTTTCAAATTGGTGTATTTAAGGATCTTTCAATGTACTATACAAGGGTTATTCCTCTAGGTTGGTGACATAACACAAAGGACACTGTGCTGGTAATCCTGCCAACCCCCAGAAATGGAAGGTACATCATCCCATATCCCTCTAATCCAACTGAAACTTCCATCTGTTGAAATCTTTCTCTTCCTTCCTTCAAGGTCCAACTCAGTTGTTCCTTTCTTGTTAAACACTTCCATTGTGCCTCCTCCATCTCTTATCCAACAACAGTGGAAAGTAAAGAAAAATAATTGTTATTCCTGTTTTACAAATAAAGGGACTAGGGCAGAGTCAAGTTCCCTAGGGTGACATTTCTAATAAGTTCTGAGGCAGGATTCAGACTGCGGTCTTCCAGATTCCAAGTCCATCATCCTATTCATCACAACCCCTAGATGCCTAGGTATAAAGCTAATATAAATACTTCTTAATTGAAGAAAATGAACCTCCTGAGGAGGAAGCGTCTTCTGATACTTATTACCCAGTAATCATAAGAGAAGAAGCCATAGTTAATGATCAATGATGATAATCCATAAAAGATTAATAAGGCATCTCACATTTCATTTGCTATGAACAACAAAAAGTCTGCTGTCTTTTCAGGGAACATATATGAGCTGTGGAGCACAATCTCCAGAAACTCGTTGTACCTAAAAAGCATTCCCCACACCTCCTCTTTGACATGGGAATGTGAGATTGGGGATATAAGATGTAAGATCCATAAAGATTGGAACCTAGCTAGTGATCTCGTGTAAGAAGTTGGTAATTCAGGGAAGAGGAGTGATTTTCTTACTGCTACTGACTGGAGCAGAGGTTCTTAGGAGAAAGGCAAGTCTGGAAAGTGAACAGTTGATTAAGAAGATGGCATCTAAGTAGGGGATTCAGTTGACTAGCTCGTATCTTAAAACAAAACATAAGCATGACGGACTTTTCTTCAGGAATGGAATGCACCTAGCAAAGGCTGGCAAATATATATATTTTTATAAATAAAGTCTTATAAAGTTGATCCAATTCAATTTGATCTGAAAATGAAGGGAAAGGGAAATTGCATTAATAAGTCTCAGATTCTAGTGGTAGCCACTAGGAAAAATAGTAGGTTTAACATAAGACTCTAAGTAGGACAAACAGGTAATTCAGGGGCTATTAAATAATAAAAACCATGACTTCAGAGGACAGAGGATCATAGATTTAAAGCTAGAAGGCATCTCAGAGCTCATCTTATCAAGCACCTCATTTTGTAGATGAAGAAAATAAAGCCTAAAGGTGTGACATAACTTGCCCAAGAACATATGGGCTGTAAGTGGCAGAGATAAGATCTGAACTCAGGAACTTAAAAAAAATTAGTTTTTGTTACATTTTAAGTTCTGAACTGTCTCCCTCCTTCCCCATACTGCACTAGAAAAGACCATAATCTTACATTCAAACTCAGCAGTCTTTCCACTCTACCATACCCATTCTGAAATGCACAAAGTATAGTAATAAATGAGGTGAACTAAAGGTACTAAAAAACTGAAGAATCTTTGACCTCGTAAGGATCATTGAGAACTTGATAGAATTGGACTTAGTATTATCAGAATAAAGGGATTTATGGGACAGCATTATTTATTAAAATAGTAATAGCATTAATATAGTGTTTTATGGTTTGTGTTTTCTCATTTAATACTTTACAATAGTCCTCTTTATACAGATAAGGAAATTGAGGTTTTACAATACTAAGTGACTTATCCAAGATCACATTGCTGAGCATCAAATACAGCTTTGAACATATGTCTGTCTGATTCCAAAATCCAATTCTTCTGTTACAACCTGTTCCTTTTTTAAAAAAAAAAGAGAGAGAGGGGATAACATGAGAAAATGTAGAATTACTTTTCCATATTGTTTTTCTGGTAAGGAGAACAATCTTCAGACTGGGAACAATAGAACAAATATAAGTGAAAGGATATTGAAACTCAAAGTAAATAACAAACTATTTGCCTTGAAGTAGTCTAAGCTACAGGTCCCAGATGACCTATGTCCCAGGAAATGGGAAGAATAATAAATGTTTTCTGAGTGGCTGTTAGTGAGACGTCATGGAAAATAGAAGAGGTAGAACAAACTGAGAGAAGAATAAATGCTCCCTTTTTCAAAAGAGAAAAGAGAGTAGAATCTTCAAAAATAAGTGCTAAGTGCTCTTCATTTAAATTACTGGGGAAAGTATAGAAAATCTTATGAAAGGAATGATTTGTGAAGTTCAGAAAAAGGAACAATGATCAGTAAAAACTGACATAGCTTTATTAAGAGCAAGGTCATTTAGTATATCTTTTCAACAGTTTTTAGAGCATTATGACAATATTGTGTGGGTTCCATTAAACCCTGAAACACTGCAGAGCCTTCTAAATGAAATCCAAAATCACTTATGAAAATTTGCCCCTATTATTAACACAGGAAAAAATTACTAATGAATGAAAACTGCCTACTGTCATTACTTTGAAATAAAATTGGTTGAACAATCTATTATAGTTAGTCCAATAGGAGAAAGTGTATATAAATATGTGGGTAGAGGAGGGGATAATTGTGAACATATATGTAGCTTGGATAAAAGTTCTTTTAGTGCCGCCAAACTGTTCCCTGAAATAAAGACCCATATTTTAAATCAATACTTTTTTTGATGAAGTTGTATTATTAATTATTGAACAATACACTGTCCAAAGAACTAAAGCTAAGAGAAACAGAAAGACACACATAGTTAAAATAAGGGACTGGAATAGGATCTATTAAACTTTGGATAAATTAAAAAAGGCAGGGGTAGCAATCATTATCTCAGAAAAAAAGGGAAAAAAAGACCTAATTTAAAGGGATTAGAAGGGAAATTATATCTTGCTAAAAGGAATCATAGAAAATGAAACAATATTAATAGTAAACATATATGCACCAAATGGTATAGCATCCAAATTCTTAAGGGAAAAGTTAAATGAATTACATGAGGAAATAGACTGTAAAACTGTACTAATGGAAGACCTCAACTTTTCTGTCTGAGAGCTAGATAAAGCTACCCATAAAATAGATAAGAAAGAAGTCAAGGTCATGGATAGAATCTAAGAAAAGTTAGATATGATAGATCCCTGGGGGGAAAAAAAGTAGTATGACAACAGAAAGGACAATAACTCTTTCTCAGCTATACATGGCACTTGAACAAAAATTGACTAATATATTATGGCATAAAAATCTCACAATCAAATGCAGAGAAGCAAAAATACTTAATGGACACCATAAAATTACATTCTATAAATGGCTATAAAAACAAAGATTAAAAACTAATTGGAAGCTAAACAATGTCATTCTAAAAAATGAGCTGTTCAAAGAACAAATCATAGAAATAATCATTAATTTCACTGAAGAAAATGACAACAATGAGACATTCCACAATTTGTGTTATACAGTCAAAACAGTACTTAGGGGAAGTTTTATAACTTGTATATGACAATAAAAAGAGAGAACATATCTATGAATTGGGCAGTCAACAAAAACAATAACAACAACAGCAAAAGTATTGAAAAAGAACAAATTAAAAATTCCAAATTAAATACCAACATGAAAATCTTGAAAATCAAAAGAGAGATTAATAAAATTGAAAGTTTAAAAAATCTTTGAATTAATAAATAAAACTAGGTTTTTTAAATCAATAAAACATATAAACCCTTAGTTAATTAAATTTTTAGAAAGAAGCAAGAAAACCAAATTACTAGTGTCAAAAATAAGAAAGGTGAATGAATCACAAAAGAAGATGAAAATAAAGCAATTTTTAAGAGGCAATTTGGCCAATTAGATGCCAGTAAAACTGACAATTAAAGTAAAAGGGGTGAATATTTGCAAAAAATATAAACTGCCTAGATTAATAGCAGAGTAAATAGAAGACTAAAAAAAAACTCTTCAGAAAACAAATAACAACAAAATCCATTAAATTCCCTAGAAAAGAAATCCCAAGAACCAGATTGATTCAGAAGAGAATTCTACCAAATGTGGAAGGAATAATACATGTAAACTATTTGGAAAAACAGGCCAAGAAATCCTACTAAATTATTTTTATGACACACATATGACTTTGATACCTAAATCAGGAAGAATAAAACATAAAAAAATTACAGATCTATTTCCCTAATGAATGATGATAAAAAATAAAACAAAATATTAGCAAGGAGATTAAAGCAATATGTCACAAGGATCATACACTATGATCATGTAGGATTTATACCAGGAATGCAAGGCCAGTTTAATATTAGGAAAACTATCAGCATAATTGACCTCATCGATAACAAAAATCACCTCATTATATCAATAGATACTGAAAAAAAAACCTCAGAAAAAATACAACACCTGATCATATTAAAACACTAGAAAGCACAGAAATCAATAGAATCTTTCTTGAAATGACAAATAATATCTATCTAATACTAATAGAAAACATTAACTGTAATGGGGATAAATTTGAAGCCTTTCAAGATAATCAGGAATGAATAAAGGCTGCCAATTATTGCCACTCTTATTCAATGTCACACTAGAAACATTAACTATAACAATAGTAGTTAAAGAAGAAATTGATGGAATAAAAATGGACAATGAGGAAACAAAACTATCCCTCTTTGCAAATGATATGATGTCACACTTAGAAAACCTTATAGAATCAACTGAAAAAAAAACTTGTTGAAACAATTAACAACTTTTGGAATGTTGAAGAATATAAAAAATTCCCACATAAGTCATCACCATTTCTAAACAATGCCCACAAAATTCAGTAGCAAGAGATAGAAAGAGAAATTCCATTTAAAGGAACTACAGACAACAAAAAATATCTGGAATGCTACCTGACAAGACAAACCCAGGGATTACATGAGCACACTTTTTATACAAGGACAGATCTAAACAATTGGTGGAATATTAACCACACAAAGGTAGGTCCAGACCAACATTTCACACCATATTCAAAGAAATGATCGAAATGGGTACTTGGTTTAGCTGTAAAAGTTAATATCACAATTAAGTTAGGTGTACATAGGAAAATGTACCTCTTAAATCAATGGATAAAGGAAGAATTCATGTCCAAAATAGAGATAGAGGACATTAGATAAAATAAAATATAAACAGTAAATAAAATAAATAAATCTAAATAAATAAACCAAATAGATAAAATAAAATGTGATAAAAATGACCATTTTACCCATGTTAATTTACATACTTACTCATTGTCATACCAGTCAAACTATTGAATAATTATTTTATAGACCTGGAAAAATAATAAAATTCATCTGGAAGAACAAAAGGTTGAGAATATCAAGGGAATACATGAAAAAATATTAAGAAAGGTGGACTTCATAATTCCAGATTTCAAACTATATGACAAAGTGGTAATCATCAAAATAATCTGGTACTGACTAAGAAATAGAGTGTTGGATCAGTGGAATAAGTTAGGTACACAATAAACAATTGTAAATGACCATAATAGTCTAGTGTTTAATAAATCCCAAAGATCCAAGCTTTGGTGGTAAGAACTTCACATTTGAAAAAAAAAAGTTAGAAAAAATTGGAAAGCAGTTTTGCAGAAACTAGGCTCACACCATAAATCAAGAAATAGTCAAAATGGGTACTCGGTTTAGCCATAAAAGGTTGTCATAATTGAGTTAGGTGTACATGGGAAAATGTAACTTCATATCTATGGATAACGGAAGAGTTCATATCCAAAGAAGATACAGAGGACATTAGAGAAAATAAAATAGAAAATTTTGATTAGGTAAAATGAAAGAGCTTTAGCACAAACAAAACCAATTCAGTAAAAATTTGAAAAAAAAAATCCTACAACATTGTTGCAGCAAGTTGCTCTAAAAAAGTTCTCATTTATCAAATACATAGAAAACTGAGCCAAATTTATTAAAAAAAAGAGAGCCAATCTCCAATTGATAAATGATCAAAGCACACATTATTCAGAAGAAGAAATCAAAGTTATCAAGTGTAATGTGAAAAAAAAGTTCTAAATCACTACTGATAAGAGAAAAGTGAATTAAAACAACACTGAGATACCACTTCACACCTATTGGATTGTCTAACATGACAGAAAAAGAAAATGACAAATACTGGAGGTGATCTGGGGGAAAAACGGAACTCTAATTTGTGCAAGACACTGTGTGTGGCACTGCCAATACCAAGAGATAGGTCACAGATGCTACACTAAATAATACTAAAAGCTAAAGAAAGAGGGAAGCCTTTTATACTCCTAGGCTCTGTCCCAGGCCACCTTCTCTTCTCCTATAATAATTTTCTTGGTGATCAGTTCCCAAAGATTGAATTAACATATCTATTTTAATGATTCTCATATCTACTTTTCTAATATTTCTCCTGACATCTCCAACTATCTATTAAACATTACAAACTGGATGTCCTATAGACATCTTAAATTCAATATATCTAAAACTAAACTTGTTATCTTTCCACCCACTCTCTCCCCTCTTATAATCTGTCCTATTTCTAGAGAGAGCATCACCAACCTACTGATCACTCAAGCTTACAACCTAGTCCTTGGGTCTCTATTACCCCCCACCCATATCCAATCTGTTGCCACATGCAGTCAAGTCTATTTTCTTGTGCTTTTTGTATATACTCCCACTTCTCCTCTGACACCTCCATGGTTCAGGTCCTCATCACCTCCCATAAAGACTATTGTAATAACCTTCTAATTGTCTCCCTACCTGTCACAGGTCTTCCCACTATAGCCTATCCTTCATTCAGTTGTCAAACTTATCTTCCTAAACACAGGTTTGACAATGTTATCCCTCTATTCAATAAATTCTAGTGACTTCCCAATACTTCTAATATATATAGTATATAAAATATAAATATAAATAAATATAAATATAAAAATAAAATAAAAAATCTTCTGTCTGACTTTTAAAACTCTTAACAACCGGATACTTTTCTACCTTTCTATTCTTCTTAACAATTTGCTATTGAAAATTGTATTCTTCACTGTTCCTCAAACAAAACATTCCATCTCCTGATTTTAAGCATTTTGATTTTCTGTCCCCATTTGTCTGGCATACTTTCTTTCCTTGTCTCTGGCTCCTAGACTCCTTGGCTTCCTTCAAGGCTCACTTAAAATTCTACCTTCTACAAGATCTTTCTGATTCCCCTTAATGCTAAAATGAGATTAGCTCTGATTTATTCTGTGTTGCAGATGAAAGGTGAAATGACTGAAGAAACAAAGGTTTGTGTTTCTGAACATATTGATTTACTCAGCAATGTATGCCAATTTCCCAACAAATTGGGACCAATGACTTACCTCAGCATTGACACTGCACCCCCAATACAGAGGGAGATAGATTTTTATATATTAAAAACAATGAATAAAATAAGACCAATTAATTAATAGGAAACAATAAACAGGAATATGAAATTTGGTGATCTGATTTCTGATTGGAGGAAATAAGTATGTCATGAGTGCAACCTTCAGCCTCTGTGTTAATGTCTCAGTTGATGAAATGACCAGGGTCACACAGCAAAAATAAGCCAGAGTCAAGATTTGAATCCAGATCATCTTGATTTGGAAGTCAACTCTCTGTCTACTATAACATTAAGCCTTTCTAAAGTCATTAAATTAATTTAGTTTCTAGGCTAGAAAACAGCATTATATTTTCTTTGCTTATCAGTTTTGCAGTTTTATCACTTGATGCAAATCTACCCCCTTCTCTTTATTCTTTAGTGCTCAGTCCCTGTGTCTACATCACAGTGGTTTCTCTAAATCTTTTTCACCTAGATAGTCTCCTACATTGCCTATGCTAATTATTATTTGGGCTTATCTTGTAGGACTAGATGAATTTTATTCTCTAAGCCCTCTTTCCACCCATCTCCAGCCAAATAGGGCAAAAAGAAATCCAATGGAGATTTCCTACAAAGAGGAATTCAGAAACATTCTTAAAGCAGGTCCCTTGATTGTGATAGACTTCAAAAAAATCAAGGTGAGACCAACCCACAGGAAGTAGAAGTAACTAGAAAAGACTGAAAGACAAAAGGAAAGTTGTTACAAAGGAAACCAGAAAACACAAGAAGGAAAAATGGAACTTCTACAATTTCTGAAAGTAACAGGAATTAAAAGGTTCAATATTCTATTTGCATGCTATAGTCAGTAAACCATTGCCAAGTCACTCTCACACACCTGGCTGCTAGAAACAGATGAACTAAGACATAGAAAATAGAAATATCACTTACCCATTTATCTGTATGCATGCAGGGAAAGGAGCTATTTTGAAGGTTTTCAAACAGATACAGAAAAGGTTTTCTTTATAGACACAACAGAGAACTTTGAAAGTAAGTATTGCTGGGACCCATCTTCTACATATCTTGCCACTGAGAGTACTTTACTTTTTTTTGCTACATTTTTGTGGTTATGTTATTTTCTAAAAATAAAGAGTCAAATATGTTTAGGAAAAATGTTAAGTGGGTTATTAAAGTCAAGTTGGGGTTCACCAAGGGAAGTGATTCACCTGTAATAACAATGTCATTACCACAACCTTCCATTGAATGTTCCCTTGTGCCACTCTCAAAAAAACCAACAACAAAGAGTTCTGGACTGGATAAACCTAACCTTTTATTCAATGTCACCTCTCACATAGTCTTATGTTCTCATGTGGTAGATCCCTAAAATAATTCAACATAACTAATAGTTAAAAAACATTTATTCCCCCTTTTCCCTCCATTAATACTCTTTTGTGGGAAGCTGAGAACTGGCCAACAAGGAGCTTTCTTTTGGAGTCTTAAATTTGAAAGAGAGTCCAGATGGCTATACACTCTTGGGATTCAACTTTGAGACAGCTTGAGCATTTAGATATGACTAATTCATTCCAAGCTGCTCTCCATCTTTGGTATTTCCATTTTATGGGTTATACAGTATTGGCATAAGATCACAAATAACAGCATGAAATAGACCTGTATAAGATTTATATACAGTATTAAAAAAAGGAAAGGACTAAAATCTCTATGTGAGAGATTTAGATTTTGGAAGAAAAATTGTCAGGTGTGAAACACTGGGTGGGTGACTGAGAAAAAAATAACTTAAATCCCCTTTCCTGGGTAACCTTAAGACTAAGAAAAGCAAACATCTGTTTGTAATATCTATACTTCTACCTACATTTTCTTTTATAACAACCCTGTGAAGCCCTTAATACACATTTTATATACAGATTTTGAGGATAATATTTTTAATGCTATCATTCATGTCCTCAGTAGTCTTCATATGATATAATGGCAAAGGTATTGAACCAGTATGATGGCAAGCAAATGAATACTTAGCACATTGTTTCAGTTATTTAATTATTTAGCAACTCTTTGAGCTTTGCCCTGATTATATCAAATCTTCCTTAAGAAACAGAACCTGTAAATCCCACAATGGGAGGGACTTGCCAAAGACAAGGAACAGGAGGGATGTAAGAGGTGGGCAGAACATGGAGAAGATAATGACAGATTAAAAAATACTGGACCACTGCTGGGACTGAGCAGAACTGAGAAGGAGAAAATTTGTGGGGGCCAGCACTCTGTCTGTTCTGTCTGTGTTGATTTATGCTTGTACTACTTTGTATTTCTCAGACCTTATTTGTGGATCTGTGTTGATTTCTCAGACCTTGTTTGTGGGTCTGTGTTGATTTTGCAGGCAGATAGTGAATTGATGATGGTGCTGGCAATGTGGATGATTGTTGTTTTGGCTCTCTTAAGCTTTGTTTCCCCAGAAACAGAAACTGTAAAGGACTTGAGGTGGACTAGACACTGTGAGCTTCAATATGGAATAGGGAATGGACAATGAACTAGGAGCTAGATGAGAAGCTGGATAAGGAACTGGATGAGAAGCTGAGAGCTGCCTGCCTGTGAATCCAGGTGATTTATGGTTGGGTGAATTCAGACAAGAGCTGGAGCCATGGAAGAGGAACCATGGAATTTGGGAACCAGCCTCAAGCCAAGATGAAAAGACATCTACTTGGGTACTTAGTGCTGACTGACAAGATCATGATTTATGATGACTGAGGGGTGGGAGAAGTTTGTACTTTGTACCTTGTACCCCTTAAAGATGACTGAGTTAAGGATGATTGGAAGCTAGCCTCCAATGAAGAAGAAAGAAGACTTTATGACTGAGAGATTAAGACAATGCGACCTAGGGGTGGGAGACTGAATGACATCTTTTGTTTAAAACTATGTGGCCACTTTACTAATAAGTTGTTTTATCATTGTGAATGCAGTACCTTGGTTCCTGTGAATGTTTTGATTTAGTTTACTGCTGAATAAATAGAGAATTCACTATACTACGTGATCAGAACCTCAAAGCTATTAACATCAGTAGTCCTCTGGAGAGCTTCTCCTGCTTGGGTTTACAACCAGAAACCAGGATATCTGAACTCTAATCCAGGTCTAACACATTATAACCTGTTTAGGCTCCATTTTCTTCCTTTCTAAAATGAGAGACTGAGTTTAAATCATCTTTAAAGTTTTTCTTTTCTAACTAAAATCTTTTATTACATGTGTCTTACACATTTTTCTGCCCTTGGAAATACTTTTGTGCACTACAAAAAATTATTGATTACAAATCTTTGAGTTAATGCTTTTCTGAGTCAGATCAAGGATGTGACTCAAATCTGCTAGTATACAGAGAGTCTTAGACCTAGTAACTTTTAAAAGATAGTTCTAGAGGGGATAAAACTAAAAAAATCTGTCATTTATTGTTGTTATTCAGTAATTTTTCAGTTATGTCAAAGTCTTTGTGACCCTATTTGGGATTTTCTTGGCAAAGGTACTGGAGTGGGTTGCCATTTCCTTCTCCAATTCATTTTACTTAGAGACAGGAAGATATGCTTAGATTAAGCACTAGGGGTTTCTAATGAAGGTCATTTATTTATTCAAGCAGAGTAGGACACAAAATGTAATTAAATATTATAGGGTATGCAGCTGGGAATAAACAACCTCCAAATCTCTATTTATACCTGAATCCATGTAGAGCAACACTTAGGTTAAAATATTTGTGAATTTTTTTCTCAGAGTCACAGCCTATAAAAATTATTTTACTTTAATAGATGATCAAAACTTAATAGATTCAGGGAACTATGAAAATTTTGCCTGGAGAGCCAATTTTATACATGAAAATAAAATATAGTTTTGGTAATAGTATTATATCATCTATACTGCTGAGATACAGAAAAAAAATTCTTAGCTCATTATAGACACACCTGAAGTAGGGAAAGATCATATATTTCCCAGATATAAAATGACTTTTCTAGAAACTACATCCCATTATGTTTGGCAAAGTTAAATGACAATTCTAAAAAATAGAAAGGAACAGAATGAATTCATAACTTTCCTTGAGAAAATGTTTTTCTTCTTGTATTTAAAACCAAATGAGTGAATAATATTATAATGCTTAATCCTATGAGAAGAGATTTTCTGAAGACAAAAATGAAAACAAATGTTGTTATAAAAGTGGCAAGCATGACTGAACAATGAGGGCATTAGATTCTGAGTCAAAACTCATGAATTCTAGTTTTGGAAACAGGGATACTTTTACAATATTTGTCTCCCTCTTATCTTATATGGAAAAATTAACTCATTCAAGAAATATTTTCCAAGAGCTATGTGCAAGGCACTCTTCTAGGAGCAATAGGGGAGATTAAAGCAAAAAGATTTCAGGCTTCTGAATTGTAGGTGACACAGGTAAATTTGCAGTAGCTTTAGTTATCATGGCCAGTTTTGTTCATTGTGCTTTTCACCTTAATCTTTGTATATTTTAAAGATTAATTAAAATACTGGGGGCTTGGGGTGGGGGGAAATGTGATAAAACTGTAAAGACAAGCAGTCCCTGAAATTCTGTGGTTCATTCAGAAGTCAATGGCAAATTCCCCAAGTCATAAATTATCAAGTATGTGAACAGCCCATTTTTTTCATTTTTTCCCATTTTTTTATGTTTTCTTGTTTACATCATTCATTTTCATGACATTTTTCAATTACAGATTTTCTCCCCATCTTTCCCCTGCCCCAAAACTAAAACAGCATTCCCACTGTAAAGTCCCTCCCCTGCTCTGCTCTCTGACTTTCTGGTAGGGCAGGGAGGGTCTCCCTATCCCAGCCCCTGTATATCTTAATTCCTAGTTGCAAGTCTTGCAGAACTTTAAATTCTAGATTCTTTAAATTCCTCCCTTGTCACCCACCCCCACTGGAAGGACAATCAATTCAATACAGGCTGTGGATGTGTGATTATACAGGACATCTTCATAGTGGACATATTGCGACAATGATCATCTGCCTCTCCTTCCTATTCCTCCCCCCAGCTTGTTCTGTTCTCTACCCTGTTCCTGTTCCTTTACTGAAGTGTATGCTTCCAGCATCCCTCCCCCAGACCCTGTCTTCCCCTTCATCATCTCCCCTCTCATCCCCATGCCCCCTACTCTCCTGTGTGGCATGATGCCCAGTTTAGAGTTTATGCCATTTCTTCCCTAA
>CM053594.1:180389679-180442558 GCA_028646575.1 Pseudocheirus occidentalis
GTGAAGCTGGTTTCTCCCTTAGGGAAACCGACTGATTCTTCTCTTGTTCCTTGTTCCTTTATGTAATAAGATATAATATTGAGACTTTCCTTGTTCTGAAGATTGTATATAATATTGTGAACTGTTGAAACTGTGAACGTTGTACTGAATAAAGATTTGTAATGTAATAAACAGATGTTCACTAATACTGTGTAATCCGAATCTTAAAAGCTGTTCACGGTAGCATTCTCTCAGGAATCTACTGCTGATTGGCTTTACATTATATATATATATATATATTCAGTGCCTAGCATATAGTAAGTCCTTAATTAATGGTCTTTGACTGACTTACTGTGGAGGATAGAGCAAATCTGTTTCATTTTGTGGAAGAAAATGTAAGTTTCAGGTTCCAGGAATTTTTGCTTTTGGAAAGCCATCTTATTCTCTCAGTGAATTTAGGAAAATCATCCTTCACACCATAGCCTTCAATTTACACCTGTGCAAAACTGAATCAAATACTTGTTCCATTCTTTCTATTTATCTGAAAATGTTTACACATAGTAGGTATTTACTTATGTGTTGATTCATTGCTTGATTGTTAGACTATTCTTCATGCTTTAGTATATTATTTGATTCTCACAAACACTCTATGAAGTAGGTGATGTCATTATTATGCTCATTTAGTAACTGAGGAAACCATGGTTATAATATCAAGTGACTTGGCCAAGGTCATTCAGCTACTAAGTTCTCAATTTCCTTCCTATTCTACATTTTAAATAACAACAAAAAAAGCTTATGCTCCTTCCCATCCTCAATGAAATGCAAGACATTTCAATCATCTTAGTTCAGTTTTATCTTTTGGGATACACTATAAAGCGATATTAATGAATTCCCTTTTGAATTTGAAGTTCTTATCAGGGAGTATTGTTTGTATTATACTGTACATAGAAGTCTTTCACACTGATTGAAAATAGCTATGTTTTTTTAATTGTTGGGGAAGAGAGATTTAGAACATCTGACTCAGTAAAGTTAGATCTTTCTTAACTGACAAATAGGGCAACAGGAATTTACCACTGATTTCTACACCCTAGCACTATCAATTACAACTTAGTACCTGGAAAATGGGTAAACAAAATGTTATCTTGAAGGATAATTGGAAATCAGGATTTATGCATTATATATTATATGGTGCAATTTTTAATGATATATGAAGTGTTATAGTTTTATGGAGATGCAAGGTGAGGTATCTTGGATTTCAGAGGGCCAATGATAATGCAAAGGATATATGGGGTCAACATAGCATTTTAGACTTAAGCATAAAGTCAGCTATGACTGGCAAGGAGACTGGTATATGTATTCAATTTTTCTTGTGCTCAGGACATGAAAATTGTCCAAACTTGAAATATTTCCATTTTTGTTTAGTTCTGAAAAATGGATAATTTTAAGGAGTGTATCTGGACTATTAACAATACTTCTGAGTTTGATAGGATAGCAGATGATGGACTGGAATAGGGAGAGATTGTGTAACCTGACAAAAGTCACTTAAATCATTCTTGGTCTTTTTTCTCATTTGCAAACAAGGTTTTGAGTCATTAAACGCTAAGGTCCCTTCCAGGTCTAAATTTGTGATTCTATGATTGATCAAAGGCAGGAAGGAGAAGGAGGCACAGTTTGTACCTTGACAGTTTTAAAATTAAATTTTATTACATTTTTGGATCTTCACTCTGTCTTTCCCAAACCCTACCCTCAATTGAAAAAGCAAGAAAAACAAAAGCCCTATTATAAACCTGTGTAGTCAGGCAAAAAAATTTCCACATTGGTCATATCTCCCCTTATACTTTGTAAGAGGTTGTCAAGTGTGAAAGATAGTAATGACAGCAATGAGTTGCTATTCTAACCTCTTTGTGGTCGTAAGGAACTTTACATACATTATTCCAGTTGATCTTCAAAACAATCCTTTGAGATAAGAATAAATATTACACAGACTTTTAGAGTTGGAAGGAACCTTCATAATTATTAAACCTATCTAAATCCCTCATTCAGCAGATAGATAAAATGGGGGCTGAGTAGGGTTAAAGTAATGTCCAAAATTATATAGCTAGTAAGTTGTACTATCATCAAAACGAAGCAAAACCCACTTTATATACATTAGAAATATATAAGGGAGGCAGAATGGCATAGTGGTAAGAGACTTGGATCTAGAATCAGAAGGCTTGAGTTCAAGTCCTGCCTTAGACACATACTACCTTGATGACCTTCATAGGGATCAGTTTCCTAAATTCTAAAATAACCAGTATAGACAAATTGGTCTCTAAAGCCCCTCATTATATTTTTAAATATTCAGTGACCTCTGAACTTATAATAAAAGATAACTTGATCTTTCTCCAACTCCAGATATTCATGAACATACTTCTTTTGTTCTACAACACTCCATGCTGATTTACAAATGACAAAAGACATTATGTGGGCCCATTCTAACATGGTGAATCATACAGGGGTCTTCATTTGATTGACAGAGGTATATATCCATGTGAAATGAATTAAAAATTATTATAATTTATTCTTATGCAAGTACCTTGTAGTATGTTGTATGTAAATTGAATACATTTGATAATTAAATTCAAAATGTAAGCTCTTCTGCATGGGAATGCAGTGATGTTGTTTGGAATCTTTTCAAAATTTTTATAGCCAAATATTTTCAAAATTTAGTAAGACTAAATTAAAAGGAATCTTATTCCAAAGAATCACGAAAGTATCGTGGCATAATCATGGAAGCAGCATGGCATATAAGTCAGAAGACTAGCAAGGTGTTGGAAAGTCATGGCTAAAAGTCCTGCCTCTGACACATAATGGCTGTGTTGATGAACAAGTCACTTTATCTCTCAATACCCTAGGCAATTTTCTAAGATGATAAATTTCAAGTGGGTTGCCAATCTGCATCAGTGGGGAGACTTTCCACATCAGCACTTCCACACAGCAATGAAATCACTGGTCCCCTCTTGGCTTCCCTCTTCCAAATGCACAGCTAATAGCCAGTTTTAATTCAAATAAACTTGAAATGAGAGAGATCAAGAATTTGTCATACTTCCACATTTGAAAGAACATTGATGGTATCTGCCAGGACATAGACCTTAGAGAGCATTCCCTGTAGCTCTTTCCAGGTGTTTTATTGAATTTCTACACTTGGTTTCCTTTGGGCAGTGAGTGAATGATACACAGGAATGATTCAAGTCTTGAAGAAAAGTCTTTATTTTAACATAAACTTTATTTTGCCTTATTTTATCAAACCAATGGATGGCAAGACATCTTTTTAAGTTTCTTGAAGCTAATCTTAATCATAAAAAGATCAACATCACCTTGATACAAAATAAAATAAGATATTTGGGAGAGGAGCAGAAGACTCAGCTGAGGTGGTCTGGAAGATTAAAAAAAATAGGAGAATCCTTTCTTGATTTAAACATCACTTGGAAAAAATGTACAAAAATTCAGTTGTTATGAAATGGATTTTAAAAAAACCTTTTCAAAGGTAGGTAAAGGTACATTCACTTAAGTCAGGGTTCTTAATCTGTGGGTCATGACCCCTTTGGGGGTTGAATGACCCTTTCACAGGGGTCAAAAGCGTCTCCTAAGACCATCAGAAAACACATATTTCCAATAGTCTTAGGAACTGAGAAGCTGCTCCTCTATGTGTCTCCAGGCAGATCTTCCCACACGCAGATACACCCACATATGAGTATTAAAGGGTGGAGGCATTAGGAAGGTTGAGAACCATTGACTTAAGTGTTTTGTTTATTCTTCTCCTATTTGGTAATTTAAATTATCTCATGTTCAAGGTTTAATACCTGTAAAGATCCTAAGCTAAGATAAATCTTCTAATAATTCAAACTATAGTTCCCCCCATAAAATATATATTCTCAAATGTGACTCTGTCAATGATACTGATTGAAAGTATAAATCCTTCACATGGCGATATAAACATCTACTAATTGGTATGTTCATTGACTTTAAAAAACCCAGAGCACAAATATATAAGGTAAGTACTCCAAAGTGTTCCCTGCTAATATTTACAGCTGCTGACTCCTAGTGTCTTCTCTCCCATAACCATCTTGTATTAATTTCACACACACACACACACACACTCACTCACTCACACACACAGAGGTATATACATATACATATAAGTATGTAGATCCATAATACAGAGTATTATATATGTGTATATATATATAATATGTATATGTATATAATACAGAGAAACATGTACAAAGATAATTGTCTTATCTATCTGTAAAATGTATGTTGTTGGTTTTCAGTCACATCCAGTTCTTTTTGACCCCATTTCATTTGAGGTTTTCTTAGCAAAAATCCTGGAGTGGTTTGCCACTTCCTTTTCCAGCTCATTTTACAGATGGGAAAACTGAAGCAAACAGGGTTTTGTGTCTTGTCCAGAGTTACATAAGTAGTAAGTGTCTAAAGTAAGATTTGAGCTCAGGAAGATGAGTTTTCCTGCCTCCTGGCCCAGCACACTATCCATTATGGCACCTAGCTGCCCATAAAATGTATATCTTTATATAGATATATGTTATCCTCATTAGAATATAAGTTCCTTGATGTTAGGAATCATTTTACTCTTGTCCTTGCACGTTGCCTGGTTAATGATAGGTACTTAAATGGGGGCAGCCAGGTGATACAGTGGATAGAATGTTGGACTTGGAGTCAGAAAGACTCATGTTCATGAGTTCAAATCTGACTTTAGACACTTACTACTTATGTGACTCTGGACAAGACACTAAACCCTGTTTGCTTCAGTTTTCCCATCTGTAAAATGACCTGGAGAAGGAAATGGCAAACCACTCCAGAACCTCTACCAAGAAAACCCCAAATGGGGTCACAATGAACAGGCCATGGCTGAAAAATGACAGAACAGCAAAAAATAGTAAACAGATTGATTTATTTATTATATCAAATCTTTACAATAATTCACCTGTATTGGCAGGAAAGCATCTCATACATTATAAATACAGATCATGCAACAACGTCTTTTATCTATTTTAATGTAACCTTCATAAGGAGTAGACTAGTTGAAAAATACTAATCTTACAATGAGCATATTTCTGGCACATACAGGAATGAAAATTATTTTTTATAATAAAATACATAGAAAAATAAGTGTGATCTTTTGTTTTATTTATTAATGCCTCCTAAAAAGAAAGCTCCTTTGTTTACATTTCCAGTGCCTGGCATATAGTGAGTTTGTAGCAAATATATGTTCATTGATTAGAGGGGTCCAGTGACTGTAATATTTCATAAACACAGATGGAATCAAATGAGATCTTATCTGTAAAGTGCTTAGCACAGTCCATGACACACAGTAGACAATAACTGCTTATTCCTTTCTTCTCTCTTCCCATGAACAGAAATCTTTAAAACAATAATTGATCCAAATATCTAATATTGATTATTTTAATAACTAAGATGGATATAGTAAACAATTTTTTTCTTTATTTTGTTGATGTAGAATAACCTGGAAAAGGTCAGATATTGATATGGATAAGACATATACCAATCTCAGCATATCTAAACTTGAGCCGATTATCTGTCCCTAAAAATCTATTTCTACCTCTGTTTCAATTATTTCTGACAGAGGCACCAAAATTCACTCAGTTTCCCATGCCTCCATCTTTCATCATTCATGCTACTTTTGATTATGATTTCTCTTTCTGTCTCTGTGTCTCTCAGTCTCTGTCTCTTCCCCCTTCTCCCTCTCTCTCTTAAATCAAATAAATTATTAGGAATTATAGATTCTATCTTCACAATAGTTCCTTGAATATATTTCCTCCTCTCAATTCCCATTGTAAGCAATGAGTACAGACCCTTACTAACCCTCACCTGGATTGTGACAAAAACTTTTTAACATATATTTTCATCTTCCTTCTTTTCTCATTCTAATTCATCTTTGTCAACATAATAACATCATTGTTACCCTCAGCATAAATCTGGCCAGGTTCCACTTTAATATGAACTTTTCAGTGACTCCCTATAATCCCATGAGTAAATGCTCGTCCACTTCTATTTCACATCAGAAGCCCTTCAAAATTTTGTGCAGCTCTGCCTTTCTAGCCTTATTCTATTTAATCTTCTAATTTGCATTCCATGCTTTCATTAGACCTCATAGTGCACTGGAAGAACACTGGACTTAACAAGTTATAGATTCAGAGAATCGCAGATTTGTAAAAGGACTTTAGAGTTTTTATATACATATATATGCATATATATATATGTATGTATAAAATTTTCCTATACAGCATATCCAATGATTTGTCATGTACCTTTGACTTGAACACCTCCAGTGAATGAAATTCACTAACACCAGCGGTGGCTCACTATACCATTGGACACATCTAAATGCTAGTCACTTAAGCTGTCAGCAACTTGGGAAACTCTCTGAGACTATTAGTTACAGAATAGTTGCTGATCTGCATTGCATGATGTTGTCTAAAGCATACCCATTTAAGGCACAGAATTGAAAGGCACAGGACAGGAATTTGAAGCCCCCATATTTGCCAACATTAATGATAGCCTAAAACTCATGGATCATTTGAAAAACTTGGCATCATCCTGCCATACCTCCTAAATTGAAAAAGTAAGAGAGAAGTTCAAGAAAGAAAATCAAACTGTATTCTTAACTCTTTAAACTATACATTCCTTTCTTTTGAATGCCATTTGTATAAGACATAAGCAAGAGTGACATTTTTTTTAAAAGTGTCTTTTAGACACTTAAGGAATCACAGATATGGAGCAAAACAAAGACAATCAACTGAACAAACAAATAAATGAGGATAAAAACTTTTGTTTTCCCTAATATGGAAACTAAATCTGCTTTCTAATTACTACCACTAGTGAGACTTTGGCCAAGTCACATCATATGTATAATTAGTGATTTGAAACAGATGATCTCTAAAGTCTTGTTTATTTATAAATCCTTAACTACTGTGCTATAAGAAATAGATTTTTTTCAAAGAGACTGAGAAAGTCTTGTATGAATTGATGCAGAGTGAAGTAAGCAAAATTAGAAGGACAATGTCTACTGTAAATTCCTTCCTGGAGTCTTCCTGGAGTCAGGTAGAATCGTCTTTGTGAGTTTAAATATGACCTCAGTTACTTAACTAGCTGTGTGACTCTGAACTAGTCACTTAACCTCATTTGCCTTAGCATTCCTACCTATAAAATGAGCTGGAGAAGGAAATGGCAAACCACTCTGGTATCTTTGCCAAGACAACCCCAAATGGGGTCACAAAGAATTAGACATGACTTAACAACAACAGCAGCAACAGCAATCAATATTATACAAAGAAACAATTTTGAAAACTTTTATAAATGTAAACAGAATGAGATGAACAGAACCCAGGAGAACAAATTATCCAATAATATTATAAACCAACTGTAAAAGATGAAGAGCTGTGATAATGCAATGACCATCTGTGATTCCTGAGGGCAGAGAATGAAGGGTTATCCACAAACTGACAGAGATGATCGCCTCAGGGTACAGAATAAATACTTCATTTCTTTAATTTAAAAATGCTTCACAGCTCTAATTAAGAAAAAATAAATCCTATAATCTTTATACATGATTCACAGTTTTTTCTCACAATGTTCCCCGTGCCTATAATTTTATTTCTTATATCTCTTCTTCTCCAGCTTTTGAATTACTACCCTTTCTTCAAATCCCTGTTTAAATATGATTCTTTACATGCAACTGGGAATTAAGATATACAGGCACTGGGACAGGGAGATCCATCTTGCCCTACCAGAAAGTCAGAGGGGTGATGGGGGAGGATATAGGAGAGAGCAGATTGGGGGAGGGGGTTACAGTGGGATCACTGTTTTAGGGGGATGGGTAGGAGAAAGATGGGGAGAAAATTTTTAACTTAAAATCTTGTGGAAATCAATGATGTAAACTAAAAATAAACAAGAGTTAATTAAAAATAAATGAATGAATGAATGAATGATTGAATAATTCAATGTGCTTCTTACAGGAAGTTTCTGGTGCCTCCTTGTCTTAACTCTTCTCCAAAGGAATGACTTTTTGCCCCATCCCTTTAGCCTCATGCAATTCTTTTGTTTGCTCTTCTCTTTTGCTCAAATCACATTTTATTTGATGCTATAGTTATTTGTATATGTAGTATATTGCCCTTTAAGTCACAAAATAACTTCCATTGGAGCAGAAATCTTTTATTCTTCAAACTTCGTATTCTTCCAAGAGTTCAGTAGTCTATACACTGTATATGCAGAAACTATGTGTTTCTTGAATTGAATTGGATTTGGTTCAATTGAAATGAAAACTGTTCTGGCAGAAAAGTACAAGTTATGTCTAATTTTACTAGAGAGTGAACTATCTGTAGGAGAATAGTGAGAGACACTGAAACTTCACAGAAGAGAGATCTTTTGTCAAAGAACACATGTCCTGACATAAATGAAAATTTGTCTGAGTAAATTGAACCTCCATCTATTTTATAATAATTTCTCAAGGTTTTATGGGTTTCATGAAACAGTATCATGGTTTCAGGAAAATAGAATGAAAACTGTAGATTTTTTCAACTGAAAGTATCTTTTTCATTTAAACCACTGAGATAAGAATAATCAATATTAAAATTCTACTTACTGAATTTATTTTGTATTTGATATTTTTAAAAATTCATACCATTTCAAGGTAATTAATATGGAAATGTATGCAAAGGTTTTGGGAGATTAAAAAGTCTTACAGGCTCCAAAGTATAATCAAACTCAAACTGAAAGCAATGCATAGACAGAGATAATAACTAGAGTTCTGGTTTATTTTTTGTACAATAAACTACAAAATGAGGAAATTTTTTCAAGTCTTGTAGGTCAGTACCTTATCTGCAACTTCTGATCTTTGAGAACTGCTTAGAGCACTGAGAGACTACATGAATTTCCCAAGATTATTCAGCAAAGTGCTTCCTGTCATGGGAGAACTTATACCCATCTCTTTAACTTCAAGGGCAGTTTTCTATCCAATGTCATACTGCCTCTGAAGTGCAAGAAATGATTGAAGGAAAGAGATCAGGAGAAGGATAAGATATTCTGGTCAAGAAGAAAGACGTTTTGGTCAAGAAGCAATTATTTCCTGTGATTATACTTGGCAAGAAATATTATACAATGGATAGGCTTTGCATTTTAGATAAAACCTTAAACTAAGATGCACGTCATTGCAGTCTGATTTGGAGAAACATTAAGTGATAAAATGAAATAACTCTCCAGAAGTTGTAAGGAAGTAACCAATCTAAAGTTCAACCAATGGAAATATACTATATAAACCTGGACATTGTAAAATATTCTAAGAATATATTGAAATGAAGAATGAGAAAGTCATGATAAGAAATACTGAATGGCTAGGAATAGACTCTAGAAGAAAAGTATAGAAAGACTAACAGAATAAAAAAAAAGATTATTAAACTCCAGTTTTGTCATTGTTTTTTATCACTTGCTGTTTTGGGGAGAGAGTACCACAGATTTAGAAATGGACAGGACATAAAAGTTCATTTAGTTCATTCCCTTCCTTTTACTGACAAGAAAGCTGGATCCCATCAAAGTTAAATATCATTTTTGAGTCTTTTTTCAATTGTATCCAATTCTTTGCGTTTTTCCAATTCCTTCTTGATCTCAGTTTTATAGATGGGGAACTGAGGCAAACAGGATTAATTGACTCAGCAACAGATATAGAGCTATTAAATGTCTGAGGCTGGATTTGAACTTAGAAACAGGAGTCTTTCTGATTCCAGGTCTGGTAATCTAAACACTGTGCAACCTAGCTGCCTAAAATTTAAATAACTTGTCTCCTAAGTTTATACTGATGTTCATTGACCAAAGATTGGATTTTAATCCATGTTCTCTTCCTCTAAACCCAACTCATTGTTTTTTGGTTTTTGTTTCTAACATATGAACTAACAAACAAGAAGATACTGTGATATGTTGCTTGAGAAGGAACACAGTCCAAAGTTGGGGTTTCTAGGCCAGGAAATATATCATGCATTTATTTATCAGCATACATCTTACATCCTCCAGTACAATGTAAATTCATTGAAGGTAGAGGATATTTCTTTTTTTACCTTTGTTTCTACAGAGCCTTCCATATAGTTGGCACTTAATAAATGTTTATTGAATTGAATTAGACTGGAGAGGGCATGTTATATTGCCTTAATCAATATGATTAGTGTGAGTTCTGTTATGATTAACACCACTTGGAAGAGGAAAAACCTTATACTATGTTTTGGCTGCCAGTCATGATGTAAAAATAAAATTTCCCAAGGATAATGATGGATAGCCTTTTCAGATGTGGGAGAAACCTATTTTCTTATTTAACTGATCACTTTAAAATAAACATTTGGGGCATATAATTAAAGAATAGAATTTCATTGGTTTCATAAGGTTTTATCATGAAAAACAATAATTGAACATCACAAAGATACAGATGATTTTAATGTAATTAAATCAGTGTTTTAGTGGAGTAAAAAATATTTTTTGCTCTTGCTGATGAGTTTGGTGGTAGCCTCACGAAAAATTGGATCTTAGTAAATCTTTGTTTAATTCCAATATAGACATAAAATTATAGAATGTTAAGCAGGGAGGAAATTCATTCATTACACCTGCCCTCAAGAAATGTTAGTTACAAGAAATAATGATAATTTCACTTTGTAAAGACTCATCAAAATTATATCTTCTAGTTTATTAAAATTTGATTCTGGGGGACAGAAAAATAGACTGGAAGAAGGAATAGAAAACAAGATAGTAACTAGTAATTCTGACTCTCAGGGAAAACATTAACTTGTCATGAAATCAAACAGATGAAACTGGCTTCAAGGCAGGTTGCTTTGGGTTTGCAGGTGAAGTTAGAGGGGCCAACTTTATTTTTAATTTTTTCATCTCCTGAAATCATACAAGGACTGTCAGTGCTTTCTAAATATCAGTACCTGGACAAGCCTCGGTTATGTATCTCTTCCACAATTGCTATAGAAATGCAGCTAATAGTAATAAAAAATAATAACCAAACAAAGAAAAACCCATGTGTAGTCAGGAATTGGAGGGCACACGCAGACAGGGGTGTGCTGAAGCCAACTCAAAACATCTTGGGATAGTCAATTGTTAAATGTTCACTCTGAACATTTATACCCAATAAATTAGCAATCCCTAAAGATCAGGATTTAAGCAATTGCTTTGTTGATTATCTAGATTCAGGAGATGGAAAAATTTTAATAATGAAGATTAAACTTAAAATGTTTCATACTTTATGGGTTTTTTTGGTTTGTTTGTTTGGATATTTGGTTTCAAACACTGACCAGAATTCACCTGGGCAGAGTCCTCAGGCCACTGTTACACATTTAAGGTGACCAGTACCAGACTGAGGAATATGTGTGCTTTTGATTAGAGGGACTCACATTGACAGGGTTTTCTTTTTAAAGCCTTTTATTTTGTGAATAACTGTATCTTATAAAATAGAATTATAACCAGATACACTTAAAAGGATGTGTATGCTGTTTTGAAGGAACTTTTTTAGCAATACTATATCTGATTGTGGAGGACAGGCAGATAGATTGGATTTTTTTTTCTTTTATTCGCTCTGAGAAGCTACTTTCAAATCCAATATACTTCTAGTTCATTTGGAGTCTGTGAGTTAGGCATCTTCAGCAAGATGTGCTAAATTTTTTATGTCAGCTAGAGGTTAGGGAAAAGGAATCAAATGAGACCCAAATCAGACTGAATGAGTATTTTCAGTTGAATATAAGCTGAAGGCTTAAATAAAAAAAACAAACAAAAAATAGCAGTATATACCTTTGCTATACTGAAGAAATCTGATTTAAATGTTCTAAATAGGCTAATACTCCCATAATGAAAACATTAATGGGAAAGAAAAGTATATTTCTACTTTTGTTACTAAAACTAGTTATAAAATTGTAGACTAGTCACTTCAAGTCTCTGGACTGAGTTTCAGTCTAAGGTTCTTGACCATGCAAAATGAAGGTATTGAACTAGATCATCTCTGAGATTTTTTATAGGTTTAAAATTATGTGGTACTGTAGAAAGAACACTATATTTATTGTCAGGTGATCTAGGTTGGAGTCCAGGGTGCTCTAATTATTATCTACCTCACCTTATTCAACTCACTTTCTTATCCAATTCCTAACTGCCTCATCTATAAAACAGGCCTAAATAATACTTTTCCTACCTACTCCATATGACTATTATGAAACTTGAATGAGGTAGAATCCTTAATGAGGCTTATAAATGCTACATTTCAATATCACTGTAAAGTATTATTTTTAATTTTTTGAAATTTTAAACTTTAATTTTTTTTATATTTTTATATTTAAATCTAAACAATTTATTTAAATTGAAAATCTTGGTATTTCAATTTAAAAATTTTAAACATTCTGTTTAGAATTTCATTTTCATGTGCCCTTAATTTCAAAATATGCCCTTTCCTCGTACTCTGTCAAGACTCATTCATTGCAAATAAATAGAAAGAGAAAAGAAACAGGAAGCTGATCAATAAAACGAATTACTACATCAACTGAGCCAATAGAGTATGTGAAGTTCTAACTGCACCAATCAACAGAGGGAGCTGTATTTTCTTATGCCTCTTGCAGGGGCACAGTTTGTTAACACAAGAAATTCCTTCCTATTCAGTTTTAGGATTGATTTTCTTCTTTCTATTTACACAGGGTCTTAAGAATATAAGTCTAGAAATGAAAGAATCTGAATGTAAAATGAAATAAGAATGAAAATCTAGAAATGAAGGTGATCTTGTAGACTTTTTTTTGAAAGATGAGTTGTGATTGGAACCTCTCCATTCATTATGATAGTGAGGTTTCTCTCCAGTACAAGTTCTTCATTGTGAAATGAGCTAAGCAGGCACTAAAGACTTAAGACATATCATTGCATTTATAAGCCTTCTCTCCGCTATGATTTCTCTGATCTTGATAAAGGTATGAGCTCTGATTAAAGACTTTTCTATATTCATAAGATCATAGGATGTTTCTTCAGTGTGAACTCTCTATTGTTTAAATAGACTTGGCTCTGGCTGAAGACTTTCCTGTATTCATTATACATTTAGGATTTCTTGGCCGCTCAAATGTTCTGATGTTGAATAAAGTATGTGTTCTCCATAAAAGATTTCCTACATGCATTACAAATATAGGGGTTGTGTTCAGTATGTTGAATCATGTCCAATCTGACTGCTCCTTTTCTGTCTTCTTTGCGGAATCCTCCAAATCACACCCTGTAACCATGGGTATCCCTGAGGGTTGTCTCCTGGGTCCTTTTCTCTTCTCCCACTATATTAGTTCACTTATTGATCTTATCAGCTCTCATGGACTTATACCATCTTTATGCCAATGATTCTTAAATCTCCTTATCCTGATCCATTATTTCCCCTAACCTCCTGCCTTGCATCTCCAACTGCTTTCAGACTTCTCAAACTGGATTCCAGTAGAAATCATAAATTATATTAAAAACTGAACCCACTATCCTTCCTTTTAAGTCCTCCTCCCTTCCTACCTTTCTTATTACTGTAGAGGGCAACATCATTCTCCAAATGCTTCAGGCTCCCAACCAGGGGCCATAGTAGACTGCTCATTATCTCTCACCTCTCACATCTAAGCTGTCGCCAAAGCCTGCTGATTTCACCTTTGCAGCATCTCTGGAATATGCTCTTCTCTTCTCTACTATTGTACTGCATAGTACCTCCTACCTGTATTATTGCAAGAGCTGCTGGTGAGTCTGCCTATCTCAAGTTGTTTTTTTTCCCATTCTAACCTAGTCTCAATTCAGCCACTGAAGAGATTTTTCTAAAATATATGTCTAATCATAGCACCCTCTCCTCTATTCAATTATATATTGTAGCTTCCTATTGTTTCCAGAATCAAATGCAAAATTCTCTGGCATTCAAGGCCCTTTGTAACCTAGCTCTCTCCTGCTTTTCCAGTCTCCTTATACCTTACTCTCTGACAGATTACTCTTTGTTACAGAGACCCTGGCCTCCTGGCCATCTGTGGGCTCTTGGAATTTTCTCTGGCTATCTCCCAGGCCTGGAATGCTCTCCCTCCCCTTTCCAACTTCTCCAGCTTCCTTTAATTCACAACTAAAATCCCACCTTCTAAAAGAAACCTTCCTTAGCTCCTCTTGATTCCAGTGCTCCCCTCCTTTACTTGTTTTCCCTGTGGATCCTGTATATAGCTTGCTCTGTATGTATCTGTTTATGTGCTTTATTTCCCATTAGGGAGATAAAGACCTTTGCCTTGAGGGCAAGGACTGTCTTTCATCCCTTTGTTGTATTTCAAGTGCTTAGCACAGTTCCTGGTGCATAGTAGGTGTTTAATAAATGTTTACTGCACTGAATTGAACAAAATCTTTCTGGTATTCATTTGACCTTATAAAGCCTGTACAGATCCATTAATATTCCTCTCCAGCGGGAATTCTCCACACCTACCAAATTTGTATGAATTTTCTAGATTGAATAAAAATAAGTTGGATGAGGGCTGTGTGATCACTGAAGCCTTTCCCACTTTCATGAGATTCATAACTATTTTTTTCACTATATAGATCACTGAATGTTCAGTTGAGTCTGTAATCAGTATGAAAGTTTTTCCACATGTGTCATTCATGTAGGTTTTCCCCTACAGGAACTTTTATTTGCATTCAGGATTTACCTCAGAGTATAGCATCTAACAAGCATATTATCTTCATAATCACTCATTCCAGTAAAGCAGTAAACACAGAAAAGAGGCAGAAAAATCGGGGCGAAGGGAATGCTGGGGCGGGGGAGGGGGGAGCATCGTGTTCCATGGACCTGAAACAAGACAGAGTAGCAGATGCAACGTAGAATGAGCTAAGTTACAATAAATGAAAGGAGTGATTGAAAATCATTTAGTCTTCACTCACAAAGCACTGAAAACAGACATAGAAAAACAGATAGTCCTGCTCCCAAGGAGCTTACATCCTAATGGGGGAGATAACACATAAGAGGTTTCAGCTGCAAGTTAGATGGGAAGTTCCCACTGTCCTTAGGGTACAGAAGCAACATAAATTGTAGTGTTTTAACATAATCTCCACTTGTAAAATCCTTTCATTTCTGATGCCAATTTGTTTGACAGTGCTGAGATCTTTGCTGGCAAGAATTGTCTTTTTGGGTCTCCAGTAGCTTTGTTTGTTGTGGAAGTTGGGGCAGCTGCACCTGTAGAAGGAGTTGCCAGATAATGTCTCCACAGGATTTACTTCCCAGGATGATGGCTGTGGAGGCCAGGATAGGAAGAGATCCAGTCAGCCGGAGATTCACTGCTATTTCTGAGGCTCTTGGGCTTACTTACCCATTGTTGGAAGTTGACTATCTGTTGTCTGTGGCTAGGAAGGTGAACCAGCAAAACAAAAACTATTTTAAAAATAATCAGTCCTTTAATAGAGTTCCTGGACCAATCCAACCCACTTCAACCCTTATTTTCTTATGCTTCTATTATATGCAAGATTTAGTGATACCAAAACAAAATTTAAAAAATAGGAAATATTTCCTGCCTTTGAGGATCTTATATTCTGATGGTATATATGACATGTAAATAGGTTAAGTATATGCATAATAATTATTGTTATTGTTCAGTAATTTCATTTGTGTGTGACTTCATGAGTCTATTTGGGATTTTCTTGGCAAAGATACTGGAGTGGTTTGCCATTTCATTCTCCATCTTATTTATTTTACAGATGAGGAAACTGAGGCAAATAGGATTAAGTGATCCGTCATGGGTCACAGCTAGAAAGTGTTGAAACTGAATTTGAACTCAGGTCTTCCTGCCTCCAGGACTAGCACTCTATTCACTGCACAACCTAGCTGCATAATACATTGCACACTAAAAACTAAGGGGATCAGGAAAGATTTGCTATAGGAAATGACCAACCCATCAGCTGAGCTTTAAAGGAAGCTAGCAATTCTAATATGTATAAGCAGACTGATCCTACTTCAAAACAGTGGATTTAGAATCAAAAACCTTATAGTCACATCTCACCTCTTATGTAGAATGTCTAGGAAATTTAGAGAAGGACTTGATCTCTTTTAAGACCTTTTCCTGCTCTAAAATTTTGGTCATGAGAAAAGACTGACTTCCACTCATGAAAGAGGAAGGGGCACATTGACATAGTCCTTATCATGTGCCACATGCCATGCTAATTATTTCACAAATATAATTCCGTTTAGTGTTCACAACAGTCCTGCAAGTTAGATGATGTGATCATTTCTACTTTACAGTTGAAAAAAACTGATACAGAGGTTAAGTGACTTGCCCAGGGTAACAGTTTGGAAGTGAAGCCATATTCAAACTCAAGTTTTCCTGACTCCAGACTCAGTGATCTAACAACTTTGCTACTTAGATCCCTTACACAGTAAATATAAATAATTTTGAGGTGGGGGAAATTAAGAAAGGTAAGGAGAAAATAGCATTTGACATCAGTTTTGAAGGAAATTAGGAATCCTAAGGAACAGAGGTGAGGAAGGAATGCATTCTAGTAAAGAGAAAGAGCAACATTTGGAAAGACATGGAGCAGAGAATTCAACTCAACATTTATTTATTAAGAATATACTATGCAGGGGCGGCTAGGTGGCGCAATGAATAGAGCACCTGCCCTGGAGTCAGGAGTACCAGAGTTCAAATCCGGCCTCAGACAGTTAACACGGAAAAAAAAAAACAAACAACTAGCCATGTGACCTTGGGCAAGTGGCTTAACCCCAACCTGCCCTCCAAAAAGCAAAAAAAAAAAAAAAAAAGAATCTACTATGCACAAAGCCCAATAGTAGAGGGTGGAAATGGATACTGAAAATAAAATGTTGGCATCCCATCAATAGTAAGTAGTAGAGTTGAATAACTCAGGTTCCTAGATTCCAAAATCAGAGTCGTTTGTCCCCGGCCACTCCTCCAGTATACCACTTACAGTAACTGTTTTCTTCCTTTTCAACAGGCTTCACATTTGTTTATTGTTGTTGTTCAGTTGTTTCTGTCACGTACAACTCTTCAGACCCCATTTAGGGTTTTCTGGGAGAAGATATTGGAGTGTTTTGCCATTTCCTTCTCCAACTCTTTTTATAGATGAGGAAACTGAAGCAGAATTAGTTGTTTGCTCAGGGTCACACAGTTAGTAAATGTTCAGAAGCCAGGTTTGAACTGACAAAGATGAGTCGTCCTGGCTCTAGGTCTGACACTATCTACTGTGTTACTTAGTTTCCCATTTCACATTTATGTATCACTTTAAAGTACAGAAATCATTTTTCTCTTTCAATGACCCTGTGAGGTACATCAGAAAGTCCTAGTCATCAGGGAGGAGGTCTCTTAAGGAAAGACCCTGTTAAAAGCCACTCACACATGACCTCATGAAGAAAATAATTTGACGATGACAAAGTTTTCATCTCCTCCAAGCACTGACTCACTCATCGGTTCAGGGAAGTTTCCCTTTCTGCGGTTCCTAGCTAGCTATATCAGAGTCAGCTTTTGTCTATCCATGATAAAGGAGTCAGAGACTTTGCTATCTCTCTACAGAGATTGTTAAGCCTCACAAAACTCATTAGGAGCCCCTCATCAGAGCAGCAATTAAGGTGCAAAGTAGACAGGTTTAAGTTTTCTCTGGTGTTAATAAACATCAAATTGGAAGAAGGTTAAGATAGAGGAATGAGACAGAGTGAATACATGAACTGAATAAACGAACTCTCAAGTCCTTGGAATTGACTGCTTGATTGGATTGATGTCCAACCAAGAACCTATGAATCTCATATTACTTGAGAATTCCCATATCTGGGTAACAGCACAAGGGGTTTGGTTTGTTATAGAATTCTTCCCAGTCATTTTTTCAAGCCCATGGTTACTTGTGGCTCTTTTATAACCCGAATGTTACCTTGGGTAAAGCTGGATTGTCTGATTAAAGGAGTATATTGAAAATAAATGTTTGGTTTTTAAAAATTTTTATTTATCGAATTTTTTTTTACAAAAATCATTATCTATTTTGCTAAGCCTCCCATCAAAGGGCTATTCAAAGTAGCAGGAGATAATATTGTAAGAGAAGCATCTGTGAAGTGAACAAGAAGCCCTACCTACCACTTTGTATCCAGATCTTAGTGAGATAAAATAGTGGCAGAAGGCTTATTCTACCTCCCCTGAATACAAACACACACACACACACACACACACACATACACACACACAATGGTTCATCAGAGGTTAGATACACTCAGAAAAAAGTCATGGCAAAAGTCCCTGGGGGATTTTGTAATGGGGTGCTTGCTCTTCGCCTACTTCTTCTAATCAATGCAAAGAAGCAGATTGTGGGTTCTGTAAGCAATAGCACAGACATTTAATCATCTGAATGCAAACAAATCCAAAAGGATAATTAACAATTCATGAGGCTATGGTTAGACTGAACTTCAATTATTAAATAATTTAGAGTACTGTATACAAAGAAACCACATTATTCTGAAAAGCTAGGTAGGACCTGAGTAGATGCCTCTAGATCCAAATTTAGAGGTTTATTTCTCAGCACTGATGCTAAGTTGCTGTGTAGTTTTTTAGGTCAATCAACCACTGCTTGTAGTCATATTATTATGCAATCCTAGGAGCATGACAGGGAATGGAGAATATATTTATGCTCTTAAAACTGTTTCGATTATGAAATAATTGGTGGTTGCAGGTAGGTCATAAATATACTCACTCATCCTCACACCCACAAAGGCACACTGACACAAATAGTTTTGAAGTGGCTATTAGTATTGTCTAAAGTATCTCCTGCTGTCCCATTTGGTAAGGGAACAAATAAAGGTCATTTTTTTACTGACATTTTATCCCTTTTACACCAACATCTATCTTTATAACTTAAAACTAAAACTATTTGCTCACTTAATAGCCACCACTGTAGCTGATGGCCCACATTATAGCAAGTACTAGTAGATAACTTTTTAAAAGATGCTTATCTCATATTTTAATAATTCTTTCTATATGAGAGAGAGAGAGAAAGAGAAGAAAGAGAGGGAGGAAGGGAGGAAGGGAGAAGGAAAGGTAAGAAGGGAGGGGGAGCAGGGAAAGGAAGAGGAAGATAAGGGTAATGAGGGAGAGGAAAAGAGATATGGAGAATAGCAAGAGAAGAAAGGAGAGGTTTAAAGAGGGGAAAAGAGAAGAGGGTGAGATTAGCATAGAGGAAGATGGGGAGGGAGAGATGATGCAAAAGTGCTGTGGCCCAGAATATTATTGGAAGTGAAGAGGCATGGGTCTTAATCCCTACCTTCTCAAATCACAAACTGTTCCCGTTGTGAACCCTGAAGCTGTAAAAGAGACCTGGGACAGTATTAATCTTGCCTTCAAGTTGATTGATTTGGGTAACAGGTGTGGATCTTTTAGGCAGGGAGGATAAAAGACAGTTCTATGATGAAGGGAGTTCCAGAGATTCCCAAGGAATTTCTTTCATCAGAATGCCCTTACTCTCCCTGTAGGCTACTTATCTGCTTTCATCATTATATGTGTTTGGTTTTACCATTTTGCAGACTGCTTTTACTTAGAAGTTGATGCATTTGTTTTTATGAAAAGAATTTTCTATTTGAAATATTAATCTCTGAGTAGTCAATGCACAAATGGTGAATCATAACCTGATTATTTTGAAAGGAAGTTAAGAAAAACAAAAGGAAAGAGGATAGAAGAAAGAAGTCAGAGAGAATGGGAAAGAGGAAAGGAAGTACATACTGCTGTATGGTACTTCCTCAATAGGTTTATTCCTTGAATGTAGAGTTCTGTCATTATAGAATGCTAGGTTTTAGTGTTAGTAGAGTGAGGAGTGTGGGGTAACAACAAGATGACAGGAAGTCACAAAACTTTACACATCTGCATTATTCACAACCCTGTGCAATGGAAAATGTACGAAATACATCAAATAATTCTCTAGGCTTCTCTCAGCACCAATTACGTTTATGGCAACCTGACTGTGATTGTGATGGCTACATCTTCAGGAAGTTGTAAGTAATGCATCATGGTGCTGCCTGGGCGGTGTGTTCTTGGAGTTAGTGCCATTTTAGTTAAAGCTTTCTTTGGGAACAATTTAATTTTTGTAATTTATTGCTTTCAAAATTTAAGATTTATTCTGGGTCTGACAATGAAATATTAATCACCAAGACTGTCTGGAACTTTCATCTGAGATTATAGAATTAGAAAATAAAAAGGGACTTTTTCAAAAGCTTAGAGGTATGTGCAATTTTTTTTTGGCTACTGGCTTACTTTTATTTTTGTCTTTATAAGGAACCAGAAAACATAAGGAAACATGATTTACAAAGAAAAATTTACTGAAACAAAACATCATCATGGGTATAAGGAGCTTCAAAAGGATATAGAGCTAAATGAAACAATGCCTATGTAGTACTTGATGTTCCTTGGAAGAAAGGCAATTATGTAATGGGGTGAAATTGAACAGAATTGAAATTTCTTAGGTGTTGAATAAAGATGGTATTGTGTAAGAACTATATGTAATATGATCAACAGAGAAATTTGTTCCACGTAGCAACATATTTTTTGTAATAGGTTTGTGTTTCTCGTTGGATAGGGAAGGAGGTAGGAAAAAAGAAGTTTCTGAGTTTTTAAAAAAAGAACTGTTCGTAATAAGCAGTAGAAATGATCATTCAAATTGGTTCAACTTATTAAAGACAAGAAATGGGGGGAAGGCACAAAACCAAGTTTCCTATAAAGGAGGAAAAATGAGATATTGAGGAAAGACATAAGTGAAGAAGGACTAGTAAAGAAATAGTGATGGGCAGTCTGAGAGGGAACATGGATAGCAAGATACTTTGATCAACATGCCAGATTATGTAAATGTTAGATAGATGTGTGTTGCCCATATAGGTTAAGCACATTTTCCTGTTGGTTTATCTAAATGCAGCTCACAGGGAGGTGTGAAGAGAAATCTGATTCTTGCCTGGAGGAGAGCATGTATTTGGGGTAATAGGACGGCTCTGCTCTCTTTAAACAAAACTGCATTTTAGTACATGTGTAACTGAATAATTCTAACAGTTTTCCTCTGTAATCCTATGTATTTTATTTTATGCACTTAAAAACATTATTTTGAACACAGAGCCATAAACTTTAGCAGACTGCCAAAAGGAAGCCATGGGGGAAAAAAAGTTTAAGAATTCTGGGTGAAGTGTGTAAAATATCCCACTGTGTTTGTTGTTTGTTAATACAAAAAGAATTTAGTAGAAAAAAACCTTACTTTACAAGTTCTTTTACAACAAGATATTTCCTATCCACAAATCAAAATCATTCAAGATTTCTTCAAATGCATGTAGAGATAGGGACTGGAACTTTGAATCATTGACCTAGAGGAAACCCCTCATTGCAGGGTGTTCACTTCTTTTCAATTTATAACCCTAGAGAGTTCCTGAGGACACTGAGATCATAAGTGACTTACTCAGGTTCTCACAGCTAGTACACATGAGAGGTATAGCTTGACTTCAACTTTTCCCAGTTGTGGGCAAATATCCAGAAAAATCAGTTCAATCTTTCTCCAGAAATAAGGGTCAGGCAAGCCAAAGGTGTTTGCTATTTTGATCAAGGAGAGTCAAAATTATATCTTAAAAATCATCACTATGCAATACTTACCAAATTAATAGCAATTGTACATGGTACTTTTGTTTTGAATAAATATTTCAATAAGTATTTCAGTTAGGGTGGGAATTCAATATGACAATAGTGTGGGAAACTGACAAGTAGTGCAGGATTTGGAGACCAACCTTGTTTTCAAACATATTATTTATTTGACCTTGAACACATAGATCAGCTTTCTTGCATCTCATATTTATTTGTAAAATGTGGGAGATGGACTAAATTCAAGGTGTTAAACATGCAGCCTGTGGTCTGTATGGGCCACAACCCTCCTGAATGTAGCCTGAGCCAGATTAAAATGTAATTGGGAAATATTTAACAAAATAAATAAAATTACAGTAACACAGATACTATTACCTTTTTAAACTAAGTCCATATATAGCTTGCAAGGATCCTTATAAAAGGTTTAGTGGTCCCTATTTTTTCTTCAATTTTGACACCACTGGATTAGATGACTTCTAAAATTCCTTTAAACTCTAGATCCCAAATAAAATTAATTAGCATCTACATTTTAATTTTCTTATTTATGAAAATTATTTTTGGGCTTTTTCTAGTGGGGAAGGCCCTCCTCTGTAAGGTAAATTGATTTCCTTTATACTTGTGGAGTATAAGAATCACAATACTGGCCGTCTGTCAACTTTCAAAGATTTTTCTCTTCTGAGGGACCCTTAGGCAGAAGCTTAAATGCAGATGTTTCTTATAATAATGACAATATTATATATCTTATCTTATCTGAGCTTCATAACCACCATGGGAAAGAGTTAACATTTACTAGGCCTTTAAGGTTTGCAAATCACTTTAGTCATGATATCACAACTGATCCTCAAAACACTCTTGCATGTAAGGTGGGATGCTACTATTATCTCCATTGTATAGATAAAGAAACTGAGGATTATACAAGTTAAGTCACTTGTCTAAGGTCACCCAGCCAGTCAGTTTCTCAGTCAGTATTGGAATATGGGTCTATCAAGATACTAAACCCAAATGGCTGTCATCTCGGGGGCACCTAGCTAACCAGGTACTTTTAATATCAGTTTTACAGAGGAAAATATAACGATTCCCTTTTTACCATTCAGAGGGATTGGGATATACTTTCCTGTAGAAAAATGGAATTTTATTGGTGATTTGAAAGAAACTAGGAGAAAGAAAGAGTTCAGGAGAGTATTTAAAACATGAGAGACAGAGAAAATACCTGGAACCAAGAGATGGAGTATCTTGTCCATGAAATACAGAGCAGGTCAATGTCACTGGATCAAAAAGTGCAAGATTTAATAATAGTGGGGGAGAGGGGATAGGGTTGGTCATGAAGAACTTTGAATGCCAAACTTGAATTTGATATTAGATGTGATAGGAAACGTTGGAGTTTATTGAGTTTATAAGAGTGACATGGTTAGACTGGAGTTTCAGGAAAATCACTTTGGTGGCTAAATGGCATATAAAATGGAATGAAGAGACCCTTGTGGCAAGTGGAACCGCCAGCAGGATCTTATATCTTGACATGAAGAGATAATGGTCTGCACCAGAGTGCTAACATCTTTAGAGGGAAACATGCTAAGGTAAATCAATAGGCCTTGGTAATAGATTGAATATACGACATCAGAGATAGTGAGAGGTTGAGGATGATACCCAGACTGTGAGCCTGGGGTACTATAAGGATAGTGGTGCCGTCTAGAATAATAAGAAAGTTTGGAGAAGAGGGTTTTGAGGGAAAGTTAATCTTTTTTCATTTTGGACCTATGTAGAAATGAAATAAAAATATTTTGGACCTGTGTCAAAACTAAGTTTAAGATGTCTACTAGATATCCAGTTCAAGATGTCTGAAAGGCAGTTTGGAGGTAAGAGACTGGAAGTAAACAGAGAGGTTAAGGCTGGATAGGTAGATTTGAGAATCATCAGCATAGAGGATAATTGTATGGCTAGCTCTCTAGTTGTGTGTCCCATACATCTTAAACTCCAAGTTTAATACTTAACTATTAACTCATTGTCTACTCTTCATTTTCCCTCTCCACCTCCCCTATATCATAACATCTCTCATATGCACCCTTTCCTTTCCTTTGACACTGCCACCAGTCTGGTAGAGGCTGTCTTCAATTCATGCCTGGACTAATGATACAGCTTTCTAGTTGGTCTTTTGAATTACTTTTTCCCATCCAGACCCATCCTTTACTCAGCTGTCAAATAATCTTCCTAAAGTGTAGGTCTGACCATGATACCCTGCTATTAAACAAATTCTGAGGGTTTTCTGTCACATCCAGAATCAAATATGAACTCCTCTTTGGCATTCAAAGACGTTTACAATCTGATTCTCTCCTTTCTTTCCATGTTTTTTACCACTACTCCTCCCTAAGTGCTATGTAATACAGTAATACTGACCTCTTTGATGTCCTTAATGCAAAGCACTCCATCACCTAACTGAAGACATTTTTCACTGGCTGTCTCCCATGCCAGGAATTCTATACATTCTTATCTTCATCGCTTAATTTTCCTGCAAATCCAATCTAAAATTTTGTCTTTTACAAGAACCTTTTTCGTACCCCCCCTCCCTTCATGCTAAACCTTCCTTTCCCTCTTCTGATTGACTTGAATTTGTCCTTTATATATCTTGCTTGCAAATAGTTATTTACAAATTCTCTTTCTCAATAGAATATGATCTGGAGGTTGGAACTATGTGATTGTTTTGCCTTTCTTTGTATAAGCAGGGATGCACAATATGCATAGTGCCTAGAGGTAAAGGCAACCTTGCACCATTGCATGTATCATAAAAAGGTAAAGAAATTTATCTAAAAGATAAACATGCTCTAATAAGATTAAAACAAATTATTTAAACCCTATTGAATCTAAGGGATACACTCAAAGCTAAACTTGAGGAAATGAGTATTTCATCAAAAGTATATCTAAAATCCAATGTGATATGTGGTATTGTGATAAAAAATTAATACATTTTAAGGTTTATGAACTCAATTCAAAATAATGTAAAAAGTGATTATAGCAAAAAAGATATATTTAATATTTTAATTGCAAAAATGTATAAACATATTACATTTAAATAAATTCAATTATTTTCTTCTAATTAGTTTGTATAATTCTGTGTGTATAAAAGCATACACATTTTTCATTTAACAAACTTTTAGCTTTCTCTATGCCTTTCCTTTATAATTGAGAAACTTAATTATAATCATTAGCATTATTATTTGCATATTTGTGTTTTCTTCAACACATATATATATAAACATATTAGTATACTATAAAGTATTATGTCTATATATAGGGAACAATATCTATATCTCTATCTATCTATCTATCTATCTATATATATATATATATATATATATATATATGTATATAGTTAGTTAGTTAGTTAGTTAGTTAGATAGCTAATGCATAGCCAGTCAGGTGGCTCACTGTTACAGTATTGGACCTGGAGTCAGGAAGACCTCTATTCAAATAAGGCCTCATACACTCACTAAATATCTGACCCTGGGCAAGTCACTTAACCTCTGCCTAATCCTCTGAAGTAAGAAATGGCAAAATACTCTAGTATCTCTTTTCATGATTTTCTTGCATCATTCTCATTTCTCTCCCCAATTTTCCCTCCACTTCTCTTATTTGGTTTTCAAAGTCCTTTTTAAGCTGATCTATGGCTTATAGGCAATCTTCATGTTTCTTTGAAGCATTTGGTATCGGTGTTGTAACTGTGTTGTCTTCCTCCCATTCCATGCTTTGATCCTTTTTGTCACCCAAAAAAAGAATTCTTGAGTTCAGTTACTGTTCTTACTTTGCTTCCTTTCTCTGCTCATGTTGACCAGTTAATTAATTGCTTGATTTTCTAGCTCTGTGGAACTCTGCTTCCAGGGGGGAAAGTTCTGTCCCAAATCGCTGGGATTTTCACAGCTGCTGGAGCTTTTAGGGGGCTGCAGCCCACATCAGCTTTGGATCACTGAAAACGCACCCCAGAACCACCTCCCAAGACCACGATTCAGATCCAGGCCACTCAATGCAAGAGCATTTGGCCTCTGAACAATTACTTGGCCCTACTGAAGTTTGCAGGCTAGGAGCTCTGAAGCAGCCAGGTGGAGGTGGCTGCAACTTCTGCTGCTTCCACTACTTCCTTGCTCTGGGAGCAGTTTGGCTGGACCACTTTTCTCCCCCCAAATTTAGCTGAATTCCACTGACCTTTCATTTAGTCCTTATTTCTCCTGGCTTAATAAATCTGGAAACTGCCACAGCTGCCACTGATCCACTCTCCTGAGGACTCCAGCTATGGGGCTGGGCTGGTTTTGGCTCCCAGCCTACTGTTATGAGCCCTTTGTGCCAAGCTGTCTTCTGCAAGAGATGCCTTTTTCTGTATTTTTGTGAGTTTTGGAGCCCTAAAGTTTGTTTAGAATCATATTTTATGGGTATTTGAAGTGGCTATGTGGGAGCTGTGAAACCTTGCTGCTTCTTTGCCACCATCTTGGCTCCGCCCCCCTTTCGTCCACTTTTTGAAGAAAGATATTATCATTGAAGCAACCCAAGATTTTATAAGCTCTTTTAATTTTGGCAGAAAGAGAACCAGAAAATGTCTAGATATTCCAAATCTTCCATCAATATTCTGTCATTTCTCTGGATCAGATTTGCATCTTCATATTTTACAAAAGAATAGTATGAGATATTTCTTCAAATACCTTTCAGAAATCTAGATGAATTAAATATGTAGAATAACCATGATCAGCATAGTAATCCTGTCAAGAAATGAAATGAACTTTATATGATGTTACCTATTCTTAATGAATTCATTCTGATTTTGATTTTTTGTTATCACTTCTTCCTTTAATATTGGACTGTGAACTCCTCAAGAACATGGACTTTCTTTTCCTTTTTTGTGCATCTCTAGTATTTAGCGAAGTCCCTGGCACATGGACGCTTAATTCAGTTGACTTGATGAACTGTTCCTCTAATCATGTATTTTAAAATTTTACCAAGCATCAAAGTTGAATTTACCAGAATATAATAAAAGTTTCCATCACCTTTCTGTTTTGAAAACTAGACCAATATTTGCTTTTCCCCAAATCCTGTGCTATTTTTCTTTCTTCATCAACTTTCAAAGATCTTGCTATCTCCCTAATTATTTTGGGTATCAACTCCCTGTTAATCATTTTTGTTATGCCCTTTCTAGCCCAAAGATTGTTTCCTTTGGCAGAAAAAAATAGATATAAAAAGGAATTATTTATTGCTGTCTTTGCCCTGTCATGTCATGAACATCCCATGAACCCCAAGAAGGTATGCTCTCTCTTCTTTGATTCTCCTCTTTAAAAAACAAAACAAAACAAACAAACAACAATCGTAAGTTGACCAGAACTGTGATTTTTCTTCTAGCATAATATGGAGAGAGTCCAAAGAACGGATCAAAGATGTGCCACCTGATGAAGAGGGACATTGTGTCCGTGGCTAGATGGTATTCTGGAATATTTCAGTCATGTGAGTTATTTAAAAAATCATAGTTCTTAGTGTTCTGTACGTTATAAATCCATTGATTTGCAACTAGAAGGCATCTTGGCAATCTTCTGTGCTTACCCTCTAACTCTGCAGGTCAAATGACCTATCCAAATGTTTATGGGTAGTAAGCATTAAAACCTTTAAAGTATCCTTTTTATGCTTCAGTGACTCCCAGGGAAGTTCCTCAGGCATATTAAAGTTCAGTCTGGTATAAGGCCCTATTAATTTTTTTCCCATTAGAGATGCTGAATACCACCACAAATGATATATGTCTTTTTTTGTGTGTATGTGAATGGAAAACATATTTACCATCAAAATAAAAATAAAAATATTTCTTACTTTGCAGGAAAAGTTGTGTTTTCTTGCAAAATCTGCTGCATACAACTCAAAGGAAAAAAAAACAAACATCCATCTTCTCTTAAATATATAGATACCTAATCATAGTTAGGAATAACTTACCCATTTTCCAGTTTGTTTGCTGTAATGAGGCATCAAAAGCTACCCTGCTATGTACCCAGCCCCTGAAGAACCATTGAGAATTCATAAAACTATTCAGAAATGTGGGCTGTAAAATAAAAATGAAATATCAGTTTAATATCTCTAAAACAACAACTTCATGTGCATGTAATTTCCAAAGACCCTAAACAGTGAACACCAAGAACTGATATTACACTCTGTATTTTTCTCTCAATTTTTAAAATGACTTCACATCCCCCAGCGGAGACTTAAACATTTTGCTACCATATACAATATGCAGGGTATCTTAGAAGACAGTGCAGTATAAAAAACATAAAAGTGAGTGCAACCTGGGACACAAGGGTTTCCAGCATCTTTGTTTCTTGATTTTTTGCCTGTAGACTTCTGAAAAGTTAATGCCTTTTATTCAGCTTAATTTCCCACCCCATAGATAAAACATCTATTCAGAAATTTCTAGTTTTAATTAAAGGACTCTTACCCAAATTGGAAGTCTGACCAGACCAATCTTTTTCACTTTGTCTACTGTGTGAACTCATTCTACACTGATTCCAACTGCAGTAGGTTTCTGAGTGGGAAGGAAAGCTATTTGATACGCTTTGTTATTTTTTTTCTCCTTTTGTAGCTTATTAATAGTCATTGCACTAATTAGAAAAGTTCAAATATTAGGTGTTATTGTATATCTTTAATCATGGTTGAGGAGATCCTAGAGAATTACTCATACCTAAGAGAATGAGAGGACAGTTTTGGTAGGAGGAGAATTATTTTAGTCCTGGAGAATTTTACTTGAGTTAGCAAGAAGAGAATTTTGTGGAGTAGAATGAGATGGGGAATTATGGTATACATTTATCTAAAATGTTTTGTGTAAATGAAATCAGGGCTATATACAGGAAATATCTTCTAAGGGAAAATTAGGAGTAGCTATATACTATTTTACATCTGCCCCCCTCCGCATTACAAATGTGTAATGAGTGAAGGAGCTTTCAGCATACATTTTTGAGCATCCCTATAAAGTACAATGCTTCCAAATTACCCCCAGTTTAGTTGCTGTGATACCTAAAGTCCAAAAGTTCAGATCTAGCACTTTGAAACAAAGCAAAAAAGCAAAAGAGCCTTTTCTCTTTGTCCTGCAACAACTATTACATTTTATTAAGGGCTGTGTAATATATTGGATCCAGTGAACTTTGAGTGAATTTAAAATGGAAAGGACATGGTATAGGTAGGAGGAAAAATGAAAACTATGAAGGGAAAGAAGCAGAAATTGTATTTCTTCAGAAAATTTCCCAGGTAACTATCTATCAAGTAATACTTTCTATTATTTTCACTAGTTGCAAATAAAATGGAAAGTAATACCAAATGACTTAGTAGTAAAAATCTGTGGCAAAAGTTTGCTTAGGAGTCTCTCTGAATTCTTATGTATAGACATTTGGCTTCTATGTACTTGATAATTCTTTGCTCTCATTCCTTGCTCTGGAACCACGTTTTCTAATTTTTTTCACCATTCTGAAGATCAAAATACATTTTGATTTAATTTGGAGGATGTTACACAGTTTTTCATACAGTTTTTTAACCTCTTCAACTCTGCAAAAGATGCTAGCAAAGAAATTATGCTTATTTCATATTGGGCTTCTTCCACATACTTATTTTTATGCATACTGAAATGCAAGATAACCAAACATCACGTAAAATGCTTCTGGCAATCTCTGGACATGTAGTAAAATCAACTCTGTGAATTCCTTTGATGTCCTTCCCAAAGAGAACTGTAAGCTGTTCTTTTAGCTGCAACTTTCCTTTCTTGTATAGTTTCATTTATTTAAATACTGTCAAGATTGATGGAGTTGAATTCTTTTAGTCATTCATTCATTTATTCAATTTGCATTTAGAAAACCAACAGATGAGTTAATGTTTAAAGACAGTCTACAATTGTAACTATCAAGGCCAATGATTTACTTTCTGCCATTCTGTCAACAATTTTATGGGAACAAGAGCCATCTGGACTTTTTTATTATTCTTTAATGTATTTTCATAGTCAAGGTATTCATTAAAAATGGGTAAGTCTATTAGTGATCAGATTTTCTTTACTTAGTAGAACTTGTCTCAAGAAGTCATAAATACTTTATTACTAGCTCTCAAAGACTTTGTGGCATGCAAGAACCTTCCATAGTCTGACCACCATTAATACAATTCTTTTAGAATTTGGAGTAATATCTATACTTGTCATAATAAAGTTTTGGTGTAGAACTTTGTGAAGAGATGTTGAAATTTTATTTTAACAAATAGAAAAATGTTTACTCATGCAATAGTAATTTCTGAATTATTCTGCAATACTTATTAAAGGAAAAATAAAATTTAACGTAAACCTCAAAGGATGAATACAAATGAGAAAATATGCATGCTATGTAATTACAATTATTTCAATTTGCCTAAATCTTTTTACCATTAAAAATGAGAAATAGATGAAGGAAATGATATTGACATTAATTATAACGAATTTAAGACAAATGTTGAACTAGTATGACATTGTTATATAGAGGCTAAAAGAGTTTCAAAACTATCTTAGCAAATATTTCACATGTTTGCAAAGCTAGCAGACATGATAGCAATGGACAAAACCAATTTAGACCATAAATTCATTAGAAAATCTTAGTGAAAAGGGTGGTAGAAGATTATGAAAAATATTACCTCATAAAACAGCACAAAACAATGAATTTAAAAAAAGGTTAAGGAATATTTGGTGAGACTCAGTTAAATAGTCATCCTAAGAGCATTTGATGATGAAATTGGCATGGGGCAGCAATTGTAAGTGATTTATAACTGAGGAGACAGAGTTCAAGCAATGTAATTTGTTAGCAAAGCATACATAATAAACTGGGTCCAGGGCTCCTTATCAGGCAAAAGGACCCTGAATATAGACGTTGTACAGATTTTTATATATTAAACAAAAACAATAAATGGATATAGAATAGGTGTGTAGGATCAAGTAATCTGATTTCTTTTTATGGAATAGATTTGGGACTTTCCAAGTTGGGAGTGAGAGGTCAGGTGAAATTCTCCCAAATCAGGCAATTTGCAAGAACATCTCAAAATGGAAGTTATTCACAAAATAAGGTCAGTCTGGTTCCCATACAAATTAATGAAAGATTAATGCAGTTTACAAGATTAATGCAATTAACAAGCATTTCCTAAGAAACTAGTACATGCCTGGTCTGATAATGTGCTAAGCACTGTAGATCCAAAGAAGGGTTCAGGGAAGAAACAATCTGTGATTTCAATGCATTTGTATTTTGTTGTTGTTGTTGTTGTTGTTGTTGTTTTGGGAGGGCAGTTGGGGTTAAGTGACTTGCCCAAGGTCACACAGCTAGTTTTTTGGGCTAAGTGTCTGAGGCCGGATTTGAACTCAGGTCCTTCTGACTCCAAGGCCGGTGCTCTATTGACTGCACCACCTAGCCGCCCCTGTATTTTTTTTAAGAGACAACATTTACTTATTTAAGTCTGTATAGAATAAATGCAAAATAAATACAAATGACTTACATATAAGGTAGTTCGAGAATCAGGGTATTAGTTGTTGGGAGGTAGATTAGAAAAGATTGAATGTACAAAGTAGTACTCAAGCTATGTCTTGAAGGAAATGAGCCTTTCTATAAAACGAAGGTTAAAAGGTAATGATTTGCGGCATAGAGGAAGGCTGGTAGAAATTTATGGAATTGGGGCACAGAATATCCTATGTGGGGAATAGATAGAAGACTCATTTGAAAGAATTGTAGAATTTGGAAACATGTAATGAAACTGGAAAGATAGGCCGAATTGTGAATTATGAAAGACCAGACAGATGAGATTATATTTATTTTAGATGCCATACAAAGCAGTTGGGGCTTCAGTAGGAAAATGACACAATCAGGTATTTTCTTAAGGAAAATCACTTTTGCAGTAGTGTTTAGAAAGGAAAGCAATTCAAGAGAGATAAACAAGTAGAAGCTAAAGCAAAAGTCTAATCAAGAGTTGATGAGGGTCTGAACTAAGCTGGTAGCTTTGTGAATAGAATTAGGTCAGCTATACTAAATGTGGAAGAAGAAATGTCAAGGTTGGGCAATTGACAGGATAAGACATCTTAAATCTCATCTTTTACAACAGGTCTACTCTTCAAAACAACCTTTTGTCTACTTTATAGAGTATATGGGGTATGTGGGATATTCAAGGAAGATTAGCCCTTCTTGTATGAGGTCTTCTCAAACTCTTTTCAGGGCTGCTCATCCACTTTTGGTGTTTACCTGTTACTCAACCATGGAGCGTGTGCAGCAGTCACATTCCAGTAAACCATCTTGGAAGATGGATTAAACCAGGTTGAGGCCAACTGACAGACCTCAAACCCATTGATGAACTAGCAGGTGAAGACTTTTCCAGCTGAATGACAGAATGAGAGCAATTTGTTTCAATCCCCATGAAGCCTATTGAAGTAGGCACTGTGACCTTTTTCAGACATTAAAGACACCAAGTTCATCCTCTGTATTCTGGACCACTGTCAGTCATCTTGACTTTTGTCTTGGCCACTGGACTTCAATGACTGGAGGAGAGAGATCGCTTTTTGTCACTCTGCCTCAGTAAGATATCACTTCTAGATGTCATTAGTTCTCTTTGAAACCAAAGGACAAGCAACAATAACAACATATAACCCACTGATTTATTGTCTGTACATGGTTGTATGCATGTTCTTGTCTTACCCCTGAGACTGTAAGTTAAAGCACAGATTTCTTTCCTTTTTTTTTTTTGGCATTTTCCCCCCAGCATTCAGCATTGTGCCCAGTACATAGTAGGTGCTTAATAAATACAAGTTGACTGACTGACAGACTAAACTATGTGTCAACCTTTCTAGGCATAATGAAATATTTTCATGAAAATAAAATATGTACTCACCAAGGGGAACCTTGATGAGAGTACTGGAAAGGAACTGCAGGCTTTCATAAATGGAACTTCACAGTTGCCAACATCCAGCTCTAGAGATATGACACTATAAACTTTACCATTTAGAGAATGTAAGAACCAAACATGTTTATTACATATTCTTTACTTTCAGTAGACCTTGTAGAGATACATACCAAGGTACTGAAACAACATTAGAATATGATTTCTAAATGGCTACAACTGATGGTGGAAAATTTAACTCACCAAGATTCATACAAACAGGAAGTAACACAGTCCAGACTCAAAACCGTGTCTATGATTTCAAATATTACTGTTGCCTCTTCTGTGCAAGCAGCAATTCTATCTCTTTGATCTTTTTTATTCGATTAACCATATTGTCCTTAATTGTGCTCATTAACATGTCCATAATGAAAACAGTGTTATTCTGGCATTAATTCTTTTTAAAAATCCCAAGTTGGTGCATGTTGATCACGATTTCCTATCAAATGTTCACAAGTCATTACTTCAATAATGAATTCTGGAATTTTTCTAGGAAATGAATTCATACTCATTTACTAATAGTTTGTATAATCCACTCTTCTTCCTCCTTTAAAAAACACTTTTTCTTCTTATTACTAAATATTTCTGTTTCAGGTCCTATGCTACCTTTCCTTTTTGTCACAATTTTCCCACCATCTTATGTAGCAATTGAATAATTCATCCTCCCAATTGATAAAATATTTGTATCTTTCTATGTTCCTTTTGTCTCTTTTCTATTCCAAATTTTCTATTCTGACCTTTTAAAAGTCACGAATGCTTGAAATTCTGTATTTCATTAAAGTTCTATTATTTCACTGATATGATTATACTCAATTTTGCCAAATAGTAAATTTTTATCTTTTGCCTTTTGGAAATGTATATTCTAATATTCCCTCTTCTTTTGAGTCTTAGCTGACAAGTCTTGTGTAATATTGGTGTTGGCTTCTTAGTACTTGAACTCTTTCTTTTTATCTACTTAAAATATTTTTTCTATCACATGAAAACTCAGAATTTGGGCTATGATGTTCCTATGAATTGTATATTATAGGTTGTGTTTTTCAGGAGCTGGTCAATGGATTCTGTCTATTTTTTACCTTGTATTTCTACTTTTATTTTTTGTCAGAAGAGATTTGGGTAGCTTTCATTTATGATTTCTTAAAAATATGGCATCCAATAATTTTTGGAAGGGTGGCACATATTTTAGGAACTACAATGGTCCTTAGATTATTTCTGGCTCACCTATTTTTGACGTCAATTTTTAAAACATAATGAATGCTTTAGACATTCTTTTTACAAACTTTTGCTTTTGTTTTTTTATTTCTAATTTTTTTTGTCTTTCTGTCCCCCACGGCAGCATGCAATCAAGTATAAGATATGCAAATACTTTCACATTAGATATTAGTCAGGTTATAAGGAAGGTTTATAATGAATGGAATGAACAATGGGAAAGAGGAAACAAAACCAAATAAGAAAAGAAAGAGACCAGGTAGTTTGTTTTAGTCTACATTCAGACTCTATTCTTTCTAGTTCTTTCTCTGTAGACATCTCTCTCCATCATGACTCTTTTGGAGTTGTCTTATAACCCTTCATTGCTAAGAAGAGTTCAGTCTATAAAAGTTGGTCATCACACATATGTTGTGTCTGTAATTGTGTACAGATTTCTCCTGGTTCTGCTCTTCTCACTCAGCATCAGTTCACATAGGCCTCTCCAGGTAAACATGAAGTCTATCTTCTCCTCATTTCTTATAGCAAATAGTATTCCATTACATTCATATACCACAACTTGTTTAGCCATTTCCCAATTAATGGGCATCACCTTAATTTCTGATTCTTTGCCACCACAAAAAGAGCTGCTGTAAATATGTTTGTACATATAGGTCTTCCTCTCACTTCTATGATCTCTTTGAGATACAACCCTAGAAGTGGAATTGCTGGGTCAAAGGATATGAAATGATTTATAGACATTTGGGGCATAGTTCCAGATTGCTCTCCAGAATGATTGAATAAGTTCACAATTCCACCAACAATGCATTAGTGTCCCAATTTTTCCACATCCGTCTCCAGAATTTATCATTTTTCTGTTTTGTCATCTTAGCCAATTTGACTGGTGAGATGTGGTATATCAGAGTTGTTTAAATTTGCGTTTCTCTAATCAATAGTGATTTAGAGCATTTTCATATGCTTATAGATATCTTTAATTTCTTCCTCTGAAAACTGTTCATATCCTTTGACCATTTATCAATTGGGGGGAATGACTTATATTCTTATAGATTTGTCTCAATTCTCTGTATATTTTAGAAATGAGGCATTTATCAGAGATGCTGTTTGTAAAAATTCTTTGCCAATTTCCCACTTCCCTCTTAATCTTAGTTACATTGGCTTTGTACAGAAACTTGTCAATTTAATGTAATAAAAATTATCCATTTTATGTTTCATAATGCTCTCTAATTCTTGTTTGGTCATAAAGTCTTCCCTTCTCTATAAATCTGAGAGGTAAACTATTCCTTTCTTTCCTTTCTAACATAACTTAGTTGAGATACAGTCTTATGCTCTCATCCAGTTGGGGTATAGTGCATAGAACTACAGTCAAAGAGTACAAATTTAAAAGGGATACAGATTTTGAAGATAAGAGGTAAAAAATTCTAGCATTACAATGATCTCAAAATAAATGGGGATAATTCAAAATATAGTAAGTTAGCATCATTTAATGCCATCCAAAAAAAGTCTGGATATTCCTTCCTTAATTCCTCTTTGTGTTTCTCATTACAGCTAAATCTTCTGATATACCAAGTTTGATGTCCTGCATATAATGACTTTTTATGTTATAACTTCTATAAATCTTTGCCCTTCATCTCCTTTTTTTCTATTTTATTTTACTCTTAGAAATATAAATTCATGAAGAAAGTCATGTGGATAGAAGCAGTGCCTCTTCATCCTAAATTCTGTCATATAGTTCTACCATGTAGCTATTTTATAATTGCTTTCCTTTCCAATGACTGCATCATCTCGTTTCTGGATCCACTCCCCTCCTCTTCATGGTGTTAGCTAACCCTTAGGATCTCACTTAGAAAAAAGGATAATTTGTAGGAATGTTGTAGAAAATCCATCCTTTGGTTAGAAACTGGGATAAATCATTTCTATAGTCCTCATCATCTCTGAAATTCTTTAGAATATTGTTTCCTAAAATATGTGGGTTTTTTTCAGTTAAACATAGTTGATGTTTAACTAAGTGACAGACTGATGTCATGTTTTTGATATTTCTTTTTGGCCCTCTAGAGGCTTCTTAGAATGACAAGTGCATACACACTTTATTCCATTGTAAGTGATAGTTATGTTTACTGTTCTTAGATGAGAAATAGGCATTGCCAATCTACCTTCAAGGTGTCTAAAAGGGTTACTTGCTAGTCATTGGAGTATACTCTAGAGAAAAAAAGACTCACAAAGCAAAAAAGCAATGTTAGCCACAGTGTTAATAGTTGTTTCACTCAAGTAAAGTGGAAAATAACTCAAGGGTAAATGTGTAAAAACATTTTCAAGCATGAAGTGGTGGGGAGTTTTATAAACATGGCAGCATTATTTCAGAGCTCAAAGCACATTTCTGGGAGGTCATTGGAAGTAGATCATAATTTATGAAGGTTGAAGAATTAAAGAATATTGTTTTATTATGGTCTGGTATAATGATTGCTCATCATTCTTTCTCCTTCCACCCTCATCTCTCCAATTTTTGATATAACTTGTAATATTTTCATCTATGTGCTGGAAACATGACATGAGAATTTAGTCCTATTTGAGTCTGTTGGATTAGAAAAACCGTGAGTAGAAGCATTTGATATGGCTGAATGATGTAAATTTCAGTGGGCATGGTGAATAGGTGTTTGGGCAGTGGGAAATAGAACTGAGGTTTTTCTGAGTATTTCCTGAGTATCCAGGGTGGAGAAACTTGAGAAGAACTTTCCAAACAGTCATGTTTTCAAGATTACTAGTATCTAATTAAAGACTACTGAGAAAATATTGATTATAATATATAAGAATAAATTTACCTTCCTTATTTGCAAAGATTGAAGATTCTGGACGTGAAATGTTATACAGTGCCAGGGTTGGCTGATTTTGCTAGATTTGTTTTTACTCATTCTTTTAAAAAGTCTTTACTTCCAGGTATGACCTCAGTAGGTAGGATAGTAGAAGGGATATATTCATATATGAAGGTGATGTAAAAACAAAAGATGTCAATAATTATAAATATATACACACACACACACACACATATATATATGACTGTGAGTATCTGAGTGATAGAAGAAAATGGAAAAGATACCATGTTTTTGTTCCCATCAGCCTGAACAATAATCCTATCCTGGTTTTGATCTCTCTTTCCCCCAAATGTAAGAAAAATAGATGAACTCTAGTTTTTATTGTCAGCTGTCCTTGCCATCATTATTTAACTTAAAACTCTGACACTATTAACAGTACTTTATAATACTGTTTCCCATTTTTATATTTATCTTCTGTTACCCATTCTTTCTTTTATCTTTGGTAAAAGTCTTTAAAAAATTCCACTTTCGTTATCTGTATATCCATGCCCATTTCTTTTGAAAAATCTAATTTTTCTTTTCATTACAATTGCTTCTTTTTGTATCTTTAATGTTTTGCTCTTAAGAGATTCCCTTCCCTTGAACTCCTGTAGAATTTTAGGGCATTAAAGGGTACCTATCCTTTCTTTGAAGAGTTCACCTTAACTCTATGAAATCTCCTTTTCCCAAATCCAAGATGCATCTTGAGGCATTTGACATTCCTTTCCTTCTCTATCACAAACTTGATAAGGTAGTACTTTATTCCTCCAAGGTTCCCATTTCTTTATTAATGTAACTTTTATTTCATTTTAAGTTTTTCAATTAGTATAATTTAGTTTCTCTCCTTCATACTTTTATCCCTACCAATTGAAAACAAAAGAACACACATATGTAATTTTATAACAAATATGTATAGTCAAAAAAGTGAATCCGTGCATTGACTATATTCACAAATGGCCTTTTCATTTAGCATTTTGAGCCCATCAGTTCTCTATCATGCCAAGGATGCCATGCTGATTCATCTGTTCCCTGTAATTATGATTGTTCATTTCGTTGTGAATTGAAAATTGTACAAAGTTACTTTTTTGTACCATATTATGATAAAAAAAAATAGTCTTGTTCTGCTCATTTTACTTTGTATCAGTTCAAATAAGTCCTTATAGGTTTCTTGAATATCATCTTATCAGTTCTTAAAGTCATAAATTGTAATTTGTTCATCTGTTACCCAATTGATGAACAACGATTCCTTTTCATTTCTTTATTATAACAAAAAGAACTCCTATGAATATTTTGTATGTGTTAGAACTTTCCTTAAAAAAATTTCAGTGGTATAAAGTAGTGATATTTCTGGGTCAAAAGAGTGCGTATAATTTGGTAAATTGTGATAGGGTTTCCAATGGTCTTCCATAATGGATGGACCAAATCACAGCTCTATCAAAAGTGCATAAATGGACATGGTTTTTATAGCAACTTCAACATTTTTTATTTTCTTTTTTGTCATCTGTAACAATTTGCTTAGTGTGAAATGGAAACCCAAAGGTTCTTTAATTTACATTTCTCTGATTGTTATGTAGAGAGACACAGTTTTTGGGTGATTAATTATTTTGTTAATAATGCTAACATATGATTAATAAAAGGAAGATCATTTAGCCAAAGACTCCTCATGGAACTCAGTCAATGCTTATATGCCCTTGGAAAAGAGGGTGTTCCTGAAAGTGAAAATCAACTCTGATTGATAAACAATTAATGAGAAAATGAATATTATAATGAGAGATAGACCAATTATAATGAGTGTCAAGGGTATACCACTGATCTCTCAGTTTTGGTCAAAGAGAATTATCTATATTCATATCATCTGTCTGACAAAAGGGGGAATCCACATTTTCTCAGACCAGTCTGAATAAAACACAATGGGCTGGAATCCATAAATTCATCTAGCTTTACCTTTTGAGCAGATCTGAGTTCTCCCTCTCTTTATCAACTGCCTAAGAAAACTATATAGGGGAAGATTTCTGAATGAGGAAGTAGAAAAGGGGGAAACTGATCCTAAATCAACAATTAGTTATCAAATTCAGGAAAGAAATAATAGTTTCAGGTTTTTAGTGATTTGGATAATTAGGCTGTTTATAACATGGATGTCTTTTTTTTAACTGTGTATTTGCATCCTTTGACCATTTGTCAAATGAAGAATAGACCTTATTCTTACACATTTGAATTAACTACTTACAGATCTTGGAAATGAAAGCTCTAGAAGGGGGAAATCCTTACTATAAAATTTCCCCCCAGCTTATTGTTTCCCTTCTGGTTTCAGCTACATTGATTCTGTTTTTGCAAAGATGAACAAAAAAACCCTCATTTTCTAAATTTTATATAATCAAAATTGTTCTTTTTATTTTCTGCACTACTCTTTATCCTTTGTTTGATCAATAAATTCCTACATATGTATAGATATTAAAGGTAATTTCTTCCTCACTTGACAATTTGTTTAAGATATACCCAAATTATGTGTCAATTTGGATCATATCTTAAGATATTCTGACATGTAAGTGTGAAGTTTTTGTCTAAATCTAATTTCTACTAGAATACTTTCTGAATTTCCTAGAAGGTTTGGTTGAATAATGAGAATGATAATTAGAGATGGAATGATTAGATGTGGTGGATAATGCAAGTGCTCAAATCTAAATCTCAAAACGTACATCCTTTAATTTTCTGCTACGCCACTCACCAGTGTAAAATAACTCAGGGAAGAGGGAAAAGAGTACAACAGCAAATAGGACTTTCCAGATTCTACTTTTTATGTAGGAAAGATCCCATTTCTAATGGGCATCAGTGATAGTTAACCATTTTTCCCAAATCTCCAAGGTTTTTAAGGCAGTTATTAATGATGACCCAAAATATTACCTGAGAAAGCAGAGGTAGGAGAAGAACTAGGAATTTCAGTGTCATAGATGAAAAGAGAGTATCTTGATGGAGAAAGTAGCTGACAGTATTCAATGTTGCTTAAATGTCAATGAAGATGAGCAATGAGAAAATGACATCACATTTGACAACTGAAAAGTCATCAATGAATATCCTTGTAGCAAGACTAATTTTAGAAGAATAATGAGGCAATTGTTTGAGCAAGATTTTAAGGAACAGAGATGCAGACTTTCTTTTCCCTCTCTTTTTTTTCTTGGAGGAAATCAGGGTTAAGTGACTCTCCCAGGGTCATACAACAGTCAGAGACAGCATTTAAACTCAGGTCTTCTCAATTCAAGGGCCAGTGTTCTATGCACTATGTCATCTAGCTGCCTCAGAGATGCAAACTTTCAAATCAATTTGATATACATATTGATTCATACAGAAATGGTTCTAGAACATACATATTCCACTTCACTAAGACCATCTGGGTACCTATATTTGTATAGCTTAGGAAATAAAAACTTAAACCTAACTTCTCCCAAGAAGTCAAATCTATCCAGATGTACTACAATAAATAGTTGGCTCATAGATATTGTTTAATATTCAGTTTTATACTGATGTAGACAAAGGGACTTAGAACCTTTTGCAAATGTACCAATTGGAAAAAAATATTAGACCCCACATACCTTTTAATAAATCAATCAAGATTTTGTCAAGGGAAGCTAAGCATAGGGTTGGAAAAAAACCTTTTGAATTTTATCTTGTATGCTAGAAGTCTTTCAACACAATCTCCTTTTTTCCCTCTGAGTTAAGTTTCCTGATTTAGCCATTTTTCAACTGTTAGGAATAAAAGCCAGATTGTGGGGGTTTGGTTTGTGGAATGAGTAAACAATGAGGAAAGGAAAGCAGATAATGCAGATGAATTGTTCCAGAAATTTGCTTGTGCCAGGCATGGTGCTAGGTGTTAGGACTGGTGACCAGATAAAGTATTTTTGGTGTCAGGAGCTAAGCTACACTTTTGTCCTCATTTTCTTCAAAATTTATACCACCTTCAATATCCAGAACTTTGAAATTCTACTCTCTAAATCCATACACATCGGTCCTTCAACCTCTTTCCCTTCCTAACTTTCACTGAATATATTCTTTATTATGTTTATGGCCTTTGGTCCCTGGATCCATTCTCACTCCTTTAGTATCTTTCCCTTACTCTGGCCTTACTTATGCCCATACTTAGGTTTGGTGCAAGGCTTCACTAGTCTAATGTTTAATTATTACCTTAGAATTCTTCATATCCTTGACATTTTAACACTCAACCTGTAGACTTTCACCTCTAGATAATTCCTGTGATCTTTTAGTTTCTCCACTTACACTCTAGGAGGGCTAAGTTTTGTAAGAGAAAACTGAGTTGAGCTTACCTACTACAAATTCCTGGTACATGACGTTAGCAGCCTTTTGTTACGGATTAGACATTGTTCTCTACTTTTATTGACTCTGATCTTTCCCACAGTGACCATTTCAAAACCTTTCTTTTCTCCTTTCTGGTTTTTATTCTACTCTCACATCCCCCTTCCCTGAAAATACTGAAGTCCCCCAGTGCAATCTTCCCCAAATCTTCCCCTTCTATTTCTCAAACTTTCTCCGCATTTTTACCCTCTTTTCTAACTTCTAGTTAAAAAACAGAAATATCCTTGCTATTCACTGGTGCCCTCTATGTGTCTTTGATGTTATAACCTACCACCTCCTCTAGTGTCTTAAACTATCAATCAGACTCTTTCTTATATGTGTCTTCATTAGCTATTTTCAATTTATTTTCAAATATCCTTAGATCTTTCCTTTATTTTAAAAAAAGTTAAAATGAGAGGCTCCATTAACCATTCAGCAATTGTCTCATGCCTCTCTGCCCTTTGCTGCTAAATTATTAGGGAAAAACTATTATTACAATTGATACTTCCATTTCTTCATTACAAAGTTTCTTCTCAAATTCATGCAATAACCTCCATTCAGTCCCTACTATTCCTCTGAAACTGTTCTTTTGAAACTGTTCTATGATTTTTCCAAAGATCAAATCCAATGTTTTTTTCTTAAGTCCTTTTTAGATTTCTCTTCAGCTTTTTAATTGTTGAACACTTCCTTCTGTTAAATACTCTTATCTCCTTCAGTTTTTGAGACACCATGCATTTCTGGCTCTCCTGCTTTTTAAATGTTTCTTTTTTTTCTCCTTCAGTGGTTCCTATTTCCCTCCTAATCTTAATTAGGATGTTCCCCCCAGTGACCTATCCTTGAAACTCAATTTACCTCTTTTTTCACTCTTAACCTTATATTACTCCCTTGATTTTAATTACCATTTTTATTCAGATGTATCAATTTTTCCAAGCTCTAGACACCTATCTCCAACAGACTCAACATAATCTTTACCTGGATACTTCACTGACCTCTTAAACTCAGCATTAAAAAATCAAAGTTACTACCTTTAAATTTCCTCCCTTTCTTCATATTACAGTTCTTTCTGATGGACCATTGCTCATCACACTCATGACTTTGGAGTTATCTTTAGCTTGTTTTATATTTAGTTGGTTACCATGTTCTGTCACTTATCTTTCTGGATCTACTAGATTTCCATTGTTGCAGCTCTAATTCAGGTCTTCACTAGTATCCATTCAGTTGTTGCAATAACTTCTTTACTTTGCTTCCCCCTTCTACTCTCCCTTCTCCAATGTCAAAATAATTATTCCAAAGGATCAGTCAATATGAATTTGTTAAGCATTTATTATAGTTCAGGAAGTGTGCTAAACACCATGAATGCAAAAAAGGGACAAAATTATAGTCTCTGGTCTCAAGAAGCTCACATTGTAATAGATGACAGAACAAGTAAATAACTTCATTACTAGCTATTTTAATAACAAATACAGTAGAAGTGAAGATAACCTCAGAAAGATGGTACTAAAGGGTGGTGGTGGTGGTATGGGTTTGTCAGGGAAGGGGAGTGGGAAAAGTCTCATACAGAATTAAGATTGAGTCTTGAAGAATACAAGAATTATAGATGGTAGAGGAGAGGAGGGAGAGCATTCTAATTATGGGAGATAGTAAAAAGGCACAGATTCAGGTTATGAAGTGCAGTGTGAACAATAGGAAATAGTCCGGTGTAGTTGGATCAGAGACTATATTGAAAGGATTAAAGTATAAAAAGGTTGGAAACATGAGAATGGGCCAAGTTTTGAATTGTTTTAAAAGTCAAACAGAACCTTTTATGCTACAAGTTCTCTTCCCAGAGAGGCATGGTAGTTTACTGAGTATGAAGTTGAATGGTTTAGAACTTTTACCTTATGAATCTCACTTGCAGTTGAATGGAGGATGAATTGTAGTGATAAAAGATTTGTGGCACAGAAACCAGTAAGAAAGCTGTTGTGATAGTGTAGCATGAGGTTGAGGGTCTATATTAGTGGTGGCTAGTTAAGTGGAAAGAAGGTAGAAACAAGGTATGAAAGGTGATTATTTACATAAAATGAGCAGCAGGGAGGAGTCAAGGATGACCATAACGTTGTGAGTTTGAGTGACTGGGAGAAGGGTGGTGTCCTCAAGAATAATAGTTAATATAGAAAGAGAAGGGGCATTTGGGGGAAAAGATAATGAGTCATCTTTTGTACATACTGAGTTTGATTCACATGTGGAATCCAATTTAAGATGTCCAAAAGATAGTTGGAAATGAGAGACTAGAGCCTGAGAGAGAAAGAGAGAGAGAGAGAGAGAGAGAGAGAGAGAGAGAGACAGAGACAGAGACAGAGACAGAGACAGAGACAGAGAGAGAGAGAGAGAGAGAGGAGAAAGAGAAGAGAAGAGGGGGGAGAGAAAGGCTAAAGATCTCTCTATTATCTTTCTGTCTTTCTATCTATCCATCTATCCATTGATGTCATTTATATTCATACAGAGATATCTATCTCATTTATATTGAGAGGTATATCTCATTCCCAAATATAGTTATATCTCTATTTATGTATTCCAGAAGCACTTACATACAGATAATTGAGATTACAAAGTGAGATAGTGAGACATTACAGATGACTGGTTTTTTAACCTGCTGTCCAGAGATCTGTGGGATCTGTGAAGTTAGATGTAAAAAATATATTTCAATATAATTGGTTTTCTTTCTAATCCTACGTATTTTGTTTCACAAATTTAAAAGGTATTCTGAGAAAGCATCTAAAGATTTCGCCAAACTGCCAAATGTCACACACACACACACACACACACACACACACGGCGAGAGAAAGAGAGAGAGAGAGAGAGAGAGAGAGAGAGAGAGAGAGAGAGAGAGAGAGAGAGAGAGAGAGAGAGATTAAGATTAGGATTAAGATTACTTGGTATAGAGAGATAACAGGGCCTAGGATAAAATTCTAAGGAACATCTGTAGTGAGTGGACATGACTTGTATTTTTCATAATACCAAATACAGGAGTCTTGGATGATAATGCTTCATATGTTTTTTTATTAGTAAATTTAGATAAGCAAATAATATATATTGGCTATAATGATAAGCTGTTATATATGTGTGTGCACATTGGTATTCATAAGCAAACACATATACAAATGCACATATCTATGTGCATCACCTGTGCCCAAGGTCATCAAAGATTCTGGGCTTAGAACTGGATCTAATATTGGGGATCAGACCCTAAGAATAATTTGACATTACTCTTCTCAATAAAATATACTGGTTTCCTAGTACTTCTAAAATAAAAAATACTTCTGTTATTTAAAGCTCTTGACAACATAGTAATAACCACATTTATGGCTTCATTATACCTTATTTTCTTGCATATAGCCTAGAATTTAGCCAAATTGGTCTTAATCTTCTTTGCAGAAAAATGTTTTTATCTTTCACCTTTGTGCCTTTTGTAATGGCTATCCTGGAGGCCTGAATGCACTATTTCTTTCTTCACTTCTGAATCTTAGACTCGAGTTTCCTTTGAGATGAAGCTTAAGGATCACTTTATGTGTGTTTTCCTTCATTCTCCCAACTATGAGTGACTTATACATGTATATTAGTGTAACTTGTCTAAGTAGAATTTAAATTTCTTGAGGGCAGGAGTTGTTCTGCTTTTCACTATGTAACTTCAGGACTTTTTAAAATAGTGCCTGGAGCATAATGGGTACTTACTAAATGTAAATTGTTTGATTGATTACTTAAGGATATTCTGTTTCTTTGGTTCATAGGCCCCTCTGTGGAGTCATAGTTTAGGGAAATCTCTGAAATCCAGGTTAGCTATAGCTCTAAATGTTCTCAAATGTGAGTAACAAGATCCCTAACTCCCTTTAGTCATTCAAAATACAGTATAGACATTAGGTACATGAGTCTTTATTTCATTCTCAGGGAAAATGTACAATAATACAAAGGGCTCATAGGAGCTCATAAAGCGGGATTGAAAAATGAAACACTAAAATAGTTCATTAGACCAACTGTGGAAGATAAATATTCTTTGATGGCTGTTAAACAAAATTCCTTTTTTACAGTAACTATACTGTTGTTGTAGCTCATGCTAGTACCAGGGTAGGGAAGATCCAATTCTTCCTCTACTGTGTCCCATACCCTCTTCTATAAATGTGGTCAAGTCTAAATAACAGTGTCTATGAACTCCCCTCCGTTCTAAAGTTGTGTGCAATGACGTGTGTATTATTGTCATGTGCTTCTGTTCTAAGTTCCAACTTATGCTGTCCTTCCCATACCCTTATGACTACACTGTGATCTGAATGTCCAAGGACAACAGGGTACTTTGAAAGTCCAGGAATATCATATGATCCTATTTTATCATTGAAAAGGAGTTCAGAGGTCTTCTAGTACAAATGCATTATTTCATAGATGAGTGAATTGAGCTGCAGAGAGATTTTTGTGCTTGATGACAAAAATTTCAAAAGCATGATTTGAACCCAGGTCTTCTTGATTCAGACTCCATGACTTTGCCTACTATGTCACATTTCTTCTTCGTGTCTCAGCAAGCTTTAATATACTGTTAGGGAAGAAAAGCTATTTTATTTTTGAATAATATTTTATTTTTCCCAATTACATGTGAAGACAATTTTTAACATTCATTAAAAACATTTTGAGTTCCAAAATTTTCTCTCCTTTCCTCACCACCCTCCTCCCTGAGATAGTAAGCAATGTGATATAGGTTATATATATTCAATCACACAAAACGGATTACCGCATTACCCATGTTGTGAAAGGACAGAACCCCCCCCCAAAAAAAACACACAGAAAAGTACAGAAAGTGAAAAAACGTCCTTAGTTCTTCATGTAGACTTCATCAGTTCTTTCTCTAGAGGTGGATAGAATTGCCCATCATGAGTCCTTTGAAATTGTCTCGCATCATTATGTTGCTGAGAATAGCTGTTATCTACAGGTGATCATCACATGGAATCATTGTTACTGTGTATACAGTTCTCCTGGTTCTGCTTACTTCATTTTGCACCAGTTCCTAAAAATCCTTCCAGGTTTTTCTGAAACCTGCCTGCTCATCATTTCCTATAGAACAGTAATATTCCATTACAATCATATGCCACAACTTTTTCAGTCATTCCCCAATTGATTGGCATAGTCTGTTCCAATTTTTTGCCACCACCAAAAGAGCTGTTATAACTATTTTTGTACAAATAGTTCCTTCACCCACCCCTCCTTTTTATCTCTGGGATATAGACCTAGGAGTGGTACCGTTGGATGACAGGGTACAAGCAGTTTTATAGCCCTTTGGCCATAGTTTCAAATTGCTCTACAGAATGGTTGAATCAGTTCACAACTCCACCAACAGTGCATTAGTGTCCCATTTTTTCTCCTTTCCCTTCAATATTTATTATTTTCCTGTTGTTTCATATTAAGCAGTCTAATAGGTATGAAATGGTATCTCAAAGTTGTTTAAATTTACATTTCTCTAATGTATAGTGATGTAGAAAATTTTAAGAAAAGCTATTTTAACAAGAAAATTCCTTCCCCTCTTATTCCTTCCCATCCTACACACCTTCATGGACTTTCATTCCCAGTCATCTTGGAAGCATTCCAAGCTGCTGGGAACAAATCAGGGGCATTGTGTGTGTCCTTTCAGCAAGGTACCAGGCTGCATAGATACTTCCACAAGATTTTCCCTTCAAATAACTCCTCTCCTTTCAATTCAATTAGATTGTTGAGAAAATTAAGAAAATTGATCAAGGGTCTCCCTGACCAACCCCATAGTTAGTATTGTATCCTATTCCCACAACCCCACAATAATTTGATTCTATCAAAGGAGCTAGTCCTCTTTTTCTCTAATTTCCTCAGGCCATTAATCTAGACTTTTTCAGTCCTCATAATGCTCAATTTCCTATTTTCTTTCCAAACTGCTTCTAGGTTCCTTTAATTCCTTGCTTCCTATGAGAGTTCCTTATGTACAGTTCTGGAATCTGAAACTAACAAATGTTCTACTAAAGCCAAAGGTGAAAATGGCATACTGTTGAGAGTATCCATGAGGAGGTAAATTGGCAATATCCAATGTTCTGCTTTGAGTCAACCACTGTACGGATTTTTTTCCCCTTGAGAATGAAAATATGCATGAGAATATGGACCATTTAATATATCAGAGCTTACGGGTTAATAATTAAAAGCAAATTCTAATGGGTATTAGAATTAGGGAAGTCTTTTGTCTTTTGTCCATTTGGAATATAACCAGGTTTCAGAGCTTTCACAGATTTCTCACAGGCAAGCTTGCCCTTTTGGCAGAAATTTTGTCAACATTTTCCTCTTCTTGTTATCCTTTCACAAGAGTATTTTTGGATATTATCAACTGGTACTTCTCACAACCTTCCCAAGACAGGACTAGTGTTAACCATGTTCCCCACCTGAAATGGATGGAGGGAGAGTGGAGGAAAAATAAATTGAATTTGGCACAGATTAAGTAGCATCCAAGTTGGGAGAACAGTAGGGAGTACCATCAAAATACAGCCATGGATCTGTGGAAAAGCCGGGTATAAGAGACTGAGACCAGTTTTTCAATCAGAAAATTCAATGCCCAGGGAATACAAAAGAAATTTGAAAGTCAAGTGGCAGAAAGTGTCAGAGAAGTGATACTTTGACAAATACTGCCCACTTCTGTAAATTACAGTCCCTTTTCTTGGTTAGTGTTTCTCTCTCCTGGATGGATATGTGACTCATTTCCAGAAGGTGCTTTCTCCTTCTAATTTGACCTACCCACCTGAGTCCTGAGACATATCAATATTATTAATAAGAAGAAAAAATATTTTCCTTTGTAATTGGAAGATTCTCTGATATATGACATTCACAGTTCCTGGGGAACTGTTTTCTTCTTAAGGGAGACACAGTCACTTTTGACTTGTTCTTTCAGACCCAGCATATGGAATTTAATTTGTCTACTCACAACAATATTTTAGAATTATAAATCATAGGATTTAAACTTGGAATGATCTACATTTATTTAGGTCCTTATTGTTTGACCAGCTAACATGGACAGTTATTTTTTACCATAGAATAACAGGTAAATTCCTTGGTAAAGATGTGTATGTGTGTGAGTGTGTGTGTGTGTGTGTGTGTGTTTGTATATATGCCCACACATATATATCCTATCATGTAAATTAAAAGCAAATGAATGTTTAAAAAAGTATTTGATTGCATTTTTTCCTCCATTTAAAACTGATAAATAATCGAATGTGATGGAGAGACAAAGGAGGAATATCATTTTTCAAAGTCCCTCTTACTTTTTTCTCTAACTAAACTAACTTCATGAGGCTTTGGGATAGCTTTGAAGAACAGACACCAATGAGAATGAAGGCAAATCTCTTGTTCAAATATTATTTCCTTAAACTAATTACTAAGCTTAATCTAGTTCTTGTTTAAAAAACAATAAATGAATGAATTTTTAGTTTCCATTATACACTTCCCTAAGAATTTGAGTTCTAAATTTTCTCCCCCTCTTTTCCTGTCTCCCTTCCCACAGTGGCATGCAATCTCATATAGGTTCTACATATACATTCACATTATAGATTTTTTACATTAGTCATATTGTAAAGAAGAATTAGCTTAATCTTTTTCTTTTCTCTTTGTTCCACTGCAGCATTTAGCTATCATTCTCTTGACTATTTGAAAGGGAAAAAAGTCTTGATCTTTGAATAGTGATGAAAATAAAGACATATTTAATAGTCTTTATTTTTCTCTTCCTACATATTCTAAAGATGTGGTTTGTAATATAGGTGTTTTCTTTCATTAAAAAGGTCTTTATTTCTCATGCTATCTTCCCACAACATTGCTGTCTGGAGGAATTAAGCTCCCAGCTTCTATCAGATGAAAACGCAAGCCTTTAGCAATTTGGTCTCAAGTGACTTGGGTTGATAATGGTATGTGAAAGCAGCAAACACTTCTTTCTTTCCTTCTTGTCTAAAAGTTCTTGTGGACACAAACACCAATAATTTCTAGAATAGCTTAAACGAGAGGAACACCTAGACAAATAATCAGCTATATGATTGATCAACCAATCAAAAGACATTTATTAAGTATCTATTATATACCAGACAATGTGTGACAATATTGGGAGAAACAAAGTGAAAAAAAATAGTCTCTACCTTCAAGAAACGTACAGTCTATCCGAGGAAATAAGATGTCCATGTACACCTGTAAATACGAATTATATAAAAAGTCAAAGCAATTGATCAGAAAGACAAGATGCACAAGGATATAACATCAATTAGACAGGGTTAAGGGGGACATAATAGTCAATTAACAAATATTTTGTAAGTTTTATGTGCCAGGCATTATGATAAGTACTGGGAATACAAAGAAAGGCAAACACGTGGATTATGCCCTCAAGAAGATCACATTGTAATGAGAAAGATAAGCAAAAAATTGGACATACAATTATACAAAATATATGCAGAGTAATTATAGAATTGTATGAGATACATGCAGAATAAATGACAGATGATGTCAAAGGTAACCACTAGGTTTGGTAGGAGGTGGGAAATAGCAGGAAATGGCTCTTGCAGAAGGAGAACATATTTAGAAAGCAAAATACCATAATCCAGAAAATAACATAACAAAACATTGCAAAACAAAGCTGTATGGATCTCCTCAGTAGGTAAAAAAAAAACAACAATGAGGAGAATCCACAGAATATTGCCAAAATAAAAAATGTTTCAAACAGCAAGACACATAATGGTTAAATTGATTAATTTCAGGTACAACCAAAAGAAATATAAAAATACAAAGAATAATATAAGTACAAAAAGAAAAGTATATTTCAGTACCTCAAGGATATTCCACAGTCACAAGGACTCACTAAAGGGAAGGAAACATTTTATTCCAAAAATTGGCCTTTCTAACTTGAGTGCCAAATAACATACTTGAAAAACTGACTTCACTTCATAATGAAATCCTGAATTATGTTTAGATCAAAGAGCAAATTGCAGAAAAAAAATTGCCAAAAGGAATGATATTGAAAGGACAATATGCTAAAATTTCTTAGGTAAAGTTAAAGTGGTTCTCATAGAGGGAAAAAAGCATATCCTTGAGAACATAAAATAACTAAATATAAAAATGATTAGTCAATTAAATTCATAATTTTAAATGACAAAATTAGCAAATTAACAAACATAAGTACAAGAGGAAATTTTAAAAATTAGAATAAAATAGATAATTGAGAAGTAAGAATTCTATAAAATTGATGAAACCAAAAGCTGACATTTGTTTCAGAACACTAACAACATGGACAAATCATTAGCTAATAAACTATAAATAAAGTGAAATCACGAGAGAGAATAAATAAAAATAATTATCAGAACCTATTCTCCAAACACAAAATTACATCTCGTTATTTGAAATAAATATGTCTGCATAATCATAAAATAAACAAATTATTAGACCACCAAATACAGATCTTAAATAATTCGGTTTCAGAAAAAAGTAAACTGAACTCCAAATTTGAAACTCAAGGGATTGTGGAACTGAATGACTGAATGTTATAAACTAAAATTAAATAAATAAATTTTTAAAAAAGGAAGAAACCTTGATCCAGAAGGATTTACAGGAGGATCCTATCAAAGTTTTAAAGAAAAATTAATATCTTTACTATACAAGTCATTCTCAAAAATTGAGGAAGAATATACTGCAACACATTAATTTTATGAGAAAAACCTGTTTCTAATACAAATCCAAAGATGAATGAATAGGGCAAAAAAAGAGAGAATTATAGTAGAAAATAACTAATGAATATAAGTTCAAAATATGAAATACTTGACGTAAAGACTACAGCAATAATATTTTTTAAATTCAGTTGGATTCATACAAGGACTGGCAGCTGAGTGGTACGCTAAATATAGGTAGAGCACTATTCTTGGATTCAGGAAGACTTTTCTCCATGAGTTCAATTCTAATCTCAAACACTAGCTGTGTAACCCTGGGTAAGTTACGTAACCCTCTTTTTCTCAGTTTTCTCATTGTAAAATGAACTGGAGAAGGAAATAGCAAGCTATTCCACTATTCTTGCCAAGAGAACCTCAAATGGAGTCACAAAGACTCGGACACAAATGAAACAACTGAACTACAACAACCAAAGTAATTCCAAGAAGTTGTAGCATGCACAGCGGATATATCCCAGTAAAACCATCTTGGCAGATGGGCTAAACAAAGTTTAGAGTAACTGATGGGGCTCAGTTCCATCAGTAAGTTAGAAGGATATTTACTCCAAGCATATGAAGACTTCCTGGAAGTCCAGGCAGAAAAAGATAATGGCCATGAAGACTGATAAAACAGGTGCTATGAAAAATTGAGAACTTAGTCAGATATTGAAGAATTAAGGACATCCACTGTATCATGGGCAAGCAATCATCTTGACTTTTATCTTGCCACTGGACTGTGATGACACAGGAAGAGAAAGTGAGGCTGATGACTTTGTATAGCTCTGCCTCACAAATTCAACTCACATACAAGTCAAGATATTGCCCAATTATGTCATTGATGTTCTTAAAAAATAAAGGACAAACAACAACAACACAATATGTGTAAGAGTCATTTATCATTAAGAAAATAGCTAATGCTATTAAATATACTAAAAACAAAGATATTTCAGAGTAAATGATTATTTCAACAGATACAGAACAAGCTTTTGACAAGGTCTGACATTCATTTATGAGAAAAAGCCTACAAAAATAAGTAGAGTAGAAACTTTTGAAATATGACAAGTACATACTAAACCTAGAATCTAGTATTATATATCAATGAGAAAAACAGCAAATTTCCCAAAAATTAAAGGAGTAAAGCCAAGATGAACTCTTTGCTTTCATTTGGCATATTTATAAACATGTCAGCTATAGAAATGAGATAAGAAAGAAATTAAAGGCATAAAGGAGGCAAATAGGAGACAAAATATCCCTAATTGTAAATAGCATGATTAGAATATGCAGGAAATTACCAGAGAAATAACTCAAGAAAACTTTCATAGTTTCAGTAAACTAGCCAAATAGAAAATAAACTACAGTAAATCAATAGGTATATAAATCAGGAGTAACAGCAATACTACAAGTCATCAAGAAGAAAATAGTAGTAAAAGGAATCTTATTCAAAATAACTACAAAATGCATAAAACATTTGGTGTTTGAACCAGCAAGGCACACTGGAGACTTGTATTGATGCATGTGGTATGTAACAAAATAAAGAACGAAAAATACTTAAAGAAGTTATGCAGTGTTTGTGAATGGATTATGCCCATAAAATAAAATCAATAATACTATCTAAATTAATTCAGAGACATAGTGCTATTATGTTCAAACTAGTGAGGAGATATTTTATATAAGAAAATATAACAATTCATTTAGAAGAAAATAAGATCTAGGTTCTTAAGGTGCATAATAGAAAAACAAGTAAAAATGAAAGGACAATAGTTCTTTCTGACCACAAAATATAACCCTTTAATCATCAAATCTAACTCATAAAGAAGCAAAGAAAAGCAAATCAGCAATGTGGATAAGAAAGAATCATAAACAATTTTATTCAATAACTCAGCATTTGGTAAACTCAAAAACGTCTCTGTTTTGGGGTCAAGCTTCACTAGAATAGTGCTGTCTTATTTTGATATTTTGTTGTTTTCATTTACATTACTGTAGCTCTATACATTTTTTCCTAGTTCTCTTTACTTCACTTAGTACCAATTCAAATATTTCAAGTCAAGTTGAGTCAACAAGCATTTATTAATCAACTACTCATAGGCACGCAGGTAAATGTTGGACATACAAAGAAAGGGAAAAAACAAAACAGAATAAAAAATAAAACAGAAAATCTATCCTTTCCCTGAAGAACTTCATATTCTAATAGAGGAGACATCATGTAAGCAACCATATACAA
>CM053594.1:180443058-180502095 GCA_028646575.1 Pseudocheirus occidentalis
TGGCTCCCAGACTGCTGAGAAGAGCCCCACCTGCTGCGCTGCCTGTAGCAACAGATGTGCTTTCTGTCTTGTGGAGAGTTTTGGAGCTTGAAAATCTGTTTAGAGTCCCATTTTATGAGTTTTTTAGCGTGTTTGTGTGGGAGCGGCAGTGCTTTGCTGCTTCTACGCCGCCATCTTCAGCAGTAGTAAATCTTAAAGTATTTAGTGAAGCAGTAACTATCAAAACTATTGGGTGCTGGCTAAGAAATAGAAAGGTAGATCAGTGGAACAGAGCAGACATACATTTTACAGCAGTATATGAATCAAGTAATTTTGTGTCTGACAATTGTAAAGACATGTTTCTGGGATAAAAAATTATTTGGATTAAAAAATCAGGAAAACTGAAAAACTGCAGAAATTAAGAACAGACAAATATCTTACACCATTTACAGTTAAGGTAAAAATGGATGCATTATCTATATATAGAGATATTATGAGAAAATTTGAAGACTATGGAACATACTAACTTTCAGACTTATGGATAGGCAAATGATTTATGAATAAACAAGACATAGAGAGCAGTATGAGGGGTAAAACAGGAAACTGTATTAAAAATGTTTTCTCTACTAATAAAACAAATGTAGCTAAGATTAGAAGGAAAGCAGAAAATTGTTGGAAAATTTTATAGTTTCTCAGACAAAAGTCTCATAACTTAAATATAAAAAGAACTCTGTCAAATCTAAAAGAATATGAGTCACTATTTGATAAATGGTCAAAAGATGAATAGGCAGTTTTCTGATGAATAAACCAAAACAATGTATAGTCATGTGAAATAATGTCCAAAGTCGTTATTGCTTAGGGGAAATGCAAATAAAAACAACCTTGATATATCATTTTATACCGATCATATTGGCTAACATAATTGAAGAGGAAAGGGGCAAATGTTGCAGGGGGTGTGAATCCAACCATTTTGGAGAGCAATCTGGAATTATGCCCAAAGAGTTTTTAAATTGCCTATACCCTTTTGCCCAGCAATGCCAACAACTATGAGGCTGATTTCCAAAGATGATTAGTGAAAAAGGAGTGGAAGCTATGTGTTCTAAAATATTTATAACAGCTTTCTTTATGATGGCAAAGAACTGGAAATTGCATGGATGCCCATCAATTGGGGGATGCCTGAACAAGTTGTGGTATATGATCATGATAGAAGACCACTGTGACATATGAAATGATGAGTTCTCTGTCCTTAGAAAAAGGATACATTTGCATGAAATAATCAATTGTGAAATGAGCAGAATCAAGAGCATGTTGTATACAGTAACAGTAATATTGTTTTAAGAACAACTACAAGTGACTAATTTTGACTATTTAAAAATATTTATAAAATATATTGAAAATTATAAAAATTATAATACAAAATTGACTACAATGAACCTGTGAAGGAAGATGCTATCTACATCCAAAGAAAGAGCTGATAAATAGAAGTGTGTATAGAATGATTTTACACATATATACATATTTGTGCTTAATGGTAGCTGTTTCTAAGCTGGGGAGGAAGAAAAAAGAGGAAGACATAGCTTTACTATATATTTAAAACTAATAGTAAACTGTGCATAATAGATGTTTAGTTTAATGTGAAATCATCTTTTTCTATTATATGGTATTGAAATGTTCATTTTATTTCTTAAGTTTAGACTAAAATAAATACAAATTTTAAAAAGAAAGAAGTGAGGTGGGAATCAAAGACTCAAGGAGTAAAGGAGCATCACATGTAGAATCTTCGATTCTGTCTTGATTTGGGAAGGAGGAGGAAAGGGAATAAGCATTTTAAGCACCTATTAAGTGTCAGGAACTGTAATAAACACGTGACAAATATTATCTCATTTGATCTGTAGATGTAATGTTGTTAATATCACCATTGTTCTTGGAAAGAGCATATCAACTGACACTTCAAGCTCCACCAATCATCTTTAAGATTTCCCCGACTAAAACACCTTTTCCTGGACACCCTGATCTCAGCATGACTTTTCTTCCTCATTTAAAAATGTAAGCTTCATGAGCAGTGTTTTTGAATTTGTATCTCTATTGCTTAGCACAGCAGTCAACATAGTAAATACGTTGATTCATTCATTCAATGTGCCAAGTGCTGTGCTAGACACTACATAGAAGCAAAAGTAAAATATTTTCTACTCTCAAAAAGCTAACATTCTATCACAGGAGACAATCTATACATTATTTAATAATCAATAAAAATATGTATGATATGAAATGTCTTTATCTGAATTATTTCTTCAAGGCTTTATTGAGAAGTTGACAGGAAAATCCATTTAGTTGCCCCATGGAATGTCATCATTGTTGGTACTACATCATCAAAATGGTAATGGTATGAGGTTTATCCTTGCTGTAATTTCCAGTAATTATCTAGCATTCACTTCATATCATTGTTAAATTTGCATTTAGGATTCAGCTTCGTTTGCAGCAAATTGATTCTTCCTCTTGTTTGAATGATTCTCTAACAATTTTATGATGAGTTCAGTTTGTGGAAGAGCTTTTTACTCTCCTGGTGACCCAACTTTGTCAGAGTTCCCACATTCCCTGAGATGAAGCAACTGCTGTTAATTAATTTCCAGGTCTTCAACTAAAAGCAGATTTCTTTCAAATGTCAGCACTTTTGATACCAAAGAGGTGGCAGTAAGAAAGGGATAAATGAATGCCTTTATTTGGAAGAAAGTTTCTACAGTTTGTGTCCTGAAAAAATAGAGGATACAGTTGTCATATTATTCCTTTCAAAGTAAGAACATTCAAAGATTGGGCCAAGATAGTGGAACAGAGGGAGTACTGTAGTCAAGTTCTTCCAACATTCCCCTCCAAACAACTTAAAAATAACACTTCAGGTCTAATTCTGGGGCATTATAGGCAAGACTAGGTCATGGTGAAACATTTTACTAGCCCAAGAAAACCTAAAAGCTCAGAAGGAGAGGTCTGTGACATTATGATGAAGGATAGCCTGGACACATACATCATCAGCAACATCAGTGGTGGGTTGTAATGGGTCTTGGAGATAACCTGCAACAGCAGCAGTTGCTTTGGGTTTTCTCAGCCCAGATGCAGTAATAGCTTTGGAAAACTGATCAGAAAGAGATTATTGTGGGTCAAAGAAAAAAAATCATAGGAACGATCAATAATCCAATAAAGACAATGAAAATGAGAATAAGTATCAAAATTCTTGGAATTCATCCAAAGCCTTACTTATGGGAAAATTTATGTCTCTAAACATGTATAGCAATAATACTGTTGGTGAGCAGATCAATGAATTGGACATTTGAATTTTTCAAAATCTAGAAAAATGACAAATAAAAAATTCTCAATTAAACAGTAAAATAGAAATTCTAAAAATCAAAGGAGACATTAAAAATTGAAAGTAAAAGATCTGAACTAATGAATAAAACTAAGAGTTGGTTTTATGTGGGAGATAATAAAACAGATAAACAATTGATTAATTTGATCAAAAAGAAAGAAAAATAAAGGCAAATTGCCAGTATCAAAAATGAAAAGGGTGAATACACCACCAATGAAAATGAAATTAAAGCAATTATTAGGAACCGCTTTACCTAATTATATGCCAACAAGACTGGCAACCTAAGTGAATTGGATAAATATTTACAAAAATATAAATTGCCTAGTTTAACAAAAGAGGAAATAAAATACTCAAAGAAATTGAACAAATTGTCAATAAATTCCCTAAGAAAAAATTCCAAGGACTGTATTGCTTTACCAATGAATTCTACCAAATACTTGGACAACAATTTACTCCATTACTATGTGAACTATTTGGTGGGGAAAAAAATAGGTAAGGAGGAGTCCTAACAGATTCCTTATATGGTTCACATATTGTTTTGATTTTTAAACCAGGGAGAGCCAAAACAGAGAACAAAAACTATAGACCAATTTCCCTAATGAATATTGATATAAACATTTTAAATAAAATATTAGCAAAGAGATCATGGCAATAGTCAATCTTCAACTTTCACAGCGGCAACATTCATAGGAAATGGTAAACATGTCAAAAAACATAAATGCTGATACACTGAGCCTATGGGAAAAAGATAGGTTAGGCTCCCCTGAGCACCAAAAATTGCAATCTTTTCCTAGAGATTGGGGAAAATAGCACTTTTCTGCATATAATTCTTTATAACAAAACATTAATCCTGATGAAATGCTCTTTTCCTAACACAGTAATTGTGAAAAAATCCACAAAATGCAGCACACAAAATAAAATTGGTGACATACAAATAATTTTTCTCACTAGTAATTTCCTAGAATTCTATGATCTTTGGTGCCAATATCTCAATATAAAAACTTTGATTTCAGACCATATTCACTTATCATAACATGTGAAATCTGCAGTACCATAAATATTGTACATCAAATAAAATTCTTCAAGCAAAATCTTTTTTAACCTGAATCTTGCCTTCTATTGTGTAAACATGGAGGTGTGAGGGCATTGTATCATACACTATACTGCTGTAAATTCTGGGCCAACCTCTAAAATGCAAGGAAGAGGTTGCTGGGACTTCAGACGCTGCTGTCAGCAGATGTTGAAACTAGCATGATCCTGACATTATCTCTGACACCTTTTCCTTCATTGTTAGTGGATGGTATTATAAATCAAGAAAGATGTCCCACGTTGAAGTAATTCATCAGCAATGCAATTTGAGATCCTTAAGAGTCTCCTGGCCAATAGGTACAGACATGCTGGCACAAAATTTATCTAACATATTTTCCCCCAATAAGCCACATCACTGACTTCATATACTTGTGCTTAGATCTCATAGGACTTGCACTATGCTTTGAGGGCATAATTGCTACCAAAAAATGAGTTTCAAAGGGAAAAAATTATCACTGGCAATTAATTCATGGAGAGGTCTTTACTCAACAAAGGTATGGCAAACAACACTAGTGAACTGCCTTGTATGATACTAGTCATTCCATGCATTGACTTCTCTTTTTTTCTCATCTGTTGCATAATTACAAATATGTGCAGTTGTCAATGTGAAAGCACAAAATGAGGTTACTATTAAAATTACATGAATACTTAAAGTTGCAAGAGTTGAATGTATAAATATTGAGAATTGACTGTATATCATCAAGACCATATACTATACCATGATCAGGTAGAATTTACACCAGGAATTCAGGATTGATTCAATATTAGGAAAACAATTAGCATAATTGACTACATCAATAACAAAAACAACAAAAAATCATATGAATATATCGAGACAGAAAAAAAGTTTTGACAAAATACAATACCCATTTCTATTATAAATACTAGAAAGCATATGAATAAATTGAGCCTTTCTTATAATAAGTAGTATATTCCTAAAATGAAGAGTAAGCATTATCTACAATGGGGATAAACAAGAAGCCATCCCAATAAGATCAAGGATGAAACAAAGATGTTTATTACCATTACTATTATTGAATATTGTACTAGAAATAATAGAATCTACAAAAAGTCAAGAAACAGAAGATGAAATAATAAAAATAGACAGGGAAACAAAACTAATACTCTTTGCACATAATATGATAATATACATAGAGACCTGTAGAGAGTCAACTAAAACAAAAAGCTATTTGAAGCAAATGACAAATTTAGCAAAGTTGTAGTATATAAATTAAACCATCATACATCATCAGCATTTCTATACATTATGAACAAAACCCAACAGGAAGATAATGAATAATTTCATTTCAAATAACTGTAGACAATATAAAATTCTTAGTAGTCTACCTGCCAAGAGAAACCATGGAACTTTATAAACGTAATTACAAAGCATGTTTCTCACAAATAAAAGCAGATCTAAACAACTGGAGAAAAATTATTTGGTCTCAAGGAGGCTAAGCCAATATACTGAAAAAGACAATTCTACCTAACTTGACTTACCTATTAGGTGCCATACCAATCAAACTATCAAAATTATTTTATAAAACTAGACAAAATAATAACAAAATTCATCTGAAAAGACAAAAGGTTAAGAATTATCTAGTGAACTATTGGAAAAACAAATGTGAAGTTAGGTGGAGGTGGCCTAGTATTACCCGATCAAAACTGTATTACAAAGCTATATTCATCAAAACAACCTGTTACTGGTGAAGAGATAGCATAGTGGCTCAGTGGAATAATTAGGTACACAAAAGTAGATAACAATAGTAATCTAGTATTTGATAATGCAAAAGATTCAAACTTTTTGAAAAACAGTCTTGCTATGTGACAAAATTGCTGGAAAAACAGGAAAAAAGCTTGGCAGAAACTAGGTGTAGACCAACATCTCATACCATAAGCTAGAAGAGATCAAAATGGATAAATGATTTAGACAGAGCGGGTGATATCATAAGTAAATTATGGTAGCATGGAATATTTCACATGTCAGATTAATGGATAAGGGAAGAATTTATGACTAACCAAGAAACAGAAATCATTATCTTATGTAAAATGGACATGGATGTAAATGTAATTAATATAAAAGAGGATGTAAAATTACCACCTCACACCTATTAGATTGGCTAATGTGACAGTAAAATAAATTGATAAATGTTGGAGGGGATGTGGGAAACCTGGGACACCAATGCACCATTGGTGGAGTTGTGAACTGATCCAGCCCTTCTGGAGAGCATTTTAGAACTATGCTCAAAGGAAGATAGCAATACTACTACTAGGTATATATCCCAAAGACATAAAAAAAGATGTGAGGAAGGACCTGCTTGTACAAAAAATATTTATAGCAGCTCTCTTGTAGTGGTTAAGAACTGGAAATTGAGAAGATGCCCATCAATTAAGGAATGACTAAAATAGCTGTGGTATATGATTGTGATGGAATACTATTGTGATATAAAAAATGACAAGCAGAATGATTTCAGAAAAACCTTTGATGACTTACACTAACTGATGCAAAGTGAAGTGAGCAGAACCAGAATATACAATAGCAATACTGTTTGATGATCAATTGTGAATGACCTCGCTATTACCAATAATACAGTGATCCAAGACAGATCTGAAGAGGTTTTGATGAAAATTTCTGTGCACCTCTAGAGATAAAAAATGGATAGAGTCTGAATGTAAATCAAAGCATATTTTTAAAACTTTCTTTTTCTTGTTTGTTTTCTTTTTTTTTGGTCTGTTTTTTTTCACAACATGGCTAACTTGGAAATATTTTGCATGACTGCACATGTATAATCCATATCAAACTCCTTGCCTAATCAAGGCAAAATAAGATAGAAACAGGAGATAATTTTGAACTCAGAATTTTAAAAATAAATGCTAAAATTGTTTTTATATCTAATTAACACACATATGCACACACATATGTAAATAAATATATAGATACATAAATATATACACAAAGACTGCTCATAAATCATGAGAAATGAAAGAAAAATCTGAAACATAAAATTCCAAAAAAAGCAAAAGAAAGTTGTTTCACACTGAGAATACGCTTTTCTAAAAAATAAAAGACATCTCTCAAACAGGATACGGATATTTTCATCATTCCTCTTAACATAATCACTATATAAGAACAAGTTTATGTGCAAGTTAACCAACAAATGAAACTTAACAAAAATGCTCTCATTCATACTTAATGAGAAGGCTATGAGAAGTCTTTAAATATCATATTAAAAGGAAGATATCAGAAAGACTCTAGTCCATTAACATCCCATCTTGCTTGAGAGTGATTAGGTAACAGAGATCGTCTATGGATTAATTCAAAGCAGAAGTATCAATGGATGTTTCCAAAAGGAGGAAAAAACAGTGATGGAAGAAAAGGTGAATTGGTATTTCTTTGAATCAGGACTCCATTGGTGAAAGTCATTTAAACATAAAAGTAGAGAGATAGGGAAAAAAGACAGTTTTTGGTTTATGTGTACTTTTCAAATTATGTGTAAAATAAATTATGTAATTATATTAAAAATTAAAGGATCCGAGTCTGCAATCAGTACAGGTAGAAGACATTTGATTACATTTGATAGTGAAGATAAACTGTATATACTCATTGCTCCCATTTCCTCACCTGCAAATCACTTATTTACCCATTACAATCTGTCTTCAGACTCCACCAACCAAGTGAAACTGCTTTTTACAAGATGACTAACCATTTCTTGACCTTTATACATTGTGGTTTTTTTGCTCCTGTTAACCTCCTTCTGAAACTCTATCTTCTCTTGTTATTGTGATAATAAATTCTGCTTTTACTTTTCCTATGTGACTCCTAGTGCTTTATCTTTTTTGCTATATCTTCATAAAGCTCCCCTTCCATTACCAAGGCCCTGAGTGGACCTAATTGTATTTGGGTCAACGAAATGAGCCTTGGATGCTAACAACATGGGGTCTACATTGTGTTTATAAAGTAATTAACTGAGGTGATTTATCAAGCTTCTAACATCTTGCGGATATGCCTGATATTTAGGAGGCGAAGAGAAGAAGGAATGTTGTTGTTTTCTGTCTCCAACCCTCATATTTCCAGTTGATCTGACTTTGAACCTGATGTAGCCTACTATGATCTTCAACTTAATCCATGAAGAAACTTTTAAGAAATATTAAGTACCTCAGGATTATTCTAGATAGTATCATGATGCTATATACTTCTCTGGAGATCCCAGTTATCAGGAATTTTCAGCCTGAGAAGGTAAACATGTACACGTGTTGTGTTTATATGCCAGAGAAATCCCTCCTGAAGACTATTTATTTAAAAAATAATAATTTTCTCTTTTTTTGAGAATCTTGAGAAACATTTTCACCATTACAGAAGATTGTTGGCTGGAAAAGAAGAAAAGTCAGAAGAAATCATTTTAAATTTTAGTGACAAGAAATAAGAAATAATTTAGTAATAATAATAGCTAACAATTACATAATACTTTACAAAGCACCATGCCTACGTTAGCTCATTTGATACTCACTACAATCCTCTTAGGTAGGTACTATTATATCTTGATTTTACAGATGATTCAAATCAAGTCAACTAGCAATTATCAAGCACCTACAATGTTGTAGGCACTGTGCTATGTTAAATGAGGAAACTGATTATGAGGGGGGTTAAGCAATTGCCTAGAATCATAAAACTAATAGATGTCTGAGACAGGGAAACTCAGGTCTTTCTGGCTCCAAGTTAAACACTGTTCACTGGAATGTGCATGACTAAAGCAGAAGTTATAATTGAGTAGTAATATAGTTGAAAAGAGAAGAATAGATATTGAGTTTTGAAAACATGAAGGAGGCTAATAGATGTGACCTCTGCAATAAAATGGTTTTGCATTAGAAGTGATGAGATAATATTTACCTCTGGATTATTACATTAAGATATTCCTGCCCTAGTTCTGAAAGGAGGCATGGAAATGACATTGGTACTAGCAAGTTTTCTAACTGCATTAACAGACTCATTAAGCAAATGAACTTGCAGAGTTGCTTTATTGACCTTTGATTTTTGAGTCACAACACATAATCAGTAGGCAGGTTTCTGAATTTCCCAAAGCCAAGAAATTCTGCCTAGAATCGATATGTGACCAAATAAAGAAAGAACCGAAAACTATAAGCGGGGCATAAATGAAAATCTCCAACCCTGCGATGAACAGGTAATACTGAAAGATTGAAAAAGTGACAGGAGCATTTCAGGACTATCCATATATGGCTTATATCATTTCCATTATGTGAAGGTGAGAAGTGAAGAAGAGAATTGGCAAGATACTCATTTATCACAGTCTGTTTTTTGATTGTTACTGCCCTCTAACCTCTCACTATAATTAGTTACTATTGTGTTATGCTGATACCAGGTAGCACACCCTATTAGGAGGATTTTTTTTCTTGTGATAATATCACACTGGTGCAAGGCCATCATTTTGCAGCCATTATAAAGATAATGCAGGTATTTCTGAGCAATATCCATTTTTACTTCATTTTCTGTCAAGGGGAAATTTTATCTTCCTGCTTATTATAACCAGTGGAGAATTTACTATTTTGTAGCCTACTATTTCATTCCGAAAGCAACCAAGAGTTGTGTTATGTGCTGCGAAATGTGGAAGTATAGATTGGGAAGATATTAATAAAAGATGTGGTAGAAATAAAGTTCCTTTCTACATAAATATTTTGACAGTCACAGTTTTATGCTTTTAATAGACAGGATGGAAAATTAAATGCAAACATCTGTAATAGGTCTGTCCACAAGTTCCCAAATAGCACAATAACTTCTTATTGCTGCATTTTCATCATTTTTATATTCATTGTGGTTCCTCATCCAAGCAAAACAAAACTTCTGCTACTTGCTGAATCTTCATGTAAAAAGAATAATACAGAAAATCTAGAAATGCTGTTTCATAATGAAAAAGATGGTTAGGGTTGTGCCTGTGATAATGATATGGACAATAGAGTAATAGGAGTGATGATGGTTATTGCTACTGTCCTAACTCTGCTTGTGACAGGGAAGAGAATCAATTCAGTTGCGTTTAATACTGACTCTGTAATCACTTGTTTGCTAAGACTACCAAATCCCTAGCCTATGGGTTCAGCTTCTACCATGGACTCTTCAACTAATCAGTTACCCTATTTTGAGAATCCATAAAGACCATTGGGTCAATGATTCACTAGTTGTCCAGCATGTCACTCCACTTTCTTCAGTTTGATTTGGTTTCAGCTCCATGGAACAAGATCCCTTCATGCCTGATAAACCCTGGTGTTTCTCCCCTCCCCTGGTTTCCCACTGTTTTTTATTGATTGTCTTTCCCCACTAGATTGCAAGCTCCTTGATCACAATGACTCTGTTTCATTTTCTAATTTGTATCCCTGCTTAGCACAATATATGGCACATAGTGGGTGCTTAATAAGTGTTTAATGAATTGAGTTGAATTGAATAGGTCAGCCTGTCAGCTGGTCTTGTTCTGACTTTTTTTCCTTCTTTGATGAATCTGGTGCTTGCCTTGTGCCCTGTGACTTGTCCCCCATCTAGCACTCCAGCTCCAGAAAGTAGTTTCTTGACATTCCCTTATGTCTGTATCAATTGCTAATTTGGACTTCTTCCTTATCCTCACTATGAACGTTTTTCACTATTTATGATTGACTTGAGGATTCACTTGAATTGTCTTTGTAAAGGTAAAATTTTCTATAAGGAGCCAGCAATTCCAGTCAAGTGAAGCCACTACCACCACCTTGATTACCATGCATCCTCAGACTGTCATGAAGATTGATTCTGAGTCCAAGAGTACTGGAAATAAGAGTATCCATAGGCCACCAATCATGCTTCCAAACCTATTCTCACAGCTATCATTGAGGAGAGCAACTACTACGGAAAAGGGGTCTGCCATCTTTGCTCACCAGTAATAACCGATGAGCAAGTGCTATCAATAAGAAGGTAAATCCTGGGAACTGTAGCAACCCCAGACCCCCAACTTCCAACCCAGGGCTAATACCTATATCCAGGGAAACAACTTCTCTCAAGAAGGGGTCAAGCTTCCCCAACAACTTCCAATTAGTTACTACCTATGGGGAATGCAAGCCAGCCTAGCTAAAGCAGCAAGGAACTCTGAGGGAGATTCAGGAGTTGGAGTGTGCCACTCAAGTTAAACCACTGCTACTACCTTGAACTACTGACCAAAGATTACAAACAGTCTAAGATTTCAGCCCCTGATGATTCCTCATCAGCCACAGCTACTGAAGACCCACAAAATAAAGTTACCATCAATTTTTTTTGCATTGTCAAGTGGTTCAATACTAGAAATGCTTAAAGTTTTAACAATGGAAATAACTTTTATTGTTTATTTTAAAATTTTCAGTTCAAAATTCTCTCTCCTTCCAGTCCATCTCTTATGCATTAAGAAGGCAAAGAATATGACTCCCATGATATGGGTGAAATCATGCAAAACATAATGGAAACAACTTTAAAGAAGGTGTATTACTATCTGCTTTGCTGCCACACCCTAAGGACCAGGAGCTCTTTCTATCTGACATAGCTCAAAGTCACTTGTGTCTTCTTCCTTTTTACAATGTGTTTTTCTCCAGAGCAAAGACTCTTTGTGTTTTCTTATAAATCATTTAGTATCACAATGGATAGAGTGCAGAGTTTAAAGTCAGGAAGGTGGAAATCTTAATCTTGCTTAAACACTTACTAGTTAAGTGCGTACATTTAATCTCAGTCTGTGTCAGTTTTGTCTTCTGTGAAATGGAGATAATAATATACAGGGTTGTTGTAAGGATCAATTAAGCTAATACATGTAAAGCACTTGGAAAAACTTACAAATTCTATGTGAATTATCTGTATATGTAGCTATTATTTGTATCCCCCTTCATAGCACTCCATTTGGTGTAAGTGCTTTAATAATTTTAATTTGTTCACTGTAAAACAAAGAGGCTATATGAGATAGTCTTTCATGCAACATTTATTGAGTTTCTATCCTTTGTTAATTATATTGTCAACAATAATTGCGATTTTGTAGCTCCTCTTTTGGATATCTCTTTGTCTGTTAGGTATTTAAATGGAACCACTTCGTTGTTCAACTATTACAGCCTTTGCCCACAGATCAGCATCCAGATTTAAGTTGCATGGCCAATTTTCTCCACTTATCTCTAACAGGTTTTATTTTCTCATTCTCTCTTCCTAACCAGACAAGCAGTGTCATTTATTCTTTATAAGCAGGCAAAACATTCTCAGATGTCGGATTAAAAGCTAAACTAATGGATTCTATACTAAAAGTTTATATATTTCACACTATAAAGCTCTATCCAGGAGATATTAAATGTTCCTGGTCACTCATGTTTTCAAACCTCATCAAAGTGTACTACAGGCTCTGAGCTCACTCTCCCAAAACCACTTGAACTGCTGGGTTGTGCCCCTAGAGTGTCAGTCAGGTAAAAAGTGTTTATTAAGCTCCAGTGTGTAAGACATTATGCTAAGCCCTGGGGATACAAAGAAAGGTCAAAGGTAGCCTCTGCTTAAAGGGAGTTACACTCTACCACTTTTCCCTTCATGGATCTAGGAATAAATATTGAGAGATTGATATGTCTTTTTAATGCTATTGTTAACAAGCTCCCATTCATGTGCTTCACCCACTAATATTGGTTGATGTCAATTAGCCAATTAGAAATTCATTTTTAGTATTTAATGTGGTATATTAAGAACACAGTACAAACATTCACCTTCCCCCCCCCAGAAAAATCTGTTATAATTTCTCCTAAAAGTATAGAGTGTCCAAGGGAAGTGGGTTCCAGCTTAAACTACATTAGCAATAAGAACAACTCGAAGTTTCCTGGATGTCCTTTGGCTAGAAGTACTTTCTTCTTTGTGGACTATTATGAAATTCCCCTAAGGAATGGGAAAACTTTTGACTGAGATAATGTGCTAAGCACTTTAAAATGTTATCCCAATTGATCCTAACACTTACCCTGGAAGGTAGGTTCTATTATTAACCACATTTTGCAGTTGACAAAACTGAGAAAAAGAAGGGTAAGTGACTTGCCCATAATCATAACATGAAGTAAGACTAAGGTTAGATCTGAACTCTGGACTTTCTGACTCCAGACCCAGCACACTATCCAGTATGGCACTTAACAACTTAAATGTGTGCTTGTTGATGGGTTAATTAGTGAAAAGTAAGATGAAAACTTTGACTTTTAAATTTTGATATCTAATTTGCCTCACTGGCAAAATGTGGATATTGGTTAAATTAGACCCATCTTTCCATCTGCCTTTATAACCTTTATACTGAAGCAAAATTGACTAGAAATAATATGATCCTTCCTGGACAGACTTCTTCAGTATATCATACAATGATACCTCTGAAGAATTAATAAATTTCAACTAAAATCAGATCACTTCATGCCCAAATACAGAGAAGATACCCACATGGAGGCCTTTGTGTCATCTGTATTAATCTAAATGACACTCAAGTTGGACTCTAACAGTTTCTTGGGGTTTATATTGACCACTCAAAATTTTTCAAAGACATCTTGAGCCTCTTTGTACATTATTTCTCTCAGCTTTCTTATAACTCCTCAAAAATAATTTATTATGTAGTATTCCATTTTCTTTACATTGTACTAGTCATTAAAAATAGAATGGGGGCAGCCAAATAGTTCAGAGGATAAGATCATTTGGCCTAGAGTCAGGAAAATCTGAGCTCAAATCTGGACTTAGGTCCTTACTATCTGAGTAACTCTGGGCAAGACACTTAAACTATGTTTGCCTTAATTCACTGGAAAAGAAAATGAAAAATCATTCCAGTAACTTTGCCAAGAAAATCCCATAGACAGGGTGGTCATGAAGAATCAGACATGACTGATATGACTAAATAAGAGCTGTAGCAAAGTCCAATGTTTTACTTTTTTTCATGCCAATGGGCGTAACAATGTTTTGTAGTCTTAGAAGATGGTCTTCCAGTGGCCTTCCTTCCAACACTGAGTAATTGAATAATTCCCTTGAAGAGCACTTCATAGCTAAAAGTACAATTCTAACTTTGCAACTTATCCATACTTCACTGGGAGGAAGAAAGCTTAATACACATCACATGTATCCACATGGATTACACAGGATTCATGTTTAATACAAAAAAGTTTTTCTCCCTCACAGGCAAACTCACTTTTGAGTCAACCAGGCACATTTATTTCCAGTAGACTGAGTAGAAGATGATGCAGGACAAGAATTTGAATATTTTTCATTTAAAGGCATCACTAACATATCTCTGTGATTGTTGACATGTAATTAATCTCCTAATATCCTATGACGAAAGTAAAAATATAAGCATCATCGTGTTGGGACAGAAGCATAAATAATCTTGACCATGGCAGAACTTGTTGGTAGCCTTTTAACTTGATTTAGTACTCACTAGGGTAACAAGGTACCTGACTATTTTGTTTCCTATTTCCACAATATTCCTTATGTATACCACACCCCCATCACCACTCAGTCACCATTCTAATTTAAATTCTTATTACTTATAACCTGCAATATTGCTACATTCTCTTAATTGGTCTCTCTGCCTCAAATCTCTTCAACCTATCTTCTACTCACCTGCTGGAGTAATTTTCTATCAACAAACATCTAACCAAGTCAACTTCTTCTACATAATAAACTCTCTTTAGTGTCTTTTCATTACTTCCAAAATCAAATAAAAACTACCCCATTTAGCGTTTAAAGTGATTCAGCACATGGCTCTATTCTTCCTTTTTAGCCTTATTATATATTGCTTACCCACATAAAATTCCCAATTTAGCCATTTTGATCCAATTGCTGGTTATTACATTCTATATCCTAGGTTTGGACTTTTTGTACTGTTTCCCATGCCAGCTATATTTACGTCCTGCCCTCTGTCTCTTGAAATATGTGCTTTCCTTCAAAATTCAGTAACATCAACTACTTCTGCAGAAGGTCTTTGTTTCTCCTCCCCCTAGCTTCTAGTGACTCATCTTATGTATCAAGACTGCTTTGTATCTGCTTCATGTATGTTTTGTAATTCCCTATATTTCCTGTTTTCTATTTATATATGTATGTGTTCTCTCTCCCATTAGAATTTAAAAGTTCCAGGGGCAGAGCCAAGATGGTAGAGTAAAAGCAGGAACTTGCTGGAGCTCCCACTTCAAAGAACTTTAATACCTGTAAAAAATGACTCTAAACAAATTTTAGAGCTACAGAACCCACAAAGTGACAAAGAGAAACAAATCTTCCACTGAAGGCAGCCTGGCAGGCCAACAGGAAGGGTCTGTTTCTCCAGGCTGGGAGTGGAATGCTGGCCCAGACTAGCCAGAGCAGACTTCATGAGAGTGAATCATTGGCAGCTGTGGTGGCTTTCAGACTTCTCAACTCATAAACACCTAAGAGAAAGTAAAAGATCAGTGGGGAGCTCTGTTGGAACTGCCTGTCAGAGGAGCATGGTCTGGCCCCCACCCCTGGGGCAAGAGGTGGTGGCAGCATGGCTGCAGATTGTAGGGGGACCAAGTGAACATTAAACGGGCAATTTCTCTTACTTTGACCTGTTTGGATCTGGGTCTCAGTCTTTGATGGGGATCCTGGTGTGAGAAACACCAGTGTGCCAGAACTTGTGGTAGCTGTAGAGAGGCCACCCTCACCATAGCTCTGACAACAATTTGGACAAGATTTGTGAAAACCCTAGCAATTTGGGACACAGTTCTCTCCATTCTAGAAACAGAGTTCTACCATGGCAAAGAGCTCAAAAGTCAAGTAATTGACCAGCAAGCTGAGCAAGCACAATCAGACCATAGAATCTTTTTCTGGGGACAAAAAGGATCAAAAAATGGAACCAGAAGAAGACAACAAAGTAAAAACTCCTGAATCAAAAGCTTCCCAAAAAAATGTGAATTGACCACAGGCCATGGAGAAGCTCAGGAAGAATCTTGAAAATCAAATAAGAGAAATGGAGGGAAAATAATTCCTTCAAAATTTGATTGGAGCAAATGGAAATTAATGACTTTAAGAGAAATCAAGATACTATTAAACAGATCCAAACAAGTGAATAAAAATAGAAGTCAGTGTGAAATATCTCATTGGGAAAAGTACTGACCTACAAAATACATCTAGGAGACATCATTTAAAAATTATTGGACTGACTGAAAGCCATGATCAAAGCAAGAGCCTAGAAATCATCCTTCAAGAAATTCTCAAGGAAAATTGCCCTGATGTTCTAGAACCGGAAGGCAAAATAGAAATGGAAATAATTCACTGATCACCTCTTGAAAAAGATCCCAAAAAGAAAATGCCTAAGAACATTATAGCCAAATTCCAGAGTTCCCAAATTAAAGAGAAAATATTACAAGCAGTCAGGAAGAAACACTTTGAGTGTTGTGGAAGCACAATCAGGATAACACAAGATCTAGCAGATTTTATACTAAGGGATCAAAGGGCTTGGAATATGGTATTCTGGAGGTCAAAGAAGCTAGGATTAAAAACAAGAATCACCTACCCAGCAAAATAGAGTATAATGCTTCAGGAGTAAAGAGTCATTCAGTGAAATAGAGGACTTTCAAGCATTCATGATGAAAAAACAAGAGCTGAACAGAAAAATTTGACTTTCAAATACAAGAAACAAGAGAAGCATAAGAAGGTAAACAGGAAAAAAGAAATCATAAGGAATTTATTAAAGTTGAACTATTGGAGTGGCTAAGAGGTGCAGTGAATAGAGAATGGGCCCTGGAGTCAGGAGGATCTGAGTTCAAATTGAGCCTCAGACACTTAACACTTACTAGCTGTGTGATTCCCATTACCATTACAAGAGGAGTTGGATAGGGTTGATCTCTAAGGTTGCTTCCAATATTAACATCGTCTGCATCTATGAAAAGTATCACAACCTCCATGAAAGCAAAGACTTTGTCTTATGTAAATTTCCATCTCTACTGCAGTATCAAATAGAGAACTATGTACACAGTATCTCCTTAATAAATGTGCATTCAGTTGAATGGAATACAGTCCAAAGTATTTTCAATCACAAAGTGGCAATACATAAAACTTTAATATTAAATGTTAATATATTTGCACTAAATTGAAATTTGTCTCATCTGAAGGAAAGACAGATAGAGAGAGAGACAGAGAGAGAGAGAGAGAGAGAGAGAGAGAGAGAGAGAGACAGAGACAGAGACAGAGACAGAGACAGAGACAGAGACAGCAACAAAGACAGAGAGAGAGAGAGCACGCACGCCAAGATGACTGAATGGAAACTGGATGGGGGGAGGAAAGACACAATAACAGCATCACAAATTTACCCTGTATTTATTAGATATATTTCCTCTCATCTATGTAGAAGAAAGTTCTCATTTAGAAAAAGAAATGCTATAGTCAGATTGAGGATGAATTTCAGTCTCAGGTTTAACAATTTCTTCACATCTCCTGCAAAGCATAATTAGATATTATTTTTATCCAAACTGCAATACACTTGATAGCCCTTCTGTGAAACTACTCCAGGTAGTTACTTCCATCTTCAGGTTTGTACTGCACTGATGAAGAAAAATGGGATTTCTCAAATGGCCTGCACAATACTAGTCAATTCTTATGAGTATTACCATGGATTATATTTTGGAGGTAAACACTGCCTTCATTCTCTTTATAAATTCAAGTTTGGTCTCTCTTAGTAGCAGTTGATTAAAAAAAAATCTCCACATATTTTGTTCATCACTAGTTCGTTCATTCCTTAATTACATTTCTGAAGTAATAAAGTCATACTTTAGCCAAATATTTAAATCATTTTTGTTGTTGTTGAAGTCTAAAAAGCAATATTTTTTCATGTACAGTGAGGACTCACTGAATCCGAGAAGGTACCTTAAATATTATTTATCTTGCATGTTTTTAATTAAGTTGCTTCCATTTTCTACATTGTAATTTCTTATTACTTTCATGAAACAGTTTGGACAACCTTTCTCTGAGGGGCAAAGCAATAAATCTGAAATTCCAGGGTTATTAACCAGAGATTATATAGCTTAATAACTGATCTCAACTTTGTAATTCATGATTTTCTATGTTCCTTAACTCCTTTGAAGGTTTTCATTATTATTATACAAATATATTTAGATTGATTATTCTTTACTTTGTATTTTACCAATTAAAAATGACCTGAATACTAAATAATTGAATCTAAGAATTGGAAGATACCTCAAAACTTATATAGCCCATGTCTTAAAACGTTAATTCCATGTAATATCCCCAAATGCTCATTCATTCTGTGCTTGAAGAGCTCCAATTTTTTTTAATTCCTCTAATAGTTGGCTCTTCCCATACATTTCAATTTACTTACATTTTCTTCTTGTGAAACCAAACATCAAAATTTCCTACATGTTAATGATGCTGTCATGAACATCACTGATCAATAAGACTGGTAACAATTTTGCTGTGAGCTTTGTTTATATGTAATTGTCATCTTAGAATGTTTGATATGAGATCTTGCCCTTTCCTGTATTAGTTGTCCTCAGGAAACACATGTAAGTATATACATATACACATACTCACAGATACATACGTATGTATATATGTATGTGTGTATATCATTGTGTGGACATTTGGTCCAGTTTTAAGCACCATTTACAAAGGGAATTAGTGAATATACACTTCCAATCCAAAGCAATTTTTCCTATTTTGGCATAAGGGACTAATTTGACAAAAAAAAAGAAGCTCATAAGAACATGAAAAGTTGCTCACTCTTTCCTCTACCTTGGCTTCTTTTGCTCAATTAACCTGCCACAGATGTTGCCAATAGTCACGGAAGGGGCACAAAAAATTAAACACTCATTATTGACATATATGACAGGGAAAAGTTGTGATCCATTAATGTGGAATAGGGGTTCTTAATTATTTTTGGTACCACATATCCCTTTGGCAGTCTGGTGAAGCTTATAAACTTTTCTTAGATTAATGTTTTTAAAGGCATAAAATAAAATATATGATTACTGAGGAAATCATTATACAGAAATCCAGTTACCATAATATTTTATTAATGTGGAACCTAGGTTAAGAACTCTATGTAAAGAAATCAGACAGCCTTAGACCTAATGGAAATTTCAAAATATCAAAAAAAAAAACCAGACTGAAGTTTTCTGAACTTTGGACAGCTCCTTAGTCATGGGTTTACAGGAAGACAAAGACAATAACTGGTCAGGCAAAAAGGTATAAAAAGATGTAAACTGCATTGTTTGAGAAAATGCACAAATTGAGGAGACAAGACCCTATATAGTGGCATGCTGGTTTCTAAATACTGGCATAATTATTTTAAGATTATTATTCCTTTTTTGAAGAATACTAACAAAATATAACATCTAACAATAATAGTCTAATGCACACACATATATATTTTCTCATTTGTAATTTTAAACTGAGGTTATTAATCTTTTGTCCTGGTCACAAAGGCCATTGTTCATGTTCCATAATATGATGTAGGTTTTGTTCTTCTCTTCAGGAAAAGACACAATTTGATAGGCAAGTCTTTCTGAAAATAATAAAAAAATCAGTTAGTGGCAATACAAAAAAATATTGATAAGGACCTACATGAAACAAGTGATTTGAATATGGGACCATCTGGATTGTGTTAATATTGGATTGCCTTTTATATACATCATTCAGTCACTGAGTAAGTATATTAAGTGCTTACTATGTACTGGGAACTTTGTAAAGTACTGAGGATACAAAGAAAGTTTAAAAAAAACATTCCCTGCCCTCAAAGAACTCATCTGCCCTACTTCTGTCATCTCAGTGTTGTGCTTTGGTCTATGGGAAATAAAAATTTGTAATAATTGTTTTAACCCCTTGAAAAATCATGAGTAATAAATTGTCAAAGGATATGAACAGGCAATTTTCAGAGGTAGAAATTAAAGATATCTATAAGCATATGAAAAAATACTCTAAATCACTATTGATTAGAGAAATGCAAATTAAAACAACTTTGAGTCACAACATCTCACCAGTTAGATTGGCTAAGATGACAAACCAGGAAAATGACAAATGCTGGAGAGCATGTGAAAACATTGGAACACTAATGCATTGTTGGTGGATTTGTGAACTGATTCAACCATTCTGGAGAGCAATCTGGAACTATGCCCAAAGGGCTATAAATAATTGTGTACCTTTGATCCAGTAATGCCACTTCTAGGATTGCATCCCAAAGAGATCATAGAATTGGGAGGAATATGTACAAAAATATTTATTGCAGCTCCCTTTGTGGTGGCAAAAAATGGAAATTAAAGGGATGCCCATCCATTGGGGAATGGTTAAACAAGTTGTGGTATATGAAGATAATGGAATACTATTGTGCTATAAGAAATGAGGAGCAGATAGACTTCATATTTACCTGAAAAGGCTTATATGAACTGATGCTAAGTGAGAAGACCAGAACCAGGATAAATTTGTATACAATGACAGAGACAACACATGTGTGACAACCAACTTTGATCAACTGGACTCTTCTCAGCAAGACAAGGTAATAAGAAAACTCTAAAAGACTCAGGATGGAAGGAGATGTCTGCATTCAGAGAAAGAACTAGAAAGAACAGAGTTTAAATGGAGACTGAAGCAAACTACATGCTCTTTCTTTTCCATGTTTGATTTTGTTTCCTCTTTCCCATTATTCACTCCATTTGGTTACAACCCATTATACAAACAGACTAATGTCCAGTGTGAAAGTATTTGCAGATCCTATACTTTATTGCATGCCACCATGGGGGTGGGAGGAAGCAGGGAGGGAAGGGAGAAAACTTGAAACTCAAGGAACTGTGGAACTGACTCTTGCAAACTAAAAGTAAATAAACAAATAAATTAAATAAAAAAGAAAAATCATGACTAAAGTCATTCATTTAGGAATAACATTTTAATATGATTTTGAACTCTGCAAATTTAAAAAATGGTTGTTTACCATATATGTATATATAATATATCTCCATATGTACACCTACATGCGTATATAGAGGCAACATGATAATATGATTGAGAGAGTAGGGGTCCCCATTTCTAAAAGATCTGGATGCAAATACCCCAACTCTAAGACATAAAAGCACCTTGAATCTTGTTATTACTAAATCTTTCAGTGTTACAGTCAGCTCTCTGAAAAAATTTACATAATAGATGACAATTTGAATTGTTTGTTTGTAATTCTCAGTAGTTAAACAGTTACTATTCACTAAACACTGGCCAAAAGCTCTAAGGATACAAAAATGGGTAAAAAAAAAAAAACCATGGTCCTTGTTTTCAAGGAGCTCAAGAAGACAGTGGAGAAGACAAGATACGAATAATGGCATATACAGTTTAAATGGAAAGAAATAACAGAGAGGAAAATACTAGCAAGATTAAATGCTGTTAGGAGGGCTGGGAAAGACTTGAAGAAATTGCAGCTTTAATTCAGTTTCACAGGAGGTCATTGATGCCAGCAGGTGAAGAGATGGGAAAATGTTTAAAGAAGAAGAGACAAAGAAAATGCAGAATCTTGAAATGGAGTACTGTGGTCAAGTTTCAGCATGTAGAATAGTGTAGCATGGTTATTTTTATACCAGGCAAATCAAATCACCAATAACACTTTGCTAACATCTCCCCTTTGATCCTAATGGTGACACCTCAGGAATCTGAGCCTTTGGAATAGCAGCATAGTCTAGACCAGTGGTTCTCAACCCGTGGGTCATGAACCCTTTGGGGGTCGAATGACCCTTTCACAGGGGTCGCAGGGGTCAACTAAGACCATCAGAAAACACATATTTCTGATGGTCTTAGGAACTGAGACACTGCTCCTCTAATTGTCTCCAGGCGGGTCTACCCACATGCAGATACACCCACATACGAGTATTAAAGAGTCATGGCATCAGGAAGGTTGAGAACCATTGGTCTAAACTATTAGATCTACTTTTAGCCTCATATTTATTCTCAGAAGCAACTTTTGTGGAGATGCAGCCTGGAAAGTGCCTGAAGGTGTCATGTCTATTGAAGATTCTGAAAAGAAAGTTCTTGGCACCAAAGCCCTTGACATTGTCAATTCTTTCAACATCAAAAATTAATCTCATTTTACTTGTACAAGTGACATCAAATAAGAGGTATTACGATCTTCTCTGTTGCTTCACCCTGATTACTATGGGGCTGTTCCATTTGACTTGCAGTTGAAACTTTTTGTGTTGTCTTCACCTATTGGAATGTGAGCATCTTGAGAGCAAGTGCTATGTTCCTTTTCTATTAATATTCATTGCATTCTGCATAATTCTTTTAGAACAAAGTAAGTACTTAATTAAAATTTCATTCATCATAGAAAACATGAAGTGGAATAAAGTGAAAGAAGACTGGAAAGTTTGGAAGGATATAGCTTAGGAAGGAGTATAAATGTCCAACACAATTTAAAATGTTCATCATGGAGGTGATATGGAACCATTAGTTGTTTTTTGTTTGTTTGTTTTAAATAGTGTGGCTGAAGAGCTGACAAGATCATACCTATATGTTAGGAAGATCATCTTGGTGGTTGAGTGGAGGATGGACTGTAGTGGAGAGAGACAATATAGGAGATATGATTCACAATACTGTTTCAATTGTCTGATTATGGGATAATGAAGATTGGAATCAAGGGTGGTAGTAGTGATGGAAGAGAAGGAGAGATGTTGTAAAGGTAGAAACAATCAATATCTTGACAATATTTTGGATATACTGAATGAATTTGAATGAGTTGAAGATGACACTGAGGTTGGGTGGTATCCTTGATAAGAATAGAAAAGTTAGGAAAAAGGGTAGATTCTGGAGGAAAGATAATGAATTCCATTTTAGACATGTTGAGTTTGAGATGCCTATGGGATATTGTTTGAGATATTCAAAATAAGACTAAATCTGAATATACACATTTGCAAATCATTTATATAAAGATACAAATTGAACTCATGGGAGCTAATAAAGTCAATGAAGGAGGTAGTATAGAAAGTAAAGAGAAGAGAACCCAGGGCAGATGTTTGGAAAATAACCAGAGATATTTTTTATGTACCCTGGATGAAGGTCAAGCAAAAGAAACAGGTAGGAAGAAAACCAAGAGTGAAGAGTGTTGTGAAAACCTAGAGAAAAGAAAGTATCCAGAAGAGAATGATGACAATTTCAAATGCTTCAGATAAGGCAAAAAGGATCAGGATTGAGGAAAAAAAGTCATCATATTTGGCAAATAAGAGATAATTCATAATTTTGGAAAGAGAAGTTTCATGTAGAAGATGAGTTTGAAAGCCAGATTGCAGGTTTAAAAATAAATTAGAGGAGAGAAATTGGAAGCACCTTCTTAGTGTAAATAGTTTCCTTAAGGAGTTTAGCCAAGAAAAATATATGATGGTAGTCAGCAGGAATGGTAAAGTCAAGTGAGTTTTATTTTCAAGGATTGTTTATACATTAGAATGTTTTGTGGACCTGGAAACAAAGGCAGTAGAGAAAGGTAGGTTGAATATTAGAGAGTGGGTATGATAGAAAGAGAGAGCTGCCATGGGAGGTGGGAGGTGATGGAATTGAGGATGCATGTTGAAATGTCGGCTTTATTACAGAGAAGAGCCACTTTTTCAGATGTGAGTTGAAAGAAGAGATAGTGGGAGGTGATATGTTAGTCATGTGGGTAAAGACAGGGAAAGTAGCTTTTAGAGAATGAGCTCATTATTTTGTGAAGTATGAGATAAGGTCCTCAGCTGAGAGGATGGATAAAAGAAGTGCTGTGGTGACTTTAGGGAGAAATGAACATTTTTAGAATGCCTACTGTGGTAAATGGAATAGAAAATTGATTAGAGAGGTGTGAAAGTATTGTCATGTAGTGAAGGCACAGTTCAGATTAGGCAATATAACATAATTTAATTGTGTGTTATCAAAATTATCCATTTTACTTCCGACAATCTCCTCTATGTAATTTATACATAATGTCCTCTAGTGGTCATAAACATTTCCCTTATCCATAGTTCTGACAGGTACCTTTTTTCCATGCCCATTTAATTTAATTATTATATCAATTTTTATATATGAGCAATTTTTCATCAGATGTTGAGTTCTTTCCCCAAAGGTGTATCACACATTAGATTACTGTGATCATTTATCCCTGTGTATTTTGTGCTTAATTTATTGCATAGACGCATCAATCTATTTCTTAGCTGGCACCAGGTTGTTTTCATGATTATCACTTCATAATTTAGTTTAAAATCTGGAACTACTAGGCTGCCTTCCATGACATTTTTTCATTGATTTTCTTTGATATTCCTTACTTTTTCTTCTTCCAAATAAAGTTTTGACTAGTTTTTCTAGTTGTATAAAATATTTTTGGTAGCTTGATTGGTAGGGCACTGAGTAGGTAAAATAACTTAGTGGGAAATACCATTTTGTTATATTGACTCAGCCTAACCATGAGTAATTAATACTTTCTATTTGTTTAGATCTGTCTCCATGTATGGGGAAAAAAAGTTTTGTGTAATTGTGTCCATACAATCCCTGGGTTTGTCTTGACAGGTAGATTCCCAAATATTCTATATTGTTTACATTATTTCAAATGGAATTTCTCTTTTTATCTCTTCCTGCTACATTTTGCTGATGGTTCATGTGGCTTAGTTTTATAAACTAAAATTTTGCTGAGGTTATTTGTTGCAATTAGTTTTTTTTAGTTGATTCTCTAGAGCTCTCTTAAGTATACCATCATATCATCTGCAAAGAGTAGTAGTTTTTTTTTCTTCTTTGCCTATTTTTATTCTTTCAATTTCTTTTTCTTGTCTTATAGCTAACACTAACATTACTAATATAATATTGAATAATGTGGTGGTAATTGATGTCCTTGTTTTGCTCTTAATTTTATTGGAAAGACTTCAGGTTTATACCTTTTACAAATAATGCTTGCTTTTGGTTTTTGATCAATTTTGTTCATTCATTTTCCATTGTGTCTGCCTCTTCTTAACCCCATTTTGAGTTTTCCTGGCAAAGATGCTAGATTGGTTGGCTATTTCTTTCTCCAGCTCATTTTATTGATGAGGAAACTGAGTCAAAATGGATTAAATGTACCAACACAGTATTTTTAACTTGAAACTATTTAATGAATGCATATATAACTAATAAATAAAATATTAGTTTTAAATGATAATATATGGATGATTTTGTTAAGTGGCAATATGGGTGTTCTTATAACTCCCACATTGGTCTCATTTAAATTATTCACATATGAGAAAATTCCCCCGTATATATTATCTCCACACATCATACCTTTATGTTCTAAAACTCTGATATATATTAAGAAATGTTTATATAGGATTCAAATATGTCTTTTCCTAATTTCTACCTATTTGTCCTAGGTGGGCCATCTCAGGAGAAAGTAGCTGCTTATGATTCAATTAAAGAAAAAGGGTAGACTTAATTAGAATCAAGAGAGTTCATCCAGGACAGTTCAGAGGAAGAAGAGTTGAATTACAGGATTTGGGGACTCTATTGCAGAATACTGAGACTACTTGTGACAGGAAATCAACAATAGAGAATGTAATCTTAACAGTCCAATTTTCTGCCAAATTATAGTCCCCAGATACTTGTAAAATCTGATAATCACTACTCACTCCTGATCATCACTACTTCATGTAATGTAATTGAGGTTATGTGATCCCCATAAAGGCAATTAGGAAGGCATTATTAAGATTTTCTAATCTGAAGTCAGATAAAGGCTTAGGATAGAGACAAAAAAGGGACATTTCATTTGATTAGCGGAAAGCTGAGGTTAAAGGTCAGATCTGCTGTCTATGTGTACTACTTAATCTAGTTTTTCTGTGTTCCATAAGAGATTAGGCCCTAGAGTGGATACAGAAGGCAATAGGGAGAGCCCAAGCAGAGCTGGGAGCAGGCAGCTTAGAGGCAGAGCTGTTAGCATGAACTCCATGTAGACCCAACTGATGATGATTCAGAAGAACAAAATGAAGATATAATTGTGACCTAAAGTCAGACCAGCTTCATTTGCCCTATTACTCAGTTGGAAATGAAGAAACCAGTGAAAAAATAAAGTATGTGGACATACCTATGAAGAGGAAGCCATTAGAAAAATTATTGAATCAAAACACAAAAGAAAGAAAAAGGCATGATGCCCCCAAAGTTGGCTGTAGTCATACTGATGTAAAGTTGACGGATCTTGTGCAAGATGTAGTGCTCAGAAAAGCCACTGAAAACCACAGAAGAATGGCCGATAGTCAGAACAGAGCCACCAGACAATGAAGATGTCTACAGCTCATGTGTTCTCATACAAAGCAAAGTCTGTCAGTGTCCACTGAGATCCTGTGCTTATTGTAAACTAGTTAGAACAAGTTGTTTGGTCTATTTCACTTGCAGGTAAAATTAATGATTTCAAACATGATCCAAAGTATTTTTAACTGCCAAGTAACAACATTCATTTAATTTTTTCATCTTTAAAACTTTGTGCTTGTTAAATAAAATGATTATATGTTAATAAAAAAAGAAGACAACTAGGATAGGGAGAGGAGTAAAGACCATCCAAGAAGGGAGAGTTTGAAGCAACCTAGAGACCTCTGGTTTTAGAAAGAGATAACATTATCAATATGGTAGTTTTATTTAAATATTATTTTTTAAAAGAGGATCAAGTTCTTTTTTGCATGACTTCAGAGGTCAGAAATAGGAGCAATAAGTAATAGTCTCAAAGATGCATTTTTCTGCTTGATATGAAAAATCTTCTTCTCAATAGCTACATCTATCCAGAAGAGCAAAGGACTTACTCTAGATGCAATGAGTTCCTCCTTAGTAGAAGTCTTAATGTAAAGGCTTTTTAATCTTTTTTCAGTGATGTTGTATAATGGATTCCAACTATGAGACCCCAAGTTTCTGCTATATTCAAATACTTCAAGTGATCCTTCTAATCACTCACTCAATCAATCCATAAGCTTTGGTAAGTGCCGATACTATGCCAAACACTAAACACTGTGAAAAGCTGCTTCAATTCATCCACCCTTTCACCTATCCATCTATTCATCCATTGGTATATCCATTCATTATCATTCACTTAACAAACATTTATTAAGTACCTATTTGTGCAGAACATTATGCTAAGTGTTGATGAAATACAGTTTCAATTAAAAGATTACTGCTTTTTTGCTCTGAGTTCCTTCCTTTTCTGGATTACTTCTTGTTGATTATTATGTCTCTTCAAATGTGAACCTAGACAGAAGGCCTAGTTTGTGTTTGCATCAGCTACTACAGAGAAGGAAAAAAGTAAAAGATATGCTTCTAGTTAGCCTTCTCAAAACTTCATTCTGGTTTTAGCTGATTAAATTTCTTATTATTCGAAAAATATCTATGTATTCTATTGATAGAAAATATAAAAGCAATCATTTGATAGAAGTGAGCACTTGAATAAAATGTTAATTCTCCACTTTATGGTACTATTAAAGTGTATCATTACTTATATATTTTTGTGTTAAGTTTAAACATCCCCCAAAGATGTTCTTTTACTACTTGTTGTATTGCAACATATTTACTCAAAACAAATTCAAGTTCTTTGGAAGAATTAAATATGTTTTCCACTTTCTCTCAATTTACTTTGGAAACATGCAAACTATAGTCAATTTTGTTTTCTTTATGATTTTTTGCTGCTAAATTCCTTCCTTGTTTTTCTTGATTTGGTTTGAAGAAAAGGGTGTAATTAAAATACCATCGGATTTGTCAGAAGAGGATCCATGTAATATGACTTATTTCATCCTGAATTTACTGCATTTTAAAATTTATTTTATAGGACATAGACTCTTATGAAACTAGTCTATTATTTACTTTGAAATGACTAAAATGCATAAAAGTCCATGTCCTTGAATAGTCAATGGTGGGGGAAAGAAGTGAAGGAAATACATTATAGAGATTTAAATCATGAAAGACTCAAGGAAAGATTTTTCTTCTTTATATGATATTAATTATTATCAATTACTATAATCTCGAAGCAGGGGTTCTTAACCTTTTCTGTGTTATAAACAGCCTTGGAAGTCTGGTGAAATCTAGAAACATTTTCTTAGGATAATGTTTTTAAATGAATAAAATAAAATACATAAGATTACAAAGGAAACTAATCATATTGAAATAAAATGTATTTTTCCCATCAAAATTCACAGACCATCTTAAATTTGTCCAGAGTCATTAGACGTCCATGACCCCCAGACTGAGAACTTCTAATTTACACAATTGTTTATTTGCTCTTTCTATTCTATGAAGATAGAGAATATTACATTTTAACATGACTTCCACAAAGAGTTATGAAAAAAGTTTTCTTATTATTGTTTCCCAAATAAATTGTTCACTGAAATGCACTAGAGCTTCCTTAAATCAATAAGTGAAGTCATTCCTCAATTGATAAATGGTCAAATGATATGAACAGGCAGTTTTCAGATGAAGAAACAAAAACTACCTACAGGCATATGAAGAAGTGTTCTAAATCACTTCTGCTTAGAGAAATGCAAATTAAAACAACTCCGAGATACCAACACACATGTATCAGATTGGTTAATATGACAAAAAAAATGAAAATGATGAATGTTGGAGAGGATATGGGGAAAATGGGACCCTCACACACTGTTAGTGCAGTTGTAAACTGATTCAATTATTCTGGAGATCAATCTGGAACCAGGTCCAAAGGGCAACCAACCTGTGCATACCCTTTGATCCAGGAATAATATTATTAATCTGTATCTTAAAGAGATCATAAAAAGAGAAAAGGACCTACAAATGCAAAAAAAAAATTATAGCAACCCTTTTCATGATGGCAAAATATTGGAAACTGAGGGGATGACTATCAGTTGGAGAATGGGTCAACAAACCATGGTATATGAATGTAATGGAATACTAAGTACAATGGACTCGTGTAGGAAAATACTATCTCCATCAAGATAAAAAACGATGGACTCTGAAAGCAGATCAGAGCACATTTTTTTTACTTACTTTTTTCTTTCTCATGTTTTATTTCCCTTTTGGTCTGTTTCTTCTTTCACAACTGTGACTAAGATGGAAATATTTTATGTGATAACACATGTATAAATTGTACAAACCTGGTTAAATCTTTCCTTTTTTATTGTGCAGAGTAATTCACAAAGCACTTACACTTATTCATTTTAATAGTATTTTACTTTTTCACCCGTTAAATGTCCAGAAAATTTTTGGCATTCATTTTTTACAAGATTTTGAGTTCCAAAACTTTCTCCTGCTACGTCAGCAAGGGGCATGGAAGATCATTAGAGGTCCCAGCATCTATTACACAGATATAGTGTAGATATGATAAAGCCATGAACTACGGTGGTGGCACATGAATTGACAGAAGGATAGGGACATAGGAGATGTTGTGGTAGCAAAACTAAGAATAAAGCAATATAAACAAATTTTGGTGGAACTAATTAGGTAAGGAAAAATAAAGTCAATTAAATTAAATAACTTAATGTTTGATGAACTCTAAAACATAAATTACTTGGAAAAGTACTCTATACTGATATCTGAGAAAATGGGAAAGCAAAGCCTTCCTCAAATCTTTCCTCATTCCAGTCTATTCTCCACTCAGCTACCAAAGTGATCTTAATAAATTTCACATCTTATCATGGCATGCCAATGCTTAATAAACTCTAGTGTCTCTCTTAAGGAACAAAGACAAAATACCCTGGTATTACTAGTCTTCTTACACTTTGTTGGTATTCAGTCATTTTCAGTCTTCATGACTCCATTTTGGGGTTTTCTTGGCAAAGATACTGGAGAGTTTTACCATTTCCTTCTCCATATTATTTTACAGATGAGGAAACTGAGGCAAACAGGGTTAAGTGACTTGCCTAGGGTCACATAGCTGGTAAGTGTCTGAGGTCTTGATTGAAATAAAGTTTTCTGGATTGCAGGCCTGGCACTCTATCCACTATACCATCTTGCTACCCTTCTTATACTTGACTTTCTCCCAAGTACTCTTTGATACGATAATACTGGATTTGTTGCATCTCACAAAGCCCCACAACGAACTCTTCCCCTTCTCACCCATGCCTCCTTTTTCTACCCAGTGGGGGAATGCTTATTAATGGGGAAAAAAGACAATTAGAAACAAAAGACAGCTTAACTCTCATCTTCCTCAGGAGGCCTTCCCTCTCAGATTACTTCGTATCTATTCTATGTATTTCCAGTAGAGTTGTTTTCATGTTTTCTGCCCCCTTCCAAATTATAATATGCCCACTTTGAGGATACGAATTACATTTGTTTGCCTTTCTTTATATTCCTAGGACTTGGTATGTTGGCTGGCATATAGTAAGCATTTAATAAATATTTGTCGATTGATAAACATTAATGAATTACTTTTCAACTGTTGATGTGACAGCTACATTTCTCATACACTTGATGCTGCCAGTCTGGTGGCCCACACTCTGAAATGTTGTTGTGCCATAGAGGTTCATGGGTTTGTTTGGATCACAGCCAATCCTAAGAATGAACTCAAATCTCAAGTCACTCTTGATAAAATGCATAGGACAATAATTTGAAGGATTGACCCCTTCCTAAAAGATGCTTATATTTCACTTTTGTAAAAATGTGTTAAAAATAGATCTTCCCTTCTAGATTTATACCACCTGCTTAGTTTTCAAAAGCCCTTTCCCCCTTTGCCTGTGACATTGTGTTGAAGCATCTGGCATTAGTAAGCAGCTTGACCCTGAAGATGAGTGCCTCGTGAGGTTTTTTGTTTTTTTTTTATCTTAAATTCATTTACTTTAAGTATGTGCTATATCTATTATAGGCTCTAGGCCATGGCTCACTAAATACTTTAAGTATTTTGCTCTAAGTAAAATGGCCTTGTGAGGTCCTTCTTTCCAGGGTCATGCTGCTCACAAATGTCAGATGCATTCATCCTGCCCTCACAGGTATTGTGCAAAGCAGGATATACAGACCTATGACTCCAAAGCAAATTATTCCTTCCAGCTGACTCAACTGACTCTCACCTTTAGATCTGCTGCCAAAAAGAAAGAAAAACAAACCACGCTTTCAAGGGACACCTTAACTCCTGCCCCCAAAGATCATTATAATGGGCAGGGCTGTGTTAGCGCGCTTCCCCTGTCGCTATTTTGAACCTATGGTTAAAAGAGATGTCACAAAAAGTGCCTTGGACAGATGATACAAAGACAGAATCCTTTACTTCCGTATAAAATCAAACCCCTGCATTTCACATCGGAGTCTCTTTTCTGATCTCAAACCCTATAGGGGTTTAACTATGGTTAAAGCAAAATTCTTAAGAGCCTCGCGTGTGGCTGCACACCAACCTTGTAATAGAATTCTATTTGTTCTCTTCTCTTCTCCCTGTTCCTTGACTGCAGAGCATGGGAAAGCAAATTCAATTTAGTACTACTGAACCAGGCACTCATATTTTCACATTTCCTATTCCTCTAAAAGTACACATCGCTATAAATTTAATTTTCTTTTCATGAAATCTGAAAGGACTGATTACACACACACATACACACACACACACACACACACATTGTGTCCACTATTGCATTTCGTGGCTGGGGTAGTTGGCAGGGAGACATGCATTTGGGGACACAAAATGCAAGAAGGATAAGTATAAGGGAAAAATAAGTGGTTCATAGCAAGTTCACACATCAAAGAGGGCATTTCTGTTAATGCCATTCAGGTTTCTCACCTGTCACTAGAAAAATTACAGTTGCAAAAGTGAACTTCAATTCTAATTCCCTTCTATTGATAATGTAAATCCAGTCATTTTTCTAGCCTTTTTAGTAAGTAATTTTAGTTTTTAAAGCCAATTTGTAATTTAAAATGTTGCTTTTATTTAGCAAAATAAGATATTAAGATATAACAACAGAAGGTATCAAGTATCTCCATTTAAAGAAACCTGGACTGAAAATGTTAAAAAAAAAAAAAAGTTACTCGGAATGCCAAAGCTTTAACTGTGATGAATGGACCAGTGAAAAATAAGCCACTCCAAGTACCATATATATTTCCATGAAAAGATTGCAGATCCATTCAATGTCATCTATTGAGATTGTATTTATTAGATGCTTATGTACAAGGCACTATGCAGCATTTAGCATAGCAAACCAAATGAAACAGTAGTGCTTGCCCTCAAGGACTTTACAAGGATCCTTTCAAGGATCTTTATTAAGAGATACACTAAGTTAACAGTTTAAGTATTTATTTAATTACTTGATGCAGATAAAAGCATGAACACTTAGAGGGAAAACATAAATGTATTTCACTTGTCATAGCAGATTTTATAGTTTTTTATTTAAAGCAACTTTAAAATGTTAAAGAATTAAGGAAATCCCAAATTAACATAATTTGGGTTATGTTACAAAAGTGATTGTGGTTTGAGACTTTGGAATCTAGAGTAAATTATAACAAAGAAATGATGTTTTAAATAGTGATTTTGTTCCCAGGCTAGCCCACAAAATCCTATTTTGTCAACAATGAGACCAAAATAATACAAATAGTGGTCCTGATTGCTTCTATGAACATTGATGCCAGGTGTCCTTTGAGTCCTAAGGTCCTGAAGTCTTCTAAAACTTACATTCTCTTGAGCCTTGGGGTCCTTGATCCTTAAGGGAATAATTGGTATATATTAGAAATCAAGGACAAAGAGTATGGCAGTGTAAGAAGAAGCAAATATTAAGTCATAAAATATCAGGAATCAGCAATAGGAAGGGAAGACTCAATAGCAGAAGGGAAACAAATTTCTAGGGAGGAGCTTCAGAAGAAAAGGCATTGATGACAAAGGATGACAATGGTGGTGGTATTAAGGGGACAGATCTTGTGATGGGGAAAGGTTGAACTATTAATGGGTCCAGGAGCCATTCTTTCATAAGAATTGTTTAGAATTTTAGTATTCTAGGTTAAGGAATAACCTGTGTATATACAGGGACAGCTAGGTGGTACAGTGGTTAGAGTGCCAGTCATGGAGTCAAGAGGACCTGAATTAAAATGCAGCCTCAAAGATTTACTGTCACTTAACCCTGTTTTTCATGGGCAAATGAACCATTTGTTTGTGAGAGTTGTTTAGAATTTTAGTGTTCCTAGGTTAAGGAGTGCCTGTATATACTATTTCATTCAATTTAAATTGATCAGTCATCATTTAGTACTTATTATGTACAAGGCATTGCACCAGGAATTGTGGGGAATACAAATAAGATTAAAATATAGTCTATGCCATCAAGAAGCCATATGTTCATTATAGGGAAAATTAAGTACACACATATAAATGCAAATATACAAAACAAAAAGAATATAATGGATGAATAATAAAAACAAGGCAACAGAAGAAGTACATACCTAGTTGATAATCATGAGAAATGAGGGAAAATTTCATACATGAGGAGGTAACACTGGGAATAGGCCCTTGAAGGATGAAGATAATTTTTACTACAAGGGGAAAGGAATGAAGAGAACATTATAGAGGAAGGGAACAATAAAGATGGAAAACACAGAGTAAGTTTAGGAAAAAATGAGTAATTCAGTTTATCTGGAAGTAAAATACTTCTTGGAGAATAGAGGGAAATAAAGTCAGAAATGCAGGTTGGCAGTATGTCATAGAGGGCCTTGAACGCCAAGTTGAGGAGTTTAGGTTTTCTTCTAATGGTGGTAGGGTAAGATAATTACATGAGCAAGGTCAAATTTATATAAGGCATACTGTTCTGAAAACCATATTGTGTTAGGGACTTTGGAGGACTTCCAGAAGACCAGTCTGTGAAGAAGAAACCATAAGTGGAATTTGAGAGCCTTTTTCAAATATCAGAAAGACTATTAGGTGGAGAGAGATTTGACTTACCTTATGAATTTTCAAAAAATACAACTTAATATTATTGCTAATGACTATAATTAATAATATTAATGGTGTTAATAATAACATTTATATAGCACTTTAATATTTGCAAAGTGTTTTACATAGTTAACCTCATTTAAATCTTCCGTGAAATGAGATAACATCTATGGGTGAAAGTTTCAGGAAGAAATTTAAAACAAGGCTGGATGTCTGATGATGGATTTATCTTCTGTAGCAGTGAGCAGTGAGTAGTGAGTAGTGAGTTTCCTGTAATTAATGTATTTAAAAGCGGTGTGTTTACCTGATAAGACGTAATAGATGCCACTTCGAAACTCAATGACCCTCAAGACTTCTTTCACCTCTAAGACTATGATTTTCTGTTTCAAACACACCAATAAAAATATATGGGAACTCTAATGTGAATCTAAGAACATGACCCAAATACTCAAAGAGATTGCAGGAACATACCTTTAATTTAGTGACTGTATCCTTAGTTACCAGTCTGATAAATGGAGCTGTTTAACTTTGAGGACAAACGGAGGAAAGCATAAAGGATTCCTTCTTTGTTTTAGTTTATATTAGTATATTGACCAGTTCCAGGTTATTTTGGGGCACTACATGTAGTGTATGTTTCTCAGATGTGGCCAAATGTTGTTATTTCTTAAAACTACAATACTATAAAACTACAGTAAGGTAGTTATCTCTTTAAAGTCAGAAATAACGGATGTTCCCTTGAAAAATGACAACTTTGGAGTCTGTGTTATACTTATTTCAATGCTGCTGCTTCTCTTTAAACATTTCCTCAGATATACTCTCTGGGGTAGCCTTATGGATCGGTTTACAGGCATGATAGAAAAGCAACTTTGACAATTTATAGTCAATCTTTGTACAAAGCAGCCTATAGTTTAGCATTCAAGGGTGCCCAGTTTTATTAGTGCAGCCTGGCAAAGGAAATGGCAATGATCCTTGGTTTTCAGAATCTAATTCTGAAATTGTATTTTTTATTAAAAAGATTATTATGAAGGATGACAAGGAGACTATATTTTTATTTGCTTTGAAATACCTATTTTGGATTCTCATTTCCTGACAGGTTCTAAAATGGTTGGAGTCTACAAATATTTTTATTATCACTTTAGAAGAAAACTGGATTAATTCCTGCCCCCCAAATGATGTGCCAACCATACCAGATTGCTTGTGGCTACCTTAGAATTGGTGTGACCCAGATGGAGCTACTATATTGCTCTCTCAGAAGTATTGGGAAACTTTTGGAGGCACAATTCTTAAATAAAGCTTTGACTAAAAGAAGGGGAAATAGAAGAAACTTACCTGGGTTTTTCTTAGGGAAAACCTAGACATGTCAAGTAGGAGGTGTTTTGGTTGTTACAGAAAACACACAATCATTTTCTCTATAATTCAACTTTAGTTCTGGTGATGAAAACGAGCATTAGGAAGTAGAAGTAGTAGATGGAGGTTTCAAAGAAATAAATATGGACTTGATAATGAAAGAAAAAATAAATAAAATAACTTTATCAGAATAAGAGCTATCCCAAAGCTGAATGGTTAGTCTTGGAAAGTACTGTGTTCTTCCACATTAGATACATTTAAATAAAAGTGGCTTGTCAGGTTACTGCAGAGAGAATTCATTTATTACAGTATGGCATAAATGAGATGGTTTGAGGTCCCTTTGAACTCTGAAATTCTTTGACTATGAATCTTGCTTTGAAAGCACAAGACACAAGTCTGACACTTTCACTGGCCTTTTCACAGACCTTCAGTGGCTCCCTATTCCTTTTTATGATAAAATGCAAACTGTTCAGTCATGTACTTAAGGCACGTGAAAATCTGGTTCTAATTTACTTTTCTAGGCTAATTGCACATATCTTCTTCCTCCATCCTTAAACCTCCTGTCCCTCCATCCCTCTATGTTCTCCTCCATCCATTATTCCTGCTCTGGCCTCGCATCTTTCAGTGATTCCCCATGACCTCTTTTTCTCCCCCTAGCTACTCTGCTAATCCTCATTTCTATCACCTTCAAAATGAATGAAATCTTTTATTCTTTCTCCCACCCTGCCCCATTACTAAATGTTACTGAATGCATTCATACAACTGTGTGGACAGTGTCCACTAAATTCAATTGAATCTCAACTTCTCTTTCACTATTTAAATGGCAAACAGAAATAATTCTTTTCATGGTGGATTTAAAAACCTTCTGTTCTCTCTTCAAGCCACCATTTTCCCTCTACTCAACTATCCTTCAACAGATACGTTGTCTCAATACCTTACTGAGAAAATTAAGGCCAGTTTTTAAGAGTTCCCTTTATCATTCCTACTCTAAACTTTAAAACACTCTATATCTTCTCCCATTCTTTCCCCCCTCAATTTAGTCTCAGAGAAAAAGATGACCTTTTTTTTTATCAAGATTAATCTTGTCCTCTTAATTCTATCCCCTCTGACTCCTCCATGATTATCATCCCTTCACTCTCTGTCATCTTTTATCTTTCCCTTTACACTGGCCTCCTTCAGCCTATAAAGATATCCAGTCTTCCCTATGCTTAAAAACTTTTGCTTTATGCTGCAATCCCCTCAAACTCTTATTCTCCTTTTTAATGTCAAGCTTCATGAAAGAGTGATCTATTTTTACTGCACTGATCCAATTCCTCATTAACCACTCACTCACTTTTCAACACTTTAAAATTAGGATGCTGTCCACATTCCTCTATTAAAACTGTTTCCTGTTCAATAGTTTTTTTTTCCTAAATCCATATTCAACCTTATAATTCTTTAGTTAATCTCTTCTTTCTGAATCCTGTCTGTTTAAATGGCATATACAATAATGCTTTCTTGGTTCTCATCTTACTTGTCTCACTGTTTACCTGTCTCACCTTCAGTTCCCTTTATGATTCATTTCATAACTTTTGTTCCTTTCACCATGGGGATTCCTTAAGACTCTGAAATGGCTCCCTTTTCTCTTCTTTCAGTCTCTCCCTTAGTGATTTCACCAGGTTTCCTGAATTTATGTCTGTGAGGATGACTCTCAAATCTAAATTTACCTATATCTATCTTATTTTATTCTATCTTATCTTTCTATTTATTTATTTTTAATTTCTCACCTGAGCTCTAGTCACGAACACCTTGCTGGACATCTTGACTTGGTTTAGCATTTCAAATTCAATAAGACCAAAACAGAGTATATATCATCTTTTCCCTTAAACCTCTTTCCCAAATATCTCAATTTATGTTAAAATAACTAGCATCTTCCTGGTCATTCAGGTTTATAAGACTGGAATCTCTTCTATCTACACTCACATTTGATCACTTGTCAAGTTCCTTTTATTTCTACTTCTATAATACCTTTTCTTTTTTGGGGGGGGTAGGGAATTAGGGGTAGATGTAAATAATGATTTGTTGATCCAGTTATTCCTTTTCCATTATCTTCAATACACCAGATGTGATCCCTTAGCCTACTTGGTACTTCTTTCTTTAGCCATTATTATTTTTCTATTTATATTATCAGATATAATAATATGACATATGGAATTACATTTACCTTTAATTTATAATTGCCTATTTTCTTATGAACTTGTTTCTTTTGTGCTCCTGCTAACCTATGCTATTACTTGTTCATAATTATTTTGCTAATGAGCACTAATGCCCCTAGAGCCTTATCCCATACATCTATTAAATCATTAGTTATTGTTTCCTCAGAATGTCTCCCATATTCCTATTACAGTGACCAAATTTACACATCTTTAAATTACAATATAAGCTTACTTAGTCTCCTTTATTGTTCTTTCATGCTTACATAGGCTTAATTGTTATTGTGTTTTACTTTCAGAATTACCATAATGCAATGGGAGTTGGGATACCAACTCCCACTTGAATAGTATGTTCCAACAAGAAACTAGAGATTACCTAGTTCAGCCCCTAATTTTGTATAAAGGATCACTGAGACAGAGAGATACTAAATGACTTTTCAAAGGTCTATCTAGAACTAGCTAGAAGCTCACACACTGGTGAACTCTAGCCCAGAGGATTAGAATTTTTTTTCCCTAAAGTAAAAAACTGAAAAGACATAATGGAAAAATCAAAGCTATTCATAATATTATTACAAGAAAAGACTGAAAGTTTTCTCATATAAAAAAGAACTAGAGAAAACTTTGAATATATGGAAAAAGCATGGGAGGTCTCGTATTAGTATGTGATCAAATGGAGCTGGTACATTAATTAAAATTTCTACTTCTACCAAACTACTGAATTACATTGCATCTTTTTCAATTAACTACACATTTAACTTAAAAAATTATAAACAATTGTTCCTAAATTTCTGTCACTAATTGTAATGCCATGTACTAGCAGATTCCCAAAAGAATGCTACTCTGAACAGGTTTTAAGGTTCAGATTACACAGTATAGTTAAAAACTCCATTTATTCCATAACAAATCAAGGCAAACATTCACAATAAATCACAATATAATATTCACAACATTAAGTCTTATCACAGAAAATCACAATATAGTCTGCACGACAGCATAACATTTAAAATGGCCACATAGTTTTCACCAGTGGCCACAGTATTAAGAACAAAAAACAAAAGAATAATAATCTGATATCCCTAAGGAGGTTTGCCTCCTCACTCAGTCATTCAGTCATCTCACAATACAATAATCTTCCACTCATGGGGCAATCATAGATTAACTTAATCAGTCACTTATCTAGCAATCAGTCACTAAAGTACCATTAATCACTAAATACAGTCATTAGAAAATTACACAAATGCTCCACCCCTCTGTGTCTAGAACACTTCAATTTCATCATGCATCCAAAGGGAGGCCTTTTCTTCATCTTGACTTGGGGTGGTCTCACAGATTCCCTGGATCCCCTTCCATGTTCCCAGCTCCTACCTGAATCCACTAAACAGTCACATGGATTCAGAAGCAGACAGCCCCCAGGTCCTTCTCCAGTCCTCTAGGCAGTTCCTGCTACACACTGAAGTTCACAGGGTCTAGCGCATCTCAAAACCTTCACCATTTCCGTTGCTGGGAACTCAAGGATCAACCAAGGCCCAAACAAAATCTTATCCCAGTCATGCCTCTTCAGTCCTCCAGGAGTTCAGCTGACCCTAAGACCCAGAAGGAATTTCAGCCTTCCAGGCAGCCTTCCAGGCAACTTCAGCCTTCACCAGATTCTGGTCTCATAGAAAACTACAACTCAGATCTGAGTCCAGCAAGTAGCAGGCCAGCTTCCAGATGCTGTGAAAATTCTTTCTGCTTCCTCTACCAGGAGCCACCAGGAGAAAAATTCTTGATTCAGATTCTCTGTCTCTGGAACTCTTCTTATATACACACACACACACATTGGCTTCCTATCTCAGCCAATCCCTTCTTGTTATATCAGCAACAGGAGACAGAGTTCACACCTTCTGTTTCTTTCAAGAGGTCCTTAGCCCTAAGTTACTAAGGGCTAAGTATCTGCTAAATTAATAGCCATTACACTAATATACCTTTAGATAAAATAAAACAAATGCTAAAATTTTACAGTTAAAATATTCATCGTTCAGCAACCTTAATACCCATCCATCTGTCCTATACTCAGAGTATATGTTTCTGTGATAGGATTCTGAATACAAAGACTAAAATAGAAGTTATACAAATACTGTTGTATTCCTTTCTCAAAGAGAACCATGACATCAGGAAGGTGATGCCATGACTGGCAAGTGAATTACATTTAAGTGAAGAAGATCACCAATCTCACTTTCTCCTCAAAAGTCATCAGGGTCCTTTAGTAAGACATAGGTCAGAATGACTGGAGACAGTCCCAGATGCAATAGGCGACTTTGGCCTTGTTAAGCTCATGTCTTTCCCAGGTCTCAGTTCCACTGAGGCAATGTTCATTCGATTAAGGCTGGGTAAGAAATAAGGCAAAGAGTGGCCTCTTTTACCTAGTCAAAAAAAAATCAGTCTAGTTGGGGAAGGCCCCCAGGGTTTCTGAACAAAAGAGAAACACTGTCTCTTAGACATGAGTGATGAGGCTTGGGATAGGACCTATTATTGGCCAATCAATGAGAGCCAGAATTATTTGGGTTTAAGGAATGGTCCTTAAGATAGAAATCCAGCCCCCAAACACCAAGATATCTCACAAGATTTCATCAATCAAAATGTATATTCCTTGGGGCAGAGCACTTGCCGATGAGGGTATGATACCCTATGTGTATAGTGTAGCAGTTCTCAACCTGTGGGTCGCTTCCCCTTTGGGAGTCAAATGATCCTTTCACAGGTGTCACTGGGGTCACCTAAGCCCATCAAAACACACATATTTCCAATGGTCTTATGAACAGCCTCTATCTGTCTCCAGGTGAGTCTGCCCAAATGCAAACATGCCCACATATGACTATTTTTTTTTTTTTGCTTTTTTGGAGGGCAGTTGGGGTTAAGTGACTTGCCCAAGGTCACACGGCTAGTTTTTTGTATTAAGTGTCTGAGGCCGGATTTGAACTCAGGTACTCCTGACTTCAGGGCCGGTGCTCTCTATTCACTGTGCCACCTAGCCACCCCCACCCACATATGACTATTAAAGGTCGTGACATTAGGAAGGTTGAGAACCATTGGACAGAGGGAGGTGAGAGGGAGAGAAGGAGGGAGGGAGGGAGGGAAGGAAAGAAGGAAAGAAAGAAGGAAGGAAGGAAGGAAGGAAGGAAGGAAGGAAGGAAGGAAGGAAGGAAGGAAGGAAGAAATGAAGGAAGAAATGAAGGAAGGAAGGAAGGAAGGAAGGAAGGAAGGAAGGAAGGAGGAAAGGAGAGAAGGAGCTTCATTGCCAAATGGAACTGGCCAGTTGGGTCCCCAGTTGAAGTGGAGGCCTGACGTGCACTCCAACCTTCCTAACTCTGAGGCCAGCTTTCTGTCTACTATGTTATGCTTTCTCTTAACAAATAAATTAAGTATAGAATAGATCCACTTTTTAATTTTAGTAAATTACACATAGTAAAATCACATTTTTTATCCTCCATTTTCTCCTTATTACTGGTTTTTAATTTCCACCGTAGTTCATTCACTTCATATCCTTAGTCTTCTTCCTCATTCCTCTTTTCTTCTGTAGAAGAAATCAGTGTTTTCTTTGACCTGTGCCTGTACTACATCTCTGTGTAGTATCCTAAACTAATTATTTTATAGAAGAGAAGCTTAAGCATAGAAAGTTTAATTGCCTTGGACTCAAGAGCAAACCTCAGATGTGAATTTATTTGCTGCCCCCCAGTTCTATATTTTCATTGCATTTAGTTCCCTCAGTATGAAATACCTTAAAAATATTTTATAGTAGTAAGGTTTTTCAGAGAAATGTGGGATGAGGTCATTTTCATCCACAAAGAAGTAAAATCTTATTTCAATTGAACTTACAATCCTTGATTTTGGTTTGCAAATAATGGGATAAACAAGAAAGGAAATACTGAGCTTGTTTTGCTGAGGTGTTATACACCATAACATTTTATCTAGTCATAATAAACCTATAAAGCAAGAGAAACTAGCACTGGGACAGCTGGTGCAAGGAGGATTTATAAGCAAAATATTTTAAAGGAAAGAGAACAAAACTGTATCAACTGTGAAGATATAATAAAAAACTACAGGCTCTCAGCTGAGCAATTAAGGTATCTTCAGAAGACAAGTCCCACATGACACCATCTCTTTGGTGCATAAATGTGTAAAATTCAGCAAACTTTCCTCCCTGGCCCAGTCAGGCAAGCTTATTGATAGGGTATGAAATGAAAACCCACACTAGGACAGTGAAAAACCTAAATACTGGACTCAGGGCATTGGCAAATGGAGATATTAAGTAACCAAATGATTTCTCAAGGCTCCTTCTACTTGGATTCTAAATCTGACCAAAAAACTAATAGCTTGCCCAAAGTTAGAGGGTTTTGAAGAAATGAAATTCTGACAGAATGTCCAGTAGTTGCCCAACTCATCTTACCCTGAGGTGGTCATCTGTGGTGAATGCTATATAGCTGTTATAGCTGATACTTATACCCTTCCTTACAACAGTGTGACCAATGTAGGACAGATAACATAATCTTCCTTTTACAGAAGATGAAACCAATGATTACAAAGTTGAAAGAACTTCTCTAACTTGAGAGCAATTAACTAATATATTTGTAACTATAAGTGATAGAGTCAAGTCTCAAGCCCAGGTGGGAACAGGAAGGGAGTAAGCATTTATTAAGTGCCTACTTGGCCCAGGCTCTGTACTAAGGGCTTTTAAAATATTATGCCATCAGTGGAAATCCAGCTCTTCTCAATTCAAGCACAGAACACAGAAGTTCAAGATGTCTGCCAGCCTTCAACCTCCCCAGAAGAGAGATTTCAGGTATGCATGTCGATACCTTGCCATTTATCCTGTGTAAATTCAGCAAAGCAACGTTTAAGTATAGAGACAGTGTAGTATAAACGTCAGAGGACTGAAATTAAAGGCAGGAGAAGAACTATCAAATTCTTCCCCTGATAATTACTTGTTCCCTGATAGTAGGCAAACATTTAAGCTTTTTGTGACCCAGGCTACGCCTTAGGACTAAGTGACAGATGAGTTGCAATTTACTTCAGTGGAGGGAGTTCCCCCAGTGTGAATTACCTGCACTCATGGTTCACAGATCCTTTTCTATTTGATGTTAAGTATCAGAGACAGGAGGAGAAAGGAGTACTTTCAAGTCTTAAATTGAAGTGTCCATAGTTGGAGGGCAGCAGGGGACAATTAGCTCCCATAGAGTTTGCATTTAGGAATGAGTTACCTTGGAAGTCAAAGAAACAAGTGTGGAGCTGGCTGAGATCAGGAGCAGGCCACTCTCTGCGCAATCTATCTCTAATCTAATTAAAGCGTGTGAACAGAACTCTTCTTTTCCAGCCTTGTTTGTCCTCTGCAGTGTGATGAAAAGAATGTGAGATGGTAGTTGGAGAAATGGGGAGGGAGAGGGACAGAATCCGATAGTTACCAGCTGTGCTGTTAATAGGGCATAACAATTTAAAGACTCGTAGTTCACTCACATCAGTTTTCACCAAACGTAACTTCAAACATATCATAGAAAACAGTTGCTAAGAGTCATAACACATTTTAGGATCATTTTTTTCCTACTATAGTAAACTTCTTTTCTGCCAAAATCTTTTAACTCTAGGCATCCATGTATGCTCAGGTGGTAGATTAACAGCATATTATTATTGGAGAGTCCGATCATTGTTATCACTGTTATCTGTTACCCTCTCCATTATCCTTGCTTCTGCTGTCCAAGTGGTGCAGCGAATAGAGTGCTGGCCCTGGAGTCATGAAGACTCATCTTCCTTGACTTCAAATCTATACTTGTGATGGTGGTCAAGTCTCAACCCTACTTGGCCTACTTGGCCAAGTTTCCTCATCTATAAAAAGAGCTGATGAAGAAAACTGCAAACCACTCCAGTATTTTCATCAAGAACATCTTAAATGGAATCACAAAGAGCTGCACACAAATGAACAACAACAATAAAAACCAACTCACTGTTTCACCCTGACTGGAAGTGTAGTGGCTACTCATAGACTCCATTCTACCACTACTCAGCCAGGGAAGCTTTGACTTGCTTTGCTTCCCACTTGAGCTAGTGGATTGTGCCTTCTTTAAATAATTACATGGTCCCCCTCTCCCAGTGGTTCACCGTCTTGATGCCAGACTTAATTGAGACATGAGATCAGTTTCACCTACTGGACCTCAGAACTCCTGAGGTACAAAAACCCAGTAGCTTTAGCCTCCCTGGTTACAGGTATCACAGGCCTTATTTCTGTACATTTACATTAATTCTCTGTTTCTGACTTCAAAGGATATATGGTAACATGCCCACAGGAATGACCTACAGAAGAAGGGTAGACCCTCAGAATTCCTATAGGAAACTTTTACTTGATTCCATGTAACACATCAAGTTATTCCTTTTCTATTTATAATAACTTTGAGCTCTCATAAAAAAGTTTGAATGATTAAGCTGATCATAATATAGGGTATACTAAATAAATACATATCGATTTTAATTCAGTACTGATAATCTGAATGAGTTTCATGGAGCTCTGGTTGTGAAATACCTTATTTGTTCCAGCAGAAGACACAAATCCTATAATTCAAATTAATTAGGAGACTTTCTTTGCCTCAGTACTCGTCCTTGACCCTAAAGTTTGTCACTTTGGTATCTTAATAGCTACTACACTAGATCTTTTGCCCCTCCATACAATTTTCCCCTTCTGATTTATACTGAAAATCAATGTAGAGAATCATAACACTGGGCCAATTCTACCCTCAGAAATTCAGATTATATCACCTTTATCAGGTCCTTTATTATGGTTTACCAAACAATCATTCTATTATATCCATACTGAATCCTTATTTTATAATCACCTCCTTATCTAATTCATCTAGTTGATTGTTCTAAATCTTTTATTTCCTCCTCCACTGCCTTCCCAGCAGATGACCCAGACTCCTACTTTACTAAGAGGACTGAGATAGAACAAAGTAACAAAAGAACAGAAAGAAAGAAAGAAAGAAAGAAAGAAAGAAAGAAAGAAAGAAAGAAAGAAAGAAAGAAAGAAAGAAAGAAAGAAAGAAAGAAAGAAAGAAAAGAATGAGATGAATTCCTGCAAGAAGTCCTCTCTTCATTTCTAAAATACTTTTCAGCATCACTGTCTACTTTCTTCTTTTTCTCTTTGGTCACAGAAAAAAAGGTCATCATTACTATTTAAGACTACGGCGAATCTCTCTACCTACATTATAGATGTTCATTCTCTTTTGCATCTCTCTAGAAAATGGCTCCAACCATCATCGCCCCATTTTCCTTCTTTCTTACTGGTTTAATCTCTCTCTCTCTCTCTCTCTCTCTCTCTCTCTCTCTCTCTCTCTCTCTCTCTCATGTCCATTTGCCTATAAAATATGATAGGTATCTCCCGTCATTTTTTGACAATTCTATCCCATTGATGCATCTAAATTAGGTGGCATATTTGGTAGAGTACTACACTTGTAATCAGAAATATCTAAGTCCAGATCCCATTTCAAACACTTACTCAGTGGGGCAGTAAGCACATTACTTAATCTCTGCCTGAATTTTCTCATCTGTAAAATGTGGATTATAATGATTTCTACCTCACAGGATTGTTGAGGATATAATGAGATAAAATGTGTAAAGTACCAGGGAAACCCGAAATGCTAGCTATTAATCAGACAGCATCTATCTCTCTTTTACCACTAAACTTTATTTTTTAAGAATATCTATCTATCTATCTATCTATCTATCTATCTATCTATCTATCTATCTATCTATCTATCTATCTATCCATGTATTCAATTATTTATTGTTTTCACCATTCATTTCCATAAGATTTTAAGTTCCAAGTTGTCTCCCCATCCCTCCTCTCCTCCCACCCCAAGTTGGCATATAATAATACATAGATACAAGCTCTACATATATATTCATATTCAACATATTTTCACATTAATCATGTTGTAAAAGAAGTAAGACCAGTGGGAGAAATGACGAGAAAGAAGTAACAAAACAAAAGAGAGAGAGAGAGAGAGAGAGAGAGAGAGAGCAAATAATGTGCTTCAAATTTCATTTAGACTCCATAGTTCTTTTTCTGGATGTGGATAGAATTTTCCATCATGAGTCATTTGGAGCTGTCTTAGTTCCTTGCATTGCTAATCAGAAATATGTCTATCAAAGTTAGTTATCGCTTAATGTTGCTGTTACCGTGTACAACGTTCTCCTGGTTCTGCTCACTTCACTCAATATCAATTCATGTAATTCCATGTTTTTCTGAAATCTACCTGCTCACCATTTCTTATGGAACAACAGTATTCCATCACATTCATATACCATAACTTGTTCAGCCATTCCACAATTGATGGGCATCCTTTCAATGTCAAATTCTTGGCCACCACAAAAAGAGCTGCTATAAATATTTTTGAACATGTGGGTCCTTTTTCCCATTGTTATGATTTCTTTGGGATACAGACCTAGTAGTGGTACTGCTGGGTCAAAGGGTATGCACAATCTTATAGTCCTTTGGGCATAGTTTCAAATTGTTCTCCAAAATAGTTGGATCAGTTCAAAATTCCACCAACAATACATTAGTGTTCCAATTTTCCCACATCTCCAACACTGATCGTTTTCCTGTTTTGTCATGTTAACCATTCTGATAGGTGTGAGGTGTAAAGTACCTTGGAATAGTTTTGATTTGCATTTCTCTCATCCATAGTGATTTAGAGCATTTTTTCTTATGCCTGCTACACGTCTTATAAAAGTTTTCTATAAATTGAAAAAAACTGTGGCATATGAATACACTGGAAAATTTCTAGTTAATAAAAAATGGCAAATCTATAAATTTCAGAAAAGCATAAATGTGTTTATAGTGCTTCAGTCAATGAACATCTAATAAACACATGCTACTTTCTGTGTTCTTTGTCCTTTGTTTTTGAAGAGGACCAATGACATTACAGAGTAATGTCTTGTTTCATATGTGAATTGGATTTAAGTGAGACAGAGTTGCACAAAGCTGTCAGTCTCCCTCTCTCTTCCAGAGTCACTGAAGTCCAGTGACTATACAAAAGTCAGGATGACTGGGGATGGGTTCAGATGCAGTGGGTGACAGTGGCAACTTTTTTGTCTGACCAAGCTCTAAGTATCCCACAGCACCTGCTTCAGCCACCTTCATGGCCATTGAAATAAATCATTCTCATCCATCCCCACTGGGGGAAGTCTTTATATGTTTGGGAACCCCTCCACCTCACTTATGGGTTTGTGGCCCCTGGGTTACCTTTAAACTAGTTTAGCCCCTCTGCCAAGACAATTTTACTGGGGTGTGATCTCTTCCCATGCTATAGCTTCCTGGAATCACAAGTGAGTGTAAGGTAGACACCAAAGATGGACAAGCAGCCCTGAAAAGGGCCTGGCATACCCTCACACCAGAAGTTCTAGTCCTCTTTGAATACTCATACACCCCATTGCATCTAAATTTGCACCATAGGTAGGTGTGTGTACCATAGGGATAAAAATATGAGTACAAAACAATTTCTCAAGGACATTGCATTCAGTGTCCTGAGAATATGATATATACCTCTATAAATATAAGAAAATGGACTGGGCCTTCAATTTCAGTAGTATAGGGGACTTCTAGATGAGAAAAAAAAACACTCTACCAATGCAGTGACTTGCCTAGGGCCACACAGCCAGAATGTGTCAAGGCAGCATTTGAACTCAGATCTTTGTGATTCAACCATCATTTGTTAAACAGCTACTATGTTCCAGGAACGGTGCAAGGAGCTTGAAATAAAAATACAAATAATTTTTTAAAATACCTGCTGTTGAGGTGTTTATATTCTCAAGGGGAGAGATTAGGGACAATAATATTTATTGGGAGTCCTCCATATAGGGTAATTTAAGCTGTGGGAGTTGATAGAAGGGAAGGGAAGGGGAAAACAGGGAAGGCAAGGCAAGGCAAGGCAGAGGAAAATTTTAGTTTATATCCCCTTTTAAGGATCAGAAGTATAGGAGAACTAATAGAATGAAATATATTGGGAGATAGAATAGGAAAATCTGAGTTTGACTCATATTTTTAAATACCACAGAGATGTCACAGATGATACAGACAGAACAAAAGCCATTTAACTTACCAGTGGACATTGAATTTTCCAAGATCAATACAAAGAAAATGATAAACTGGATTGAGTGACCCGGGTACAGTTTCCATCTTTGACCCTTACTTAACTGTGTAATTTTGGACAAGTCATTTACACTGTTTGGACATCAAGTTTAATTCTCTGAATAAAGAAAAATGATACTAGAAGATTTTTCAAGGTCCCATTTGGCTTCTAAAATGTTACAATTCTATGATGATATAATTCTATGAATTAGTTTTTATCTAATAAATAAAATCTACAGTTTTAATGTTTTAATCTAATAAATAAAATCCACAGCATAAAATAATATGAATGTTAATAAAACAACAAAATAATTCACACATTGGATAGAGATAATGACTTTATTGTGCTCATTTTACATCATAGGTCTTGAATACTGAAAACTTAGAAAAAGGAAAGAAAATATCACTCAACAAAATTCTGTTTTTTTTAAATGAGCAGAATGTACCAGGTTAGACAATAGGTATAAAAACATAAAAAAGAAATAGTCCCTGTCTTCAAATATACTTCATTATACTGTGAACTACATGATTTACAGTATGTCTGTAAAGAGATATCAGAAGAGGTTCCAGCTAATGGAGGAACCAGGGAAGAATACTTGCAGATGGTGATAGTTGTGCTGAACTGTCCAGAGACCTGAGAGCTCCAAAAGCTGGAGTAAGAAGGGAAGCATTGGGCATTTTTAAAACAACCTGTGAAAAAGCATGAAGGAAGGAAATGGGACGGTATATGAGCCAAACCACAAGAAGTCTGGATGTGGGGCAGTGTGTGAGAGACAATAGCACCTCACCGACTGTTCATCTCTTGTTCAAGGAACAGCCTATAGAAGTCTAGGAGACAGACATTAACAGACTGACTAGAGGATGATGATATTTTTTGCCTCAGTTGTTCTCAAGGATTATCAACTAAATTGCAAATAAGTTACATTTTTCATTGATAGAAGGCATACCTACACTTATGAGTCATAGTGACCTGAAATGTTGAAGTATGTTAAAACACATATATTCTAAGGGATAATAATGTAATGAAAAGAACATTATTAAATACATAAACAAGTCTGTGACAAAAGGTTAAGGGAACTACTATAATAATTACTGCTTCATTTAAAAAAATTCAAATTAGAAATAAAAAAATATAACAAGAAAGTACTCATGTTTAATCATAAACTAGACAAAACTCCCAAATGAAATGTGGGTTCTAAAGATAGGATCTGCATATTCTGAGTGGGCCTTAATGCTGGCAAAAAGTGTTTCCACTCCTCTGAAACATATCTTGCCAAGGCTACTGATGTCTGAAAAAAAGGAAATCTGCTTGATGTAATCTAAATGTCACATCAAGCTTCAAAATCTTCAGAGCAGAGCCCTTTATGAGATTGCTTTCATAAATGTGTCTTTGTTAGAGTACCAAGGGAATTAAGCAATCCTGAATTCTTTCATTGAAACAAGCAGCTGAGCCTCTGGTGTTGCTTTCCTAGTTTGTGAATGAAGAGGATTTTGCAAAGTACATCAGATACCCAGATAACAATGAGCCAGGAAAAAAAACCAAACAAACAAAATCTCACAGAAGAGACTTTGGAAGTGGAGAAAAAAAGAAGATGTGAGAATGACAGTGAGGATGATCAGAAAGTAAAAAAGACAAGTCCATGGAGGCTAGTGGGAAGAGGAATGTGGACAGGCTAGATATTTCATGGTCCAGATTACCCACAGTTGTGAACATTGACAATGCACAGGTAGGCCTTTTAGAAAAATATTAAATTACACCAGATTAGGAAATCTTAACCTTTTCTGAGTCATGGCTGTCTGGGGAAGGTTATAGACACCTCAAAATGATGTGTTTTTTTTTCAAGATATCAAATAAAATGTAATAGAAACCAATTTTATTGCCATAAAATTAAAATAATTTAAATTCAAAAATCCCCTTAAATCAATCCACATTTATTTTGGAGTCCATAGACCCAAGATTAAGAACTTCTGCCTCTGGTCATAATTATTCATGCTGTAAATGTCTATTTTAAGCATATTGTTTTCTCAAGCCCAGTGGTTCCTGAGATAATTCAAGTGACCATATTCAATGTGATTATGTTAGACTGAGCTCTTCTGAAGAGTCAGAATCAACATCTGATCCACAGTTCACTTACTGAACTACAAATAACTAAGTACATATCATCCTAGCATGAATTAGTGTCCATATGCATTTGTTCATAAGGGTATTTCCTGGAGTTGTTAAATAACCAGTGAAACCTTTTTAACCTATTTTCTATTTTATGCTATGCAATATTTTTGTCACATCAGGCAATATGATACAGTATTAAGTTGGAAAGATTTGTAGACAGAAATTCAGGGTTTGAGTCCTGTTCCTATCATTTATTAGCCAAGCAACTTCAGAGAAGTCACGTGGTCTCTGTGATCCTCAGTTTCCTCAACTGTAAAATGGGGGCATTATTTGCAACAGAGAGCTCTTGTGAGCATCAGTGAGATAATGAATATGTATGTGTTTTATAATGGTAGAGTCATAGAGTATAAAATCAGAAGAGACATTAGAAATCATCTATTTCAATCGTCTGAAGGCTTAGTGGTGGAATGACCTTAAAATGCTATGTAAATGTTTAGTATAAATATAATGAAATTGTCTTGGGATTCTCATTACTCCAGTCTCCCCCTGTGCCCAATATCTAGAGCAATATTTGTATGCAGTAAGCATCCAATAAATAGTTATTGACATAGTCATCGAATTTTAGAAAATTTAGTGCATGACTGCCTCTTGTAGCATTTTTTGAGTTTTGGGTATAATATTTGTCTCACAACAGCAATTACTAGGTTATTTTATTCAAATACTCATATTTTATATTTTATTGATCATCAAGATGGTCTATGTTTGTGTGTATTTTCATCTGTATTAACATTTAAATGTGCCAGATTCTAGGCTGTGATCAATCTTGATCCCATCTTTTTTTTTTTATTTAAAGACCTTTATTAACAGATGCTTGCTGTTTGTGGATTTTTGAAAAAATCAGGTGTACTTTTATACAAATTAAAAATGAGGTTCTTAAAAATCTCAACTTGACCAGTTATGAAACAATTTAAAAACCTTTAAAGGCGTATTGAGAAAACCAGGCTTTTTAAAAAAACATGTTTGTCATTCCCCAAAAGAGACTTCTTTAGGTAAAAATAATAAAAATTCCATGCTGCATAGATAATGCAGAGAGTTCTAGTTATCTGGTCAGCAGCAAAAAGCAAGCACTTAGGTCTTCCGTTCCAAATTTTTTGTTCATTTCTTATTATTGCTGGAATTTCATATTCTTTCTTCTTGTATGATGACTAAACCGGATGATGGTAGAGATGGTAAGCCGGCATTTACTCAGCCCCGCCCTGCTCAGCCTCGGGAGCGGACGTATTCTCAGCTGGTGGTTCGGCTGCTTTTGTCTCTTTGCCATCTTGTGGTTTAGGGTTCTCTGGGCGTCTGCGTCGGTAATTGAAGTTACGGCGGTACCGACGTTGAGGTGGCTGCTGACCCTGGGTCTCATCTCTTTGGTTCTCTGTCTTCTTCATTACCTTCCTTTCTAGGCTGTCTTTGACGAGGAGGGCCCCTGCGGAATCGTGGTCTATAACCCTGATACATATTCTGTCTCACTGGTCTACCTTGTTCTCCTGCACCCTGGTTGTCAGCAGCCTCCATTACTTCTCCCTGCACAGGAGGGTTGGAATACTGTGGTCGACGCCCATAGGGTCTCCGCATGTAGTAAGGTGGGAACCACCGCCTGCGGTAGGGACGGCGCTGTTGGGGCTGGCCTTCTGGAGCACCCTCTGATCCCTCGTTCTTTTCCCCACTCTCACTATTCTGGTAATTGTGCTGGTAGTTCCGTGGAGGACCCCTAGACGTGGATAACGTCTGTAATGGTTACGGTCGGCTGCATATTTACTGCCTTGAACTGGAACACCACCAGGGCCTGTAACGTTAGCTGCCTCCGCTCCTTCAACAACATCAAACTCCACAGTTTCTCCATCTCCTACACTGCCAAGGTACTTCCTGGGGTTATTCTTTATGGCAGTCTGGTGTACAAATACATCTTCCTTGGTGTCATTCCTGTTGATGAAACCATAGCCGTTTCTTACATTGAACCATTTTACTGTTCCCAAAACCTTCCTGCTATGACCTTCTTGTCCCCGCCGGCGGGCGCCTCCGATGTGAGGCCGCCGGGACCGCCGCTCCCTCCGCCGCTGCCGGTGATGCTGGGCTTGGTATCGGCGGTGCTGAGGCAGGGGGCGGCGGGCGGGCTGCTGGGTCTCGGACTCGCTGCTCATTGTTGCGGTGATGGTGACTGGCCTGCTGCGGCAGCGGCGGCTCCTCCCGGGGTGTGATGGTGACTAGGCCGACGGCGGCGGTGGGGCTGCTCTCGGGGCTCTCTGGGGTCCGCTCTCCGCCTGATGGAACTCCCTGATCCCATCTTCTACAGGAAACCTTTACCAATCCCTCTTAATACTAATGCTTTCCCTCTGCTGATTATTTCCTATATATTATATATTTTGTTTTTACAGTCATTGGCATGATGTCTGCCTCATTACCTTGTTAACTCTTCATGGGCAGGGACTTTCTTAGGCCTTTTTATGTATCCCCAGAGCTTAGCACAATACCTGGCACATTGTAGGTGCTTAATAAATGTTTGTTGTTTGGTTGATAGAAATAGTAAGTATTTAATAAATGCTCACTGACTCTTTAGATTGAAACTAGAGTACTGTGTTGAGTTTTGGGAACACAATTTTGGTAAACGCATTAAAAAACTAGAGGAAAAAAGAGGCAACCAGGATGGTGAAGGATTTTAATATTTTTAATTTGCTAGATAAATTGAAAAATTAATTTTAAATTTAATTTGCTAGATAAAGAATGATATTTAACCTGAAGAAAAAAAACTGAGGGCAGGATTGGGGAGAGAGGACAGATTAGCTGTCTTCAAATATTTGGAGTGTTATCAAATGAAAGGATAAAATTGTTTTTAACAGAAAAGGCAGAAATAGAAGCAATACGTAGATACTGAAAAGAGGCAAATTTAAGCTTTGTGTAAGTATATGGTGGCAACTGGCATGGACTTTCATACTCTATAATCTTATTTTCATTCTAACTTTCCCTCACATGGCAGGCCTAGGTTTCCAGAGATGACTACCATATAGCTAGGTAGATTCGTTTTGGGGATTTTTGTGACCATATTTACCACTATAGCTAATGACCTCCAACAAGTATACGTCCCATCTATAAAATGCCAGCCACTCACAATTATCTCATCATTAGAACTTGAACAAAATAATTCATTTAACAATAAAACAAACACAATAATGAACAATGAACAGGTATGTGATATAAAACAAATGCTGAAATAATCAATATGTGTCAGTAAACGCATAAAGTTGTATGACACTGTTATCAATGAACTCAGTATCTGTGTAGAGGAGTTGGGACACATAGAAAGCTATAAGAAAGGCACATCGGTGGGGAAAACTCATATGGTAAAGGTAACTCATAACTCTAGTATAAGCCTGAATGTCATTGGTTCTTTTTTTTTTTTTGAGGGGGGAAGGCAGGACAATTGGGGTTAAGTAGCTTGCCCAAGGACCCATAGCTAGTAAGTGTTAAGTGTCTGAGGCAGGATTTGAACTCAGGTTGTTATGGGAATCTGAAGATCTTCTCTGCCCCTAGGCCCTTTGATAGGCTTAAGTGGCTCTGAGAACCTTCCCTGACTTGAAAATGTACTCTGCCTCATAATAGGCTGAATGTGGTCACATAGAACCTGTGGCGGGAGGCTTGTTCTTCAGGACCACCCACACCTTATTACTTTGTGACTGGGCAGTGGGTCAAGAGGGCTGTGACATTCTCTGATCCAGGAGAAGGCTATATATACTGCTGATGTGACGTTTTGCTTTGGGGCTCACTTTGAGAAGAGTTGTGTGATTTGGTGATTTGGGAAGCTGTTGAGCCCCCCCCTCCTTTGAAAAACCCAGATGGGTGCTTCTCTCTCTGGTAACTGACTAGGTATGGATGTAATGGTCAGATGGCTGGAAGCCCATCCGCTAATCTGTTCCTTTGTCTGCTTGTAACTTCTGCTTACATTCTGTTTGTGCAGAACTTCTGTTTGCATTCTCTGAAGTTCAGGGTGCTGACTTTTTCCCCTGAACTAGGTAAATGATATATGTTTGATTGATTAAAGTAAGATTGTTAACCCGTTTTGAGTTGCTTTCCTTTAGAAAAGCAGATCTAAGACCTTGTGCTAGCAGCCATCCTGGCTGTGCTAGGGTGCTTGCTGATACAGTTGTCCTGACTCCAGGGCCAGTGCTCTATTCACTGCACCACCCAGCTGGCCTCTATGTCATTGATTCTTTAAGGAACATTTACACTTACAAAACCAGGTTCTTGATCTCTTACTAGATCCTTTCCAACTTTTAAACATGCAAATAATAACCTCTTGGTATTTAAGTGACTCATCTTTCCCTTCTGTGGCAAAAACTCATGAGCTGCTTATTCTTTTTTATTAGTTATAAAACAGTCCTTATTCAATCATCCCATTATCACAAAACAATTATTTAATTTAATTTCCAACTGTTCTCTAGATTATCAATAGTCTTACTAACATCTGGTGTTCAGAAATTATCCTCACATCTAGTACCTATTTATAAATGGTATGGTGATGTGATTGAACTACACTGTTTTGTGACTGCACAAGTTGTACTATGGAATGATGATAAATCAGACCATACAAGCATGTTTTTCACAGTTATGCTGTGGCTGAATTAGAAGGAAAAAAATAATGAGCACACAGTTTACCAAAAAATAACTCATTTCTACTGGAATCTTTTTCCGAAATAATAATTCTAGTGCAACTCTAGAAAATATTAAGGGCAAAGGGATAATCTTCACCCAGAAAAATGCATTGACCTTCATCCCTATGTTATTATTTCCATTCAATGTAGCTCACTATACATCCTGAGTTTATTTCAAAGAATTGAACATAGAATAAAATCAAAGAAACAAGTTTTTGGCAGAGACATAATTTCTCTTTATGAATCCAAATAAAATATCACAGGCCCCTTCCCTATAAATCTCTTGCTACACTATTGTCCTTTACTCTTCCAAACTTTTAGTTCTTACTGAAAGCTCTTGATGCCTCACTAATTGGTTTTAGCACTGTAGAAGAGGTGCTGAAATCAGTAAGCAAAAAATTTCCAGCAGTAGGTGGAAAAGGGATAAATCTGAGTCTCACCATATGCTTTGAGAAATTAAGTCATTACAACATAAAGCCCCCCAAAGAAGACAGAACTTGTTGCTTTTTCAATGATTATTTTTAAAACATAGACTCATTATGAATGCTTGCAAGCTGCCTAAAATATACTTGCGAATTCTAAAATTCCAAAGCCTCAGCTTCACAGTTTTTATTTTTGTAGACACAACTCCCATCCTGACTGCCTGTTATGTGCAATATACCCTGACACCTAATGTGCAGTGTAAAATGTAGTAACAAGGAAAATAGCTTAGTGATAGAAGGTGTATGGTGCCAGCTCTTTAATTCACTTCTGACAGTGTCTATATCCTCCAAAACAAAACTCTGGCTATGCAGTCAGGAGGACTGTGATACTTATCCACTATAAAGCATCAACTATGCTTAACTGTAGAGCAAGTTTATTTTGGTCATCTGTACATTGATTTTCTTGGGTAGCACAGAGTTAAGCCTTCTCCACCAGCTACTGAAAAAATAAAATGACTAGTTTGTCACTGGCAGCTGGATCTATCCTTTGTAGGTTGGCTGAGTTAAAGTCTTCTGAACCTGTAGGTTAATTAAAATATTGCCCCTGATGCAGGAAGTTCTGAGCAGGGGTCACTGGGCATGCACTCTGGAGCCACCTAGACTTCTCTCCTAGTCTCTCTGACATCAATGATGACATGAATGTGACAGAAGTGGAATAAAATCTGTGATCTGTGGTGGTAAAATAATGTGTTCCACTGACTCCCTCAAGGCTTAATTGGACTTTGTAGGTAGCAAACCCTGCCACCTTGGTCTTACTAACACCGTATTCTAAAATAGCAGTGGAAACTACTAGCCTGACTAATGTCCTGAAGCTGGTTATTCTTTCTAACAAAGAGTACCACCCCCCCCTCCTCTTACATAAACACTCTTTCATACACAGTAGGCCCTGGTATGTGTCTACCCTTTTTCAATTCCTGTCAATACCTATCCCTAGTTAAACCCCAGCATCAGATTTTTTTGCTCTTGTTCCAGTGATCTGAGGTATGGATAGTTGGTCAGGATGTTGTAGGTTGGATCCACCCAGAACACCCACAAATCATTCTCTTGTAGCCATGGACCTCAGGCAAGCATTGGTATGGTTAAGTATGCCGAAGGAAGCATTCAGTTAGACACCCCTGGGTCCACCAGAAGGCTTTAGGGGTCTGTGCTTTCTCCTTTGTGGTTACCTCTCTATCTTCCCAGCAGCTTGCCTATCCCAGGACCTGGAGGAGGGAAGGAAAGGAGTCCTTCTGTGAATTACTGCATTGGATGGAGGAGTCTGGAGGCGATTCCCTCTGTGACCTCCTAGAGTGGGGGTATCTCTAAATTCAGATGGAGTGCTGACAGGAATATGGCATCCAAGTACTTGGCTGCCGTCCTTCCTACAACTCTTCTTCCATATTATTTCCCTTATTAACTTAAAATCTCATGGGTTCTGGTTTCCTCATCTCTAAAATGACTGGCCCGGACTAGATGACTTCTAAAATCCATTTCATCTGTAATTATTTAATCCTATAATGATGTAGTCTTTTTTTTTTGAAGGGGGAAAGGCAAGGCAATTGGAGTTAAGCGACTTGCCCAAGGTCACACAGCTAGTAAGTGTCAAGTGTCTGAGACCAAATTTGAACTCAGGTCCCCTTGACTCCAGGACCAGTGCTCTATTCAACTGTGTCACCTAGCTTCCCCATGACCATGTAGTCTTACTGCATATTCTCTTTCCTTGATTCCTGTAACCATGTACTTTTTTCTTTCTCATTTCTGTATGTTCTTGCCTTCTCCTTCACTATTCTTTCACCTTCTTCCTGACTCCTTAACAAGAGCAGTCTATCCTTGGATTTATTCTATTTCTGTGCTCCCTTCTCTAATGGTAATCTCATTTAGTCTTAACACAACAACTGATGCCTCTATGCAAATGGTCTTCTAATCAACATTGCCAGATACAGAAATTTAAAGGTAGGAAGGATCTCAGAGATCACAGAATTCATTGTTTGAGCAGGGTCCCTATGGCATCCCCAACAAGTGGTCACTTATCCTTTACTTGAAGATTTCCAGTGAGAGAAAACTTACCACCTGTGGGAAGCATTTTCTGTCGTGACCTCTCTTCTGAGTTTCAAATTGACATCGATTATCATTGCCTATGGAACGCCAGTTGTTTGCTTAAAAATATACTGAATAGATTCAACATTCAATAACCCAAGGCAAGATGTGGGACTTGAAAAATATCAGTATTGTTCCTATTTCTCTTATTTACTTAACATATGTGATCCTGTAGTAAACTGAGTTGTCCTGTAGGTGCCCAGAAAAGGAATGAAGTCATCAGGCAAGCCTGGGAGACTGTCTCTGTCTCCAAATAATAAAGGTGCTTATGGACAGGTGGTATCATCTAACAGCTAGGGACTTGAAATTCTCCTGGACTGGGAAATAATGCCAGTCTACTGGATTAAATGTTTAAATGTCTTTGTTTAGCAACCAGCCAAACTCAGAAACCTGTTATTATCAATAGGAGTTAGTGTTTGTTTCTCTGTTCATTTGCCAAACAATTATATTTGTATATTTATGTCTTTGTTTTATTTATCTTGTTTTTTTAGCAAAACTTTAGTGAAGTCTTAGCAAATCCATAAGAAATTAGTGTTTTCTCCGAGGACACACTAGATTTGGAAACAAAAGACCAGGGTTCAAGTTTCAGATCAGCCAGCTAATGGCTATGAAACTTTGGGTAAATTCCTTCACTTTTCTGAGTCTCAGATTTCTCATCTATAAAATTAGAGGGTTACATTATATAGACTAAAGACAACAGTAGTTTTAAAAGACTATCATTTTAACAATAGTAGTCTTCTAACTGTTCTTCATGTTTCAATCCCCTACCGCACTTCAACGTGCCCAAGGTAGCACTGACAATATTTGTTGATTTATTCTCTTAGATTCATGCTATGACTAACACTTAAATTAAATTAAATTTCTCTTTTGCCTCTTTTTTTGGAGGGGCAAGGCAGGGCAATAAATTCTGAATATATCTTTCTTAACCTTCTCTATCTTCTGTCTTCATTTACCATTCATCTTTCTAAAGAGTGGGTCAGCCAAGATGGCAGCGTAGAAGCAGCAAGGTCCTGCAGCTCTCACACCGCCACCCTAAACACCCAGAAAATATGAGCCCAGACAAAGTCTAGGAAAGTCTAGGACTCTCAGACTCACAAATATACAGAGAACACACCTTTCTCTGAAGGCAGCTCGGCAGCAGGGGCTCAGTGCGGCCACTGGAGAGAAGGCTGGAAAAGCCTGAAGCTGAGACCGTGGCCAGGCCTGGGGTGGTGGGAAGGAGCTGAGTGAGCCCTGCAGCCAGCCTGCAGAGGTTCTACAGCCTCCAGCACCTTCACATCTGCCAAGGCGTGAGGAACGGATGGGAGAGGGGCAGCTCCCACCACAGAGGAGCAGAGAACCACCAGCCCCAAACCGCAGCTGTGGCCAGGAAAGGCCCCAGGGCGGCCATGAGGAGTGGAGCCTCCCAAGCCCCAGCGTAAGTCTACTTCAAAGAAAATCTAAAGCACCTGCCTGAGGGAAGCTTCGGTGAGAGAGGGTTAGTGAAAGTTGAAACTTTGAAACTTAATTTGGGGCAGAAAAGCAGTTCGGTCAATCTGCCCCCGGGGCAAGGAAGCAGTGGGGGAGGGGAACTACTGGAACCAGCAGCAGTGGCCCCCACCAGGCTGCTTCAGAGCCCCCGGCCTGCTGACTCTGCAGGGGGGCTGAATCAATTGAATAGGGCCAAGTGCTCTTGTGTTGAGTGGCCTGGATCCAGATCATGGTCTTGGGTGGTGGTCCTGGGGTACACTTCCAGCAAGCCAAAGCTGGGGGGACTTGTAACACCCCC
>CM053594.1:180502595-180523695 GCA_028646575.1 Pseudocheirus occidentalis
TGATTGTGAAAAAAATGGAAAATTAAATGTTGTTATTAAGTCCTATACATTTAAATTATTTCTTTCTGAACATGATCAAAGGAAGTATTAGTCAGTAATATTCAACAATTCCTTATTACATGTCAGGCACTATCATGAACATTGCTGATACAATGAAAGTCAAAAACACCATCCCTCCCTTCAGGGAGATATATACAGGAACAAGTAGCTTTCATGCCCTTCAAGCCTAGTTTTGTTTCTTGTATATGTAATTCACCTCATAAGAATGGATAAAAGGACCAAATTTGCCTGGAAGTTAGAAGTAATGAAATCTAGCCATGCCTCTCCCACTCACTAGGTTTGTCATCTTGGGAAAATTTCTCTGGACTTTAGTTTCTTGTTCATTAAAAAGAGGAAGGGGAAGCTGCATTAGATGATCTTTAATATTGCTTACAGCTCCAAGAGTTTATCATTTTAAATATCATGAGGAGCAGGAGAAATCATGCAGGACTGTGAGATAAGAGCAAATGTCCCACTGTTTTTTTTAAAGGAAGGCAACAGATTTTACAAACTTTGCTTTCTGGAGAGATTCCAGAAGCCATCACTAACTAAAGAGATGGTTAGTCAGCATTCAGAAAAGGAAGTGATGATTACGAAGAGCCAATAAGTCTCCTTCAGTGACAGGTCTTGAAGGACAAAACTAATTTCCTTTTTATAGTAGGGTTTCTAAGCTAATGGACTGAGCAACTATTAATATAATTTTTCTCCATTTTTAATAAAGCATTAGGTAAAGTTATCTCATACCATTCTTATTGAGAAAAAATGGAAAGATTTGGAGTGCTAATATAATCAGATGGCCTCAGAATTCCTTCAATGTCCAGAAACAAAGAATAGTCAGTCCTCAGTGGTTCACTGTCAAGTTGGCCAGATACCTCCCTTGGAGTACTTCAGGGGACCATGTCTGTTTACGAGAATTTGACTTTTTTAATCAATGAAATGGATAAAGATATAAATGGCACACTTATCAATCTACAGAGGAACATCAGAGAGCAGGAGAACATTATTTCCTCTCTCCTGGAATCTCTCTTAATGAAGCCAAACCATGATCACATTAATATCACATTGCTGACCTATAGTCCAATTTCATTTTCTTTTTTATTGTGGAGAACATGTTTAATGAAGAAATTAAGGAGGAGGAAGAAAGTTAATCCCCTGTTTATATTAGAATGGTTACCTTCTTTGAGAGCTTGTAGCTACCTCTAAAAATGACTCAGGTTTTTGTGGAAGAGTTGATTACAATGTTGCTATCCTCAGAAGACTTTTTGTGCACATGTCAATGTGCATTTTGCCCAGGACGCTGACACTTGACAAGGCATACATGGCACATATCTGAAACTTGGTTTTATTAACTTTGTGAGTATTTTGAGTTCCCAGCTATAGTAGTTTCAGAAACATTGGATAGACTAAATTGGATGGAGCAGGGAGTTCATGTATTGCAGCAATTGGAAGTAAAATAGAAAATGGAGGTTGGGGCCTGTTTAAGGAAGGCTTTAAACATCAAGATAAGGAGACTGTCTTAAATGAAATGACTTTGTGAGATGATTCTGTAAAATGCTAAGAAATAGAAAGGTTTCAGAATGGTAAAAGATTAGAACAAAAAAGAATGATTACTATTATAAGTAAAGCTGATAGAAACAGAAAGTGAATACAAAGTTCCTTTTTTTCCCTATAGTAAGTGACCTGGGAACTTGGGATGCTTGATTTCACTCTGTAGCTTTCACAAAACCAAAATAAGACTTTTAAAAGCAAATCCCAATGTGATTCCTCCACTGCAAACCAAGACCTAGAATCCTTTGAAAGACAAATCAACTTCCATATATCCAGGTCACAGTACAGAACTTTAGCTGTCATTTCACAGGATAGTTTCAATATTCTGACTGTGCCTTCATAATGCTAAAATGTTCTGTTGAGTCAATCACTTCAGTCAAAGAAAAATTTGTAACAGATCCAATAAGGTGGAAGGTGCCTATGTCATGCCTGTATGTTGTTCAGGGCAGTATAGGCAAAGCCCTTGGATGACTTTTCAACAAAGTATTTTATTTGGTAATTCCAGATAAAGCCCAAATATATTAATATGACAAGACAAATGAGTCAGATCAGTATGGATAAATGAATGACATGTTCACATTTGCTTTATCTCTTTTTTTCTTTTAAAGCATTTTACCCTGTTTAATAAGTTGGATTCTTTCAAATAGATACAATAGGACTTTGGTTGCTTAGCAACTGGGTTAGTACACGTTCAGATATTGTGAGCGCAATGGATGATTATGCAGTATATTGTACCTGCATTTTATGTTGATTTTCTTCCTTCCTCTTTTTCACCTTCTTTTTCTTTGTTGACTAAATGAGTCCATATTGCTTGTTATTATTTTTTTTCCTGCTAAGACTGTACAGTTAGCACTTGTGGGACTATGTAATTTCTCACCTGGGCTATAATAAATTTCTGCTCTCTTCTCAACTGGAATATATGTCCATTTTAGCACTTACAAATATAAATGAAAACAGTAGGCAAAGACCTGAAAGGAGCTATAAATACATTTAGAGACTGACATTTTGTAGCATGTTTTCTTCCTACAAAAGAAGCAACATTTACTTCCTCAGTTCTTGCCACCACCTGCACTGATTCTGGACTTTGACATGTAAATGTACCCCCTCTCATTGCCTTCAAATGGAATTGTGCTCATCACACACAAAAAAAAAAAACAAAAAAAAAAGCCTCTTTTGCCTTGTTCTCTTGCCACTTACTTGAGAGGTCAGTCCTGTAGCTTCATCATGTTTTGCTACGGAATAGCTAGTCCAAATTTGTGATATTTGTATAAGGAACTCCCAAGGCAGAAATTCTGTCTACCAATGCAGATCATCAACTTTTTCACAACTTAAGAGTTTGAAAGGTAAAATATCTAGGTTCATTCAACCCGTTCATGTTACAAATAGGACTTAAATATCTTTTCTTTCTGGTTTCAAGATCAGGTCTCTATTCCAGTATTCCATACTGTCTCTAATATTATAAATACATTAAATCAATTAATATTGTATCAAGTTATTTCCCTATATTTTGTATGTATGCATGTTAACATATAATTACTGTCTGTTTTTTACTGCCCTCATTTAAGTCATGCTTTTAAGGAAATTTCAGAAATAAAGGTAATGACATGTCAGAAAAATCACAGTTATCACCTAGATCAATAACTTAGTTTATATATATAGGAAGGAATTTAAACCAATTAATATTGAGTATTTCATGCCTTCCCTCTGTGGATTACCTCAAATTTATTCTGTATATGTCTTGCTTTACATACTTGTTTGCATGATTGTCTCCTCCCATTGGAATGTGAGATTTCTGCAGCCAAAGACCCTCTTTTACCTTTCACTGTATCCCCAGAGCTTAGCCAGCAGTGTGCCTGACATATAGCAGGTACTTAATAAATGTTTACTGATTGAGTGACTATGTTAATCTGCATGTTTAGTTTACTAATTCAATTTATCAAAAGTATGTGGGAAAATGGCAATGATAGAATTAGACTTGAAACTAATTGAATACTGGATACCACAGAATAATCATTAACTATCAGTTTAGAAGGAAGTCTGCAGTTGATTTTACCAGGGACCCATACTCAATGGTGATTATCTAATGATTTGAATGGAGAAATAAATGCCACAATTTTCAGATCTGTAAGACTCAAAGCTGAGAGAGATACTTCACATCCTGTATGATAAGAGTTAGAATTCTGAAAGATCTTGGTGAACTGGATCATTGATTCAAATCTACTAAGACAAAATTTATGAGGGATAGATTTTTCAACCTGGGTTTAGAAAACCAACATCACAAACATATAATGGGGATGGCATGCCTGGACAGTCATCCAAATAGAAGCTTTGGTGACCTGCAAGCTCAATATGAGTTAACATCATGATACAATAACTAAGAAAATCAAAATAATCTTAGACTATATTAAGAAAAGTGTAGTACTCAGAACTAATGGAAGTGATTTCCTCTTTGCAGTTCAGGTCAAATCTCTTCTAGAGTTCTGGATATCACATTTTAGTAAGAACACAAAAGCTGGAGAGTACCAAGAAGAGGGTAACCCAACCCTTCACAGAAGGACTGGTTGAGTGAACTGGGAATGTTTAACCTAAGTAAAAGAAGACAGGGGGTCATATTATTTCATTTCAATAATTAGAAGGCTTATCATAATAGATTAGACTGACTTATCATGATGGATTAGACTATTGCTGCTTATGTCCAGAAGGCAGGAATAGGATCATTAGTTAGAGGTGGCAAAGAACCATAGCTTGATTTAATATAAAGGGAAAAGAAAATAACTTTCTAGCAATTAGAGCTTTCCAAAAGTGAGAATCTGTTATTGGAGGAGGTGGTATAGTAGGTTCCTCCTCATTGGAGGTCTTTGAGCAAAAGCTAGATATTTACTTGGCTAGGCTACATGGAAGATTTTTGTTTGTGTAAAGGTTGTATGACTGCAGAAGTTCCAATATTCTGTGTATCTAGGATTATAAATGATTGCTAGAGTAAAGTCTTATGTTAATTTTTTGGAGTACAATGAAAGGAATTCAATGATGCTGGGGAGGCGGGAAAAAACAGTCTGTATATCAGAATGAATGGACTGCTGGAACTGGAATAAGGAAGTCTTTAGCTCAGATTTTAATGGAAACACTTATTGGCTCTGCAACCTTGAAGCCTTTTAAGTCTTTTTTAAAAAATTAAGTGAGTAAATTTAATAAATCTATTTTATTTTATTTCATATTCAATTCAGGGAACAAAGCATTTCCATAACACAATAAAAAAGATGATTGCACATGAAACTACAAATCTACCTTGTACAATTTGCTATTCCCTCCAAATATACAATGAAGTTATCATGCAAATTTCTTTTTGTTTCTTTTTTTCTTCCCTCCTCTGTCCACACCCTAGAAATGGCTACCATTACACACACACACACATACACACACACAATCTAATATGTGTGTGTATGTGAAATTAGTCTTCATTTCCTCATCTGGGGTACTTGAGGAAACTGCCATAGAAAAGATAGAATTGGAAGGAAGAAACACATTTCAGAAGGAATAGGAGGAAATGGGTGCATTGTAGGCATAGGGGGATGGCCTAATATCAATGTCAGACCTAGAGGTGTCAAGGATAAAAAAGAGGTGGTTGGTACAGTACCCAAGTTTCCTAAAAGATGGAATATATAAAAGTAATAATGTGAAGTAAAGGGAAAAAGTTTTGTTGAAGCTCAGTTGTGGAGGGTGATGAATGTCAGGTAAAAAAAAATCTAAATTAGATACAGATCAAGGGAGGAAACTTAGGCTCTTCTTCTCCATTTGTATGAATATTAATACATCATCTCCTGTATTTCAAGAGGAATGAGAGAGCTCCTTATTTTGTGTTTACAAAGGAGGAAGGGGCCTCTTCACAAGTTACTTTTAGATGGAGGTAGGGGTGGGAGGGATGGTCTCAATAATTCCAGGTGTTTAGTATTTTCCTCTTCAGAAAGGCAACCTTAAGGCCCTCATTGAGTTAAGGCTTGTGAGAAGGAGTTTCATTTTCTGAATGACATGATACAAGTTTGGCTATGGTACTATTTGGAAAAAAATAGAACTACAATGTTTATTGCCCACACAAGACTGGCATATTTTAAACTCAAAGCCACCCTCCCTGAGGAATCAGGAACCAGCCTCTCCTTGTGACACATTATGTACTGGTTAAGAAGCTATTCTGATAGATGTAAAGTGCAGAAGGCAACTGGTATGCTAAAGATTTGTTATGAGAATGATTTACTTGGGAGAAAAGTAACTTCTTCATGCCTCAGGAGTTTGCTCAATAATTAAGTTTGCCTGTGGGATAAGCATAGGTAGTTAGGATGGTTCCCATTGATTTATAGATCTTTTCCGTCCTTGTCTTCATACAGAGTGATAGGTTTCTCTCCACTAGAGAAAAAAGAAACAAAATAAGCAAGTGTCTATGCCTGACCTTGAAATCCATGTCAGAGACTATTAGGTGATTAGCTAGAAGCCAGATGGGATGATTTTCTCTGGGTGAAGGGTGATGTAGCCTTGAAATACATAGATAACAGGGGATAAAAACCATTTTTCCAGATTTGAATACTTTCCTAACCTGTATTTTATATTTTATAGTTAAGGTTAAATACAAATATGCCACAGCTCCTATGTACACACAGAAATACTAGAAGGCAAAATCAGTTGAGATAAGCACCTATCAGACTTGCTAAATATCCCAAGATGGTCCGGGTTCAGATAAGTCGGTTTATTTCTACATTCTCTTTGTTATTAAACATTTAAGACAGGTAGATGGCACAGTCGATAAAGTCCTGGGCCTAGAGTCAGGAAGACTTATCTTACTGAGTTCAAATCTGACCTCACACACTTACTACCTGTGTGACCCCGGGTAAGTCACTTTACCCTGTTTGCCTAGTTTCCTCATCTGTACAAGTGAGTTAGAGAAGGAGGTGGTAAACCACTTCAGTATTTTGTTAAGAAAACCCCAAAATGGGGTCATGAAGAGTTGGAGACAACTGAAATAACTGAACAATAACTATGAAATTAAACCTATACCACTTTAGTTACCTCCCCCAGAGTGTTGTAAGTGCTTCCTATTGCACTTCCTGCCTCTAGTCTCCCTCCTTTTTAATCCAGGCTGCATACTGCAGTGTCATGCAATCTAGAGCTGAAAGGCCTGGGGTCACTTTAGGGGCTACTCAGCTTTCTCACTTTATAGAGAAGGGAACTGAGAGCAAGAGAGGTAAACAGTGACTTGTACAAGGTCACACAGGGTTGTAAGTAGCAGATTCAAAATTTGAACCCAAACCTTCTGATTTAAAATCAAGTGCCCTTTCCACTGTATCTCAATTTCTCTTCCTGAAATGCCACTTTGATCACATCACCTGGAAATGTGATTGTTTTCTCTATTGCATAGAGTGGTGGTATTGAACTCACTGTAATAGCAATCCTCTTGCAAAAATCTCAATTGTAGACAGAAACATTAAAACGTTAATTAGGAAATCTTTAACAAAATAAATAAAACGATAATACAACATAGATAATGCTAATTTGTGGTTTTCTAAATCAATATGCATACCATACTTATCTTTTTCCATTTGAATTTGATACCAGTAGCCTGGAAGGTACAGAGACAACTCCTTGGCCCTTCAAGGTATCTTGCAGTCTGACTCTAATTTATCTTTCTTGTCATGTATGTATGCTTTTCTCCCCAGACAAGTGACTCTTCCTAAGATGGGTTTCTCATGTTCTTCCCAATCCAGATACAGTGACACTGTATACAGAGAGCTAAAGGTAGCATCAAGACAGACCTGAGTGTCCTTCACCATTCTGATTTCATCCTATAACAGTTTCATGATATAGATACTTAGGGTTTTATTATCTCCAAATTTGTTTTCACAGATGAGGAAAGTGAGACTCAAGGAGAATGAATGAACTGTCAATCAACATAGAGATGGGGAAGAGAATGGAGTCTAGACACTATTGCCTCTTGGGCAGTAGATGTGGAAAAAAGTTCTATAATATTTAATTTAAGAGATATATATTGAATATCTAGAAAAAGGAGTGAAGATTTTTTTTAAAGCCCTCATGGATTTGCACACAATAGATCCAGTCATACTTTCTGACACCAGACCCATCACCTCTAGGATCAGTCTTTTTTTTTTTTGGAGGAGGGGAGGTAGGGCAGTTGGGGTTAAGTGACTTGCCCAAGGTCACCCAGCTAGTGTGTATGTGTGTGCATGTGTGTGTGTGTGTGTGTGTGTGTGTTCAGTGTCTGAGGCTGGATTTGAAGTCAGGTTCTCTTGACTCCAGGGCTGGTACTCTATTCACTGCACCACCTAGCTGCCCCTAAGATCAGTCTTAACCATTGATACCATTACCATTGATAGCATTTAGAAACAGATCTTTATCTCAGGACTTAGCCCAGGACCAAAGACTAATATTATACTTCTTCCTTTCAGTTCCTCATCTTTAGGAAGGGTCATTGATACCAGGGCCAATTCTTCATCTTCCTTAATATCTGAAAAAGAACTGATTCCATTTGTTGCCATTCACAGGACACTTAAGAGTAGAAATACCACCAGCCAGGTGACACAATGAATAGAATTCTAGACCTGAAATCAAGAAGACCTGGGTTCAGATTCTGCCTCAGAACACTCTGCATGACTCTGCACAAAGCACTTATCCTCTGTCTCAGTTTCCTTAATTGTAAAATAGGGGTAATAATAGAATGGTCGGAAAGACCAAATGAGATAATATCTGTAAAGCCCTTACAACAGTGCCTGGCACATAACAGGTAATTAATAAAGGTTTGTTACATTCTCCCTTCCATTCTCTTCACATACTAAAAAGTACTACATTCTCATTCTATGGCTAGCAAACTCCTACTTCTTACTCTCCCAATCACAGTACTACTAAATAATGAGCTAAGTTAAAGTCATCCTTTCCCCTGCCACCATTTCCCATATTCTCATCTTCTTCCATCTCAACTCTATCCCTCTTACCTACTAGTCTGACAGTTCTTAGCCCTTCCATTATGTTCTCTGTATCATTAAAAAGAAGTATCCTTCACAGGGACACCGAGTATCACTCACAGGGGTCTGACTCCCTCTAAAAGACATCGTATCCATAACCATCCTCATACATCTTTTCATGCTCCCAGACACACTAGTCCTAGAGAAGCAGACCTGCTCATTTGTCCCTAATGCTACTACCAAATGCTTTAAACACCACCACTCCACATCTCCTCTATCGGTTATGTCAATCTTCTCAGGTCCTTCTGCTAGCTATCCATAGGACTCCAGTTCGTTTTCCCTTTTTACTCAACAGTTTTCCTTTGCATCCCAATGCCAGCTCTGATCCTTTGAGATTTCAACATACATATTCATTTTCCCTCAAAAACCCTGGCTTCCAAATTCACCTATGTCTTTTACTCTTGTGACTTTTTCTTTCATTCTACCTCTTCCCCACAAAGGAACATTAATACCCTTGTTCTCATCCTCACCTGCAAGTATTCCATTTCTTTGATCAAGATTTCCAAAATGCCTCTTCCTGACCATTGTCTCCTCTCATTACATCTCTTTTTACCCTTCAATCCTAAATCAAGTCTTTACCCTTAATTTTGACTTCCTGACCTACCTCTTTGTGCTCTAATAATCAATCATTCCTACTTAAATGCCTCTTTTCCTCCCTTCCCAATTTTTACCTATGGGTCACTAGTTCAGTTCAACATTGCCCTGCAATGGCAGATCTATTGCCTCACATCCTATTGCCCCTCAGACTTGGCCAAATCTTGGTTCTGCATTATTTCTATCATGTATCTCTTCCACCCCTACTTATATGCTACTGTGAGAGGACGTTATGAGACCTCTGAGTTTAGGTCCATGATAAATTTGTTATCAGTTCTCAGGTAAGTCATCAATGCAATGAAGCAATCATTTTACTCTTTCATAAATGACTACCACATTATAGTTCCCACAGCAGCTGGCAAAAACCATAACTCCTCTTTTCAAGTCCCCAGCAGCACCCCAATCTCCCCTTCTTCTCAGAAGGGATCTGCTTCATATGTTATTATTCATCTTTCATTTTCAAAGAAGACCAATGATATCATGGGATGTTGTCATGACTTCTGTATGAATTGGATTTAAGTGAGGCAGAGTTGCACAAATTTATCAGCATACTCTCTTCCAGAGTCATTGAAGGCCATTGTCGAGACAAAAGTCAAAATGACTGGTGATTGCCCAGGATGCCGTGGTTGATCTTGGTGTTGTTGGTGTCTAACCAAGGTCTAAACACCCCACAATGCCTGCTTCAGCTGCCTTCATGGCCATTGGAACAAATTGTTCTCATGGGTACACCCATTCTGCCTGAGGAGATGTCTTCACATGCTTGCAGTAGACATCCCTCCAACTCACCATTGGTTTTAAGATCTATCAGTTACCCTCAATGCGGCAGAGCCCTTCTACAAAATGGTTTTACTGAGGTGTGGCTGCTGTACATGCTACAGCTTCTTGGGGTCACAGGTGAAAGTAGGGTGACAGATGGACACCAAATGTGGATGAGCAACCTTGAAAGGGGCTTGGCAAGCCCTAACACTAGAGTTGCTAGTTCATATGTACTGAGAAAATAAAGGCCACCAGGTATGGACTTTCCTTGTCTATTTCACATCTCAAAACACACTGACAATTCCCATTCTCTCCAATTTTACTACAGTTTCTACACTAGAGTTAGTTGTCAAATCCATTTGCTCCCTGCACACCCTTTTTACTGGTGATGTGGCTTACCCTTCAAAGACTCCATAATCCTGGATTTACTTCTGATAATATGCAGTGGCTAGTTTCTGTTACTAATATGTCTTTGTTCCTTCTTGCCAAGTAAGCATATTTGAGTACTGATTTTACAAATGAAAATGTAATGAACCTTTAAATAAAAAAGATGTAAATTTTTGGCAAAGCATAAAATTGTAATTTTTCCCCCTAAGAAATCTTAATAGTGAAATAATAAAAAAGGAAGTAAATCATCATGAATGGGGGAAAACGATTTCTCTAAACTCACACTTTACTCAGAGTTTCTGAGAATTGCCAAGAAATCACACACTTGAGAGGTGATGTAAACGCATTGTTTTCTGTTGAAAATTAGTCACTAGATTTTTTCTTATTAGCTTGTGATATTCCCTCCAACCATTCCCCAGTTATTTCTCTAAATTGCTGAGTGTACACTATGGTGTAATTCATAATTCTAAATCATGATTACTTGGACACATTTTAGTCTTAGCTGAATTTTCACCAACTCCAATTACAGCTTTTGCATTTGAGAGAAAAAGAATTTCAGAACAGAACAGTAGCTCATCATGAATTCTGAAATAATTAAGCATCTTCATCTTGCTCATATAATGATAGCTTCAATTATTTAAATGAGGCTTTTGTGATTTAAGAAAGAAACTAATATTCATTTTAATAAATAGAAGTGTATGCATTAGTGGGGAAGACTACAGTTTGCAAATTTTAATAACTTCCATTTACATAGTACCTTAAAATTTGGAAATTGCTTCTTACACACATATACAGATACACACACACATATGGAGATACATATACACATGGATATTTCCAATTCCAGTCTCTTAATAAATTCATAAGATGCATGCTATAGATATTATTGCCTCCAATTTAGGGATGTGGAGACCAAGGGTCAAAGAAGTTAAGTGACTTGCCAATGGTTACACACTTAGAAAGTCAGATGCAGTATTTGAAAATAGGTCCTTGGAGTGACCCCAAGTACAACACTGTTCACTATGACAAATCTATGTTTTTTTATTTAGACAACATTGTTGCATGAAACTGTAAGGTGATATACACTCAACAACCAGCCATAGATAGGTACATTTTAATATATAAGAAATTATGACTTAGAGAAAGTATAATTTAAAAAGTGTAAAGTCAAGCACAAGCATCTTTCCAGAGGACTGCTGTTTTGAACAGCTTTAAGGATCTGATTACATGGTACAGTGAATTCTCTATTTATTCAGCAGTAAAGTAAAGCAAAACATTCACAGAAACCAAAGGACAGCATTCACAATGTTATAATATAACAAGTTATCACTAAAGTGGCCCCATAGTTTTCACCAAAGTGTCCACATAATTTTAAACAAAAATATCATTCAGTAAGTCCTTAATTCAATCATCCTTAAGGAGCAAGCCTCCTTAAGGGACACAACGTACAAAGGTCAAATTTCTCCACCCCTACCATAGTAAATCATGATCTTCTCAGTTAGCATTAAGTATCCATGGAGAGGTCTTGTCATCTTGATTGGAGGCTGGCTCCCAGATTCTATGGTTCCTCTTCCATGGGTCCAGCTCCTGCCTGAATCTAGTCAATTTTCACCTGGATTCAAAGGTAGGCAGGTCTCAGTTCCTCATCCACTTCCTTGTCCAGTTCCATACTAAAGCTCACAGTGTCCAGTCTACCTCAAATCATGCACAGTTTCTGTTTATGGGAAGACAAAGCTTAAAAGAACTAAAACAACGCATGCACATTGCTGGGACCAGCATCAATTCACTATTGCCTGTGAAATCAACACAGACCCAAATTATCAGAACTCAACGCAAATTATCAGTATAGAACCAGGGCTTCTGAAACCCTTCTCCAGGACTTCTGTAAAGAGACAACAAAAAATCCTCTTTCAGGGCTTTCAGTAAGGTCCTAGGGCTTCTGTACAGAGTATTAAAAACACAAAACCCACAAGTTTTCACCTTCTCAACTCTGCCACAAGTGTTCTCTTCTCATTTCTGTTCTCTCCCATCTTGGGTGTCTCCTTATATATGGTCATTAGCTCCTCCTTGTTCCACCCCTTTGCATCAACTATAGGGGTTCACAAGTTCTGTTTCTTTACAAAGACTTGATGTAATCATGGGCAAGGTTTAAAAGAAACTTGAACTGAAATAAGGTGCTAAATAACTAAATAGCTGAAACAAGGCACTAAGTACTTCTTTGCTTGCCATTTACAGAAAGGAAGAAAAAAAAGAAATAAAATTGAATCTGATCATGACTATAAATTAGTCCCCCATTCTAGAAGCTTTTATACCATAAAATATTCTGCACAGGTACTTTTTTTTCTCCCCTCCTTGTCAGCTCTGCTTTATTAGTTGGATTCCCTCATTAAAATGTAAGCACCTTGGGAGAGCCACTAGCTTTCTTGTTGCTTGCACTGGTATTCCCTGTTCTTAGTATAGTGCTTAGAACATAATAAGTAGTAAATTAATTCTTGTTGACAACCCAATGAATCTTGAAGATACTTGGCAATTTTTTTTATAAATTTCTGCCTTGTATTTTCTCCTCCAAATTTTGATCACTTAAAAAAAATCAGTCATACACACACACACACACACACACATACACACACACACACACACATATATATATATATATATATATATATCTTTCAACTTTATTTAGCTGCTTATTAAAATGCTACTTTCATCATTTCCCTTATTTGAGGGGTTGCATATAGTCATTCCTTCATTCCAACTTCATTGATTTTTTGAAAATGTATTTTTCAGATGAAGTAAATTGTTGATTTCAATATCTCTATGACATTTTCCCCATAAAACACAGTTTAATGGGACACAATAGCAAGAAAACCTTTTCAAGATCATCCAGTGGTTATCTTGCCTTATTTTTCTTTTGTAGAATCAGTTTTTTAAGCAAGTAGTTTTTGTTGTGTTCTGTTTTCTTTTTGTCTCTCTGATGTCCCATTTACAAATAAACAATAATATATCCTAAATTATAAACCTAGATAAAGAAAAATCATTCCCAGTTTCACTTCCTATGGATATGCCAAGAATATTTTACTTTTTCATAGTGAATAAATATTCACAAGAATATTTAACATTTCTCAAGACACTGCTCAGATTTTTTAAAAGATGCAATTCAGATTTTGGATATATTTTGTTGTCCTCTTGAAGGATAGTACACCTTTTAAGCCTAAAGAGCTAAGATTTAGACTTTTTTTAAACAGACATTTATTAAGTTCCTGCTATGTTCCAGGTAGTATGTTAATTGCTTTGCAGATACTGTCTCATTTTATTCTCATGACAATCTAGGGAGATAGGTGCTTTTATATCCTTAGTTTCCAGATGAGGGAACTGAAGCAAACAGGTTAAATGACCACACAACTCGTAAAGCTCACACAACTAGGTAAAGTTAGAGGCCAGATTTTAACCTATATTTTTCTGACTCCAAGTTCAAGGGTTCAATCCACTGTACTATCTAGCTCCTTATAGACAGCTTAAGATCATGAACAAAATCATTTAGGCTTGCTTGAGCTATAAAAGGAAAATTTTAAGATAGGAAGATTACTTCAAATGGTGGCAATCAATGGCCTTCTTACCTTTTTCTATTGTCTCATAATTACAATTGAAATAATCAGGTTCATCTTCTTTCAAGTTTCAGGTTTTTTGTGTTCTTCACTATATAAACCAAGTCCTATGACAAATAGATACTGGACACCATATTTAGACTTAGAGATCATGGTTTAGGGGCCCAGCTTACCTATTTTAAAATAGAAATTGAGTTTACTTGATTTCTTAGTGTGATGTTTAAAACCTTGTTTATGGGCTTTAAACTTCTGTTCACCACATTCAAAATAAAGATAATTTGGATTACTGATAAATTTCAGAGGCATGCTGAAAATTTAAGTAAAGCGTACTAACACTGACAAAGTACAAAAAAAATCCTTGAGAAAACAGGATTAGAGGCAATAACGGTATCTCTGAAATGACAGAACGATCATGAACAGAACAGAAGAGAACAAATGAAAAACAGACAGAACCTCTAGAAATCTTTACTACATGAACAGGTGGGAGCTTCTCCTAGTCTGCCTTGGGACAGTACATCTAAACAGTCACTTCACATGTCACATAAGAACAAGCTAACCTGTGGTTTATGACTGTTTCCACTCTCTTATGTCCACTCTCACCAAAGCACACATTTTTACTTCATTATACTGCACCATGTATACCAACCATGCACACCAACCTTTAGATGATGCTCTTTAACAGCACGATACATTTTGAACAAGTACATATGACAAATTAAGACATCTCCATGTGACAAATTGTGTGTTGAGCAATGTATTAAATGATTGAAGAATAGTTCTAAGGGAATGGTAGGGGAATTGGAATCATCTGACATATATCTAACGTGGTTATTGAAATGGGCCTTTATTGAAAAATGGAATTTAAGCCTCTGAAGATAGTTTATAGAAACTGCTAAGTATGGACATCTAAGAATTTCTCTACCTTTTAAAATAACTTTAGAAAAGGACTTAAATGTTCCTCTTCATCTCAGCCTTTGCAAACATCCTTGGTGTCTTCCTCATACTCATTAGTCACCCTTTTAGCATTCTGATTTCTGACCTCACTGCCATCATGATGTGAAGCTACCATTCTTCTAAGGGTCTAAGCTCTGAAAGTCTTTCTCTTCACAGTTTTCTATCCTTTCCTCTTAGCAAACTTTGCTTCCCCTAAAATTGCCTTTTTCCCCTCTTCGTAATAAGCTTTAACATTTTCCCATTCAGTAATCCTTCCTCTGTCTTCCCTTTCCTGAAACTCAGGCAAACGGTTAAATGACTTGCCCAGTGTCACACAGCTAGTAAAAGTGTTGGAGGCCAGACTTGAACTCACAAAGATGACTTTTCCTGATTGCAGTTCCAACACTGCACCATCTAATTGCTTTTCCTGATAGGCAGTGTAAATACTCACACTGAAAATTTAGCAATTACCTCTTCAGAACAATGTAAGCTGACTAGTATGACCCTCCTTGTATTTCACGTTAGGTAAACTGTGAAAACTTTAGATATTATTATTAACAATGCTAGTGTTCTCAAGGTGATGTGGTATACTGGAGGAAACTGAAGAGCAAATTAAAAGACCACTTGTTTTTGTGTGAAATTTGGGGTTATGCTGGGTAATTGTTGAGGGTATCATGGTAGCTGTGGATGAAGGATGATGCTAGGATCATAGATTTAGAGCTAAAAGAGAGCTTAGATATCGTGCAGTACATCCTTTGTTTTTCAGGTAGGAAAACTGAGAACCATGCATTAGAAAATAAACTCATGGAGCAGCTAGGTGGTGCAGTAAATAGAGCACCAGGCCTGGAATCAGGAGGACCTGAGTTCAAATCTGGTCTCAGGTACTTGACATACTTACTAGCCATGTGACCTTGGACAAGTCACTTAACTCTAATTGCCCTGCCCTCCCCCCTCAAAAAAAGCAAAAAGAAAATAAATTCATTCTGGGTAGTGATTGTTTCATTCTTTGTACTTGTATCTCCATCTCCAAGCACAGTGCACCTTGGGAAATGAGATGCCAGCAAAAGTAGGTGAGGCAGGTTATTTCCATTAACAAGGAAAGCCAGAGGAACAGCTACATGGCACAGTAAATAAAGCAACAGACTTGGAGTCAGGAAGATCAGAGTTAAAATCTAGCCCCAGACATAATGATGTAGAAGGATAGAAGAATTTATTATATTATTTATAACATCTTTATAATTTATATTATTATATTAATATTTTACATATTAATATATAGATATTTTAGATACTGAATGTTTGGGATGAAAAAGACCCTTCATCCTTAATTTACTGAAAAAAAAATAAACACAGAGATCTCTTAGGATAAGAACAGGAGTTTATTCTTTTCCCTGGGAGAAGAGGGAGATCTTCCCCATGACTCATAATGGAGAAGAGGCAAGTTACCAAAAAGAAGTGCAAGAATTTATAACTTCACTTAGTCAAGCCCCTTTCCTGACTGTTTCCTCTCTCATTGGTGGAGAGGCATACCTCACCGAATTCTTCCCCAACTGGGACAGCAAGAAAAGACTGGAGAAGGGAGGTCTGGCCAAGGCAGGAAAACAGACAAAGGAAGGTAAAAGTGATTGACAGCAGCAGTGGAGGAGGAGGTAGGAGGGGAAAGTAAACAATCCCAAATGGAGAAGTTTTTGCTCATCCCATACACTGAACATATATACATATATATAGATATATATATATTTATAAATTAAAATATATATATTTATTTTGTATTAATTTAACAAAATAAATATTTTATTTAAACAAGTTACCTTGATAAAGGCCTCATTCCTCAAATATGTAGAGAAGTGAGTTGTTAATAAGAATACAAGCCATTCCCTCAATGGATAAATGGTCAAAGGATATGAATAGGCAGTTTTCAGAAAAAGAAACCAAAGCTATCTGCAATTATATTTAAAAAGTTCTTAAAACATCTCTGATGTACTATCTCACATCTGTCAGACTGGCTAATATGACAGAGAAGAGAAGATGACAAACGTTGGACAGGATGTGGGAAAATCGAGACCCTAATGAACCGAATCTTCTTACTCTGTAGGTTGTCAGCTCTTCACTCAAAGACTACTTATGTATTTATACATAATGTAATGAATGTGACTAGGTGAATTCAAATCCTGCTAGAGATACTTATTAACTATGTGATATTACGCAAGCCATTTAATCTTTGGAAACTTTAATTTTCCCACGGGAAAAATGGGGATAAGAGTAATATTAGCCAACACTTAAATAACACATTCTGTGTCCCACACTATGTTAATCACTATACAATTATTATCTCCCTTGATCCTTGCAATAACCCCAGGAGGTAGGTGTGATTATTATTCCAGTTTTATAGATGAGGAAACTGAGGTAGAGGTGAAATGATTGGCCTAGGGTTACACAGATAGTAAGGGTCTGAGAACAGATGGGAACACAGGTTCCATGACTCCTAGACCAGTGTAATCTTCATTGCACTGCCTACTTGCCCTATAATAAATAGCACCTTACAGGATGGCTGTGAAAGTCAAATGAGAAAAACCTGGAAATCAAGCTGCAGACCCTCAAAACCTCTGTGATGGTTACTGCTATTAGTTGGTGTTGTTACTATTGTTTACTTATTATTATTATCATTATCATTGTTATTAATTATTATTGTTGGTGGTTTTTCCTAGACCATAGTAGATTAAAAGTAGGAAATTTAAAGAAGAAAATGTTGGTATGTTGGCAGCAGTAACAAATGACAGCTGGAAAACAGAAAGAAAAAAATATAAGAGAAATGATGTTTAGGAAAAGATAGTCTTATATTACTCAATAGTCTCTGAACATATATGCTATTTCATACATTAAAGCCTAGAGGATATTTGATACTTATTATTGCCCTGAGTAATCAAGAAAAGGTGAAGCAATGTTTTGAATTAATTGATTAAGGAAGAAACATGCATACATGTATATATATATATGTATATGCATCTATGTGTGTATATATGTATATCTAAATCTATATATAAGCATTTCATAATGATTTTTATTTAAAATGGTAAAAAAAAATGACATTTGGTTAAAGTAAGGTTCAGAAAAAATTTCAGCAAAGGTAGAAAAGTCACTTTTAGGGACTCCATTCCATGGCTATACTAGATAAGTAAGCTATTATCCTGTCTCCATTAGGGTCCCACCTACTCAGGTTCCAGGTGATAATGCCTAGGAGCAATTTAGAGGGGATGAATTTTGATTCCTTTTCATATATTTAGTACAAACAAGCCAAGAAAACCTAACATTATGAGCAGCAGCTGTTAGATGTCAGCACAAGGAATGGTAGAAACAAAATAATACCCAAAATAACTTACTTAATTCATTTCTAGCAGAAAATCCTACAAAGATTATTATTTTTTCTTCATGTGAAGGAGTATTAGGTATTTTTGACAGAAAGAACTCAGACTCAAACATTTTCAAACCAAAAGGCATGAAGGATCTTTGATGAATAGCATCCATGGAACTAGGTTGCTTCCTGGTAAGCTAACAATAGAGCATGAGCCTCACTTTCCTGTAAGTTATTTGGAGGGAATGTTATAAACCTCAATCTAACATGGTGATTCATTGACAAACTAATTCAGAAAGATCTATATTACTGGTTAGGCAGATCCACATAATGTATGAAAGAGAAAACTTAATGGAATCAATGGACATGGAAAGCAGCAGGAATAGGTGTGGTTTAAAAATAACAGATATTAAATCTTAGCATTAAGGGCCTACCATATTCAAGTTAAGTCAAGAGGAACTTATTAAGTTACAGCTATGTGCCAAGACCTGTGCTGAGTCCTATGAACAGGAAGAAAACTAAAGACAAACAGAAAAACAAAACAAAGCAACTAATCAGACAAAAAACCAGTTCTTGTTTTTTAAAGGGGGGAACAAAAGGCAAACAAATGAGTGCAAATAAGCTATATACAAGATAACTTGGAAATAATCGGAGAGGGAAGATGAAGGACTTGAAAAGGCTTTTTGCAGAAAATTGGACTTTATCCGAGTACAGAAGGAACTAGAAGAAGGATCATGAGACAGATGAGGAAAGGGAGTTCCAGGAAAGAGGGACAGCCAGTGAAATGATAGTATAGGAGGAATTTAACAAATTATTTGTTAAATTGAAAAGAGATATAATTACTAAACTAAAATGAAAGTAAATGAATTTACCTTATTAAGAACAATATGATTGTGTAAGATAACAGAAAACTAACGAATCCTACCATTTTATAGTATTCATAGATTTATAGGTAGGAAGGGGATCCCAGAGGTCATTTGTCTCTGATTCTTGGGCAAGAAGAAAACCATCCCTTTTTTCAAGGATCTTACATTCTAGTGTGAGAGAGTATGTGAAAATATGTAATTATGTACAGAATATACACAAATAAATTCTAAGTTATATTGGGATAGAGGACACTAGCAATTTGAAGAAAAAGAAAACATTCTTGAAGAGCGGTTGCTTAAGCTGAACCATGAGGCAAACAAGGGATACAAGAGTTAAAGGTTAAGAGAGAATGCATTTGAGATACAGAGACAACCAGGGCAAAGGCACAGAGATAGAAATGTAATGTTATGTATGAGGAATAGAAAAATGGCCATTTTACGGAACCCTGGGGTATAGAATTAAGAATAATATACAGTGTGACAAGAAATGTATATTGGAAGCAGATTGTGAAGGATTGTAAATGCCAAATCAGATTTTTTAAAATTTCAACTTACAGGCAATAGGGAGCTATTAGTGATTAATAAGACATGATCAGACCTATACTTAAGAAAAATCTCTCAGGCACCTGTTGGATAGTGATTTACTGGGCATACCCTTTGACCCAGCAATACCACCTGTAGGACTGTAACACAAAGAGATCAAAGAAAAATTAAAAAGACCTATATATACAAATATATTTATAGCAACTTTTTTTTGGAGTAGGTGGCAAAAAAATGGAAGTTACAGGAATGCCTATCAATTGGTGATTGGTTTAAAAAGTTGGGTCATATCATTGTGCTATAAGAAATGATGATTAGGAAAGTTTCAGAAAAAACCTGGGAATACATTTGAACTGATGCAAAAATGAAGTGAACTGAACCAGGAGAACTGTATACAAAGTCAACAGCAATATTGTGTGGTGTTCAACTTTAGATGAAATAGCTATTCTCAACAATACAATTATCCAAGACAATTCCAAAGGATAAAATGCTATCCACCTCTAGAGAAAGAACTGATGGAGTCTGAATGCAGATCAAAGCATACATTTTATACTTTATTTTTCCATTTTATTTATGTATTTTTCTGTACTTTCTTTTGCAACTTATCTAATATGAAAACATGCTTTTAATAGCTATGCAAATATAATCTATATCAAAGTTGTTGCCTTCTCATGGAAAGGAGAGTCAAGGAAGAAGTGAAGGCGTTTGGAACTCAAAAATTACAAAAAATAAAGAGATAATGTTGAAATTATTTTACATGTGATTGAAAAAGAATTTAAGAGCTCAGTTACTGCTTCCTATAGGAGATCTCCTTGATATCCAGTTGTTGGTGCTCTATCCCACAAAAAAGTTTTAATATTTTTTATGTTTTTTTCATTTATGTATATGGTATTTCCCTATAGAATGTAAGTTCCTAGGGATCAAGAATTATTTAATTTAATCTTTGGATATTTTATGCTTTATATAATATTTTAAATATAGCAGGCATTCATTGAATGAATGAATTTAATATCTGCCATATCTATGATCTAAGGAAAGTCATTTGATGTTTATTTCTGCCCTCATTCTCCTCATCTGTAAATTTGAAGTTTGGACTAGATATAGTCTGAGACTGCTACTGTTTGCAAATCTAAACGAACTATGAAATAACCAATAGTCACAAGTCAAAATCCCTTGATCTTTTAATAAATATAGGATATTATTTAATAAGTACTTATATGGTATTATGGCCCATTATAGTAGGATATATTCTACATTGAATGTTTCCAGTCTAAACTTCCTTTAAAAGGCATGTAGAATTGAATGCAAAATCCCAGATAGTTTCTTTCCAATTTTAAATCTCTAATTTTAAAAAGTGTGTTGACCAATGTGAGTACAAAGGAACCATTGCCTCCTTTAATCTTTATTTTTTAATTTAAATTAACTTTTGTTTATTTTTTGGTTTACATCATTGATTTC
>CM053594.1:180524195-180550818 GCA_028646575.1 Pseudocheirus occidentalis
GTGACCAGCCATGGCTGGAGCATTCAGGAAAGTGGATAATCAGCAGCTATTATGGTTTCCAGAATTATCAACCCATAAATGCCAAAGATAAAGGAAAAAGTGCAACTCTGCTAAATCTTGAGTGGATAGAAAGTGGTACAGCCTCTGCTCCCAGAGGAAGAAGCAGTGGAAGTGGTAGCCTTGCATTCCTCTTCATGTGGTTGCTTCAGAGCTCCCAGCCTGCAAATATTAGTGGGGCCAAGCGACCCCTCAGAGGCTAAGTGTTCTTGCCTTAACCTGCCTGGATCAGGATCGCAGTCTTGGGTGGTGGTCCTGAAGTGTGTGACCAGTGAGCCAAAGCTGGTGGGGGCTGTAGAGTTGGTGCCCTTCTAATCTCTCTGGCAGCTGTGAAAATCCCAGTGATTTGGAACAAAGCTCTCCCCTCTGGAAGCAGAATTGTACTTCATAAAGTCTTGCAATTGGCTGGCAAGATGAGCAAACAGAGGAAGCAAAGCAAGCACAGCCATTCAACTTTAAATTCCTTTTGGGGGGACAAAAAAGATCAAAGCATGGAACAGGAGGAAGACAACACAGACAAAATTCCTGAAAAAAAGCTTCCAAGAAAAATATAAACTGGTTAAAGGACATGGTGGAGTTCAAGAAGGATTTTGAAAATCAAGTAAGAGAAGTGGAGGAAAAATTGGGAAGAGAAATGAGAATGATGTGAGAAAATCATGAAAAGAGAGTCCATAACCTGAGCGAAGAAAATAACACCTTAAAAAATAGATTAACTCAAATGGTAAAAGAGTCTCAAAAAGCCAAAGAGGAGAAGAATACCTAAAAAAACAAATTTGCCAGATGGAAAAAGAATTTCAAAAGCTCACTGAAAAGTATAATTCCTTCAGAATTAGACTGGAGCAAATGAAATGTATGACTATATTGAGAAATCAAGATACTATTAAAGAGATCCAAACAAATGAAAAAATAGAAGGCAATGTGAAATATCTCACTGGAAAAACCACAGACCTGGAAAATAGATCCAGGAGAGACAATTTAAAATGTATTGGAGTACCTGACAGCCATGATCAAAAGAAGAATGTAGCAATCATCCTTCAAGAAATTCTCAAGGAAAATTGCCCTGATGTTTTAGAACCAGAAAGCAAAATAGAAATTGAAGGAATTCACCCATCACCTCTTGAAAAAGATCCCCAAAAGAAAACTCCTAGGAATAGCCAGGTTGCAGAGTTCCCAGACTAAGGAGGAAATATTACAAGGAGCCAAGAAGAAACAATTTGAATATGATAGAAACACAATCAGTATAACACAGGACCTAGCAGCTTCTATATTAAGGGATCAAAGGACTTGGAACATGATCTTCTGGAGATGAAAGGAGCTAGGATTAAAACCAAGAATCACCTACCCAGCAAAACTGAGTATAATGTTTCAGGGGAATATGGTCATTCAATGAGGTGGACAACTTTCAAGCATTATTGATGAAAAAACAATCACTGAGTAGAAAATTTGACATTCAAATACAAGAAGCCAGAGAAGCATGAGAAGGTAAACAGGGAAAAGAAATCATGAGGAACTTAATAAAGTTGAACTATTTACATGCCTCCATGGAAAAATGGTAATTGTAACTTATGAAACGTTCCTCTATATGAGGATAGTTGAAGGGAATATAAATGTGTGTGTATATATATACACATATACATATATGTCTACATAGGAGGCTATATATTTGTATGAATTCATATGTGAGCATGTGTATATATGTGTATAGGTATACATGGACAGGGGGCACAGTATCAATTGAATAGGAAGGGATGATATTTAAAAGGTGAAATTGAGAGGTGAGAGAGGAATATAATGAGAGGATACAGGAAGAGACCGAATAGGGTTAAGCATCATTATTTCACCTTAAAAATTAAAATTTGGCAAGAAAAAGCCAGCAAAATTATAAGAAACAAAGAAATAATAAAATAAAATATAAAGAATGAAAAAATAGGAGAGATTATGAAGCATTTCATAAGAAAAACAACTGATCTGTAGAACAAATCAAGAAAAGAAACCATGAGAATAATCAGAATACCTGAAAGCTACAATGAAAAAAAGAATCTTGATATAATCATTCAAGAAATAGTTAAAATCGTCCTATTGCATCAGCCAAGCCCGAGAACCTGAAACTGCACCTCCAAAGTTGCCTGGCTTTCCCATTGGGTGGATATGTGAGCCCTGAACCACTCCCTTCTGGTATGAGAACTTTGTTGTGATCATATTGATTCTATTGCTACTTATAATTGTCTTTGTTTTGGGGGTCTTTGCATGTGTTTCTGTACCTCTACATCATAGTTTTACTTGTAACCATAGTGTGACACCATGGGGATTCTTCCTCAAGTTATTTCTCTCAAAGGTTTTGTAATTTTTGCAAGCTTCCATTCCTTGGTTACTTCCAGAGAGCAATTTTTGAAGAGCATTTTCTAGGGATTGTGACTTTCATTCCCCCTGTTATAGCAGAGTGGCAGAGAGATTCCCTTGCTCCATTACATCTATGCGGGATAAATGACTCCTATTCAGCCCCTGCATACTAAATTGCTTAATATTCCTTATTTACAACCTATTGCTTATTCTGAATGTTAAATTAAGGATTCTCTGGGAACAGGTGGCAACAAATCTAGAATAAAAGAATGGATCCCAGGGTAAAATAAGAATTTTGAAGGAAAGTGTGTGGTATGATAGTATAGAACAGTGGTTCTCAACATTCCTAATGTCATGACCCTTTAATACTTGCATATGGGTGTATCTGCACGTCAGTGGACCCGCCTGGAGAAGTATAGAGGGGAAGTGTCTTGTTTCCTAAGACCATCAGAAATCTGTGTTTTCCAGTGGTCCTAGGTGACCCCTGTGACCCCTGTGAAAGGATCATTTGACCCCCAAAGGGTTCATGACCCACAGGTTGAGAACCACTGGTATAGAAGGAAGTGAAGTCTTCAGATAGTATGAAAGGAAGGGGGGACTGAACGGTGTATACTCTCTGCACCCTCTGTGAAGGGAGAGAAACTATCTGGAAACCAGAGATAGCCTTTTGTAATACTGGATAGACCTGAGTCCTGGGTTCACAAAACCTAGGACCTTTCCCTCCTTCCCTTGCTGTCATCAGCTTAGGCTCCTTTCAGGAGTTTTAGACCTTCATCCTTGTATATCATAGCCTTAAAAGCATTAGGACTCTTTGCAGGAGTTTTTTTTTTTTACCTCCACCCTTGCTTGTGAATTTTTCCCCTCCCTTACTTTGACCTTTACCAAATATGGCCATGAATGATACCTTGGCTTCCTGTCCCACCTCTCTGACAATAGGAGATAGTGGCAGGCTTCTTTGTTATCAGCCATTGGGTTAGATTTCGCTCCAAGACTGAGAGCCCACCTCCTAGCCAATGGGAGAAAGGACAGCAAGGGAGAGGGGCCTTGCCATCTTAAGGCATAAATTCTTGTTCTGTCTTAATCCCCGCCATGGAGAGGACCACCCTCTTCCTGTGGGGGAAGAGAATAAAACTTCCTGTTGCGAAAGAAAGAAAGAAAGAAAGAAAGAAAGAAAGAAAGAAAGAAAGAAAGAAAGAAAGAAAGAAAGAAAGAAAGAAAGAAAATTGCCCTGAAGTGTTAGAGCAAGAGGGGAAAGTAGAAATAGAAAAAGTCTACTTGTACTTTAAAGAGATCCTATGAGGAAAACTTACAGGAATGCTACACTTAAATTCTGAAACTCTCAGCTTAAGGAGGAAATATTATGAGCAACAAGGGAAAAAAAATGAAATGAGGTGGAACTACAGTCACACAAGACCTAGCAGTGGCAAAACTAAAAGACCACAGGTTCTAGAATACTATATATTGAAGAGCAAAAGAACTGGGGTTGCAGCCAAAAATATAGCCAGAAAAGTTAAGCAAAATTCTGAATGAAAAAGATGGATATTCAATGAATTGCCAGACTTTCAGGATTTTGTTGCAAAAAAATTTAACTTAATAGAAAATTTGACATACAAGATCCAAAAGAAATATAAGGTACACATCAAAGACTAATTACAAGGGACTTAATAAGGACAGGATACTTACTTTTTACATGAGGAAATGTGAAATGCATGTCTAAGATTGTTATTAGTAATTGGGTAGTTCAAAAGAAAGAATGGTATAGACCTGAGCATAATGTGATTCTAGAAAGTAAAACCATTTAGGAAAAGGTGAAAAGAGTAATTATCTCATACAAATGAGGACTGAGAGGAAGAACTAACAGAGAATTTAGATGGGGAAGAAGGGCTGGTAGTTCTGGAAAGACTTACATCAACTGATACATAGTGAAGTGAAAAGAACCAGAAGAACATTGTACACAGTAACAACAATATTGTACAGTGAAGAACTGTGAATGACTTAGCTATTCTCACCAATACAATGATCTACCACAATCCCAAAGGACTCATGATGAAACAGATTATCTGCCTCTGGAGAAAGAACTGATATTGATTGAATATAGATTGAAGCATGCTATTTTTCTTCCTTCCTTTTTTTTTCTTTTTTCTTCTGTCCTCTTGTACAAAATGGATAATATGGAACTGCTTTGCATATTTTCACATGTATAACCTATATCTGATGGCTTAGTATTTCAGGGAGGGAAGAGGGGAGAAGGGAAGGGAAGAATAGTTAGAATTTGGAATGCAAAACTTTAAATTTTTTTTAAATTAAAAATAATAAAGAAAACAGATGAATTGCTACTCTACACCAGATTCCAATAGCTAACAAAGCTTTAAGACAAAGGCATTCATCTCCATTTATGGAAACTGGTATCAGCTAACTAGCAAGAGAGATTTTAGAAGAAAAAAATGGGATCCCATGTGATGAGAAATAATATAATGGGGATTTTCTGTGCACTCATAAAATTAACCTTCACTATGCAGCTAGTTGTATATCTTCTTAACATCTTACAATACATAATTTAAAGCTAGTTTTCATTGTTATTCTGCTCTGAGAATCATGTTTATCTCTGGAATGTTTTCTTTTTTATATAAGCTATTTTATAAGCACAGCTATAGTAGGTAACAATTACATTTATGCTACCTAAACAACTTTCCATTTTCTTTGGTAAGGCAGGAGAGAATAACAATCTCTTCTATATATCCAGAAACAATTTATTTACTCTTGTTTAGCCAACATGATCCTCAACAAACAAAAACTTCTAATTGGAACACAATGTCCTGGTATCCTGCTAGCTCTTTACAAAGCTGCCCAATCATATCAGAACAGAAAGCTGACAACTAAAAATTGTAGTCTGCCCCCATTCAAATCCTAGTTAAAGTCTCTTTCCCACAGAACATCATTGTACACAGTGAACTGGCTGACAGAATTGATCCATGAGCCCCATGCAGACACAGCCCTTAGAGTCTTCTCTTTTTATTTCCAATAATAGATGTGTTAATGAGTCAGGAACCAGCCAAAAAACAGGCAGTTAAAGAAAACCAGCAGGAAGTAAAACAAAGGGCATGGATAATCCACAGTCTTGCTCATTAGCCCATGAATAATTGAGAGTTACATATTCAAGAAATACACATGGATTTTCCACATTTTATTTAGAAATTTTGCCTTTTGGTAAGATTCTATCAATGTTTAATTTTAAGACAGAAACTCTTGTGGCTTCTTAGCACAGGAGAGAGGGATAGTGCATTCAGAAAGGAAAAAATAAAAGGAAGACAAATAAAAGATAAGTTCTCTTGGGAGAAAACAAACTTGTCTATTCATTTCAAGTTTAAAACTTATTGGCAATCTGTTAAAAAAAATGTGTGATCTGGCTTGAGAGAAAAATCTCCATAAACACAGATCTGTTTTCTAGTCTATTGAAAAAAATCCTAAAAGAAACATCGGTTTTAGCTAATATCTTGTTATTTGTTTAAGTTGATTCAGATAATTTTCCTGAAAAGTAGGAAACTGACAATAAAATAAAATGAAGTAAATCCTATAGAATCGACTAAGTTGTTCAGCTTCTAGTTTATTAAATTGGCAAAACATATACTAGAATTGTCATCACTGATAATCCTGTTCTCCCTTATAGCTATTCAGATAATTAGTACTTAACAATTTCCTTCCACTATTACTTTTGCTTTTTATTCAATTGAAAAATTTCTTTATATTTTCACTCTGGACTTTGCAAATTTAGGTCCAAGTATGAAGGTGCCTCATCGAAAAAGGTACAAGAAAAAACGGTATTCTGAAATTCTGATAGAATCTAAGGGATAAAATGTTTGCTACAAAGTCAAAATAACAAAATAAATAATTCATACAATGTTACTAGTGATAGTTGGCAGAGACGACAGAGACCATCAATGAAATGTATCTGCTTGCTAGCCATACTTCAAGGTAATATATTCTATAAACACCAATGATACACAAACAGTAAAGCTTAATGATGTTTTGAATGCTGATTATGGCTAAAAGATGCTTAAAGTCACAAATAAGTCAGAAGTAATCACATAGTGAGATGTTTGTTGAAATAAACATTACAAGATGGCTTTAAGGTCAATTTAATTAAATATATATGGAAATCTTTTTTGTAGTTATATGTAACAGGATATTACTCTGTCATTTAAAATCTGTTCATTTCTCCAATGATCAGCATTAGAAAAAATGTAAACCAGAGTGTGTTACCAATTAGCACAACTGTTCTTCAAAGTTACTTGACCTTTCATGTAATCAAAGTACTCCCCAGTATGAAACCATTTATCCGGAGGGGGCTATTATGTCCTATGCATCCCATTTTAGAAGTTGTGGTCTTTTAAGTAGGTGTTTAGACAGGATAGGATATTACCCATATCAGAGAGGGTCACTTAATTAGGGAAAAAAAACAAAAAACTGGACCAAATGGATTAAATAAGAAAGATATTACTGGAAGCCTGGACAAGTATTTTAATACTAGTTTCCATCTAGAACATTATTGACTCAAGATTTATTATTTGGGGGAGGTACTTTTGTTACCCACTTGCAAAGTACTTACTGTGGTTTCTTTGGAGCACTAATAATGAACAGAATACTTGTGGGATGGAGTGATATTTAAGAAGAGGAAACAGTTCACTCCCATCCAGATTTACTTTTTTCCCCCCAGTTATTTCTAATGATGTTGCAAATTTCTAAGGATCAAATGGAATCTTGTGCGTCAATTGTTCTCTGTGAATTAACATGGGAAGAAAAGAAGTAGTTCCTCACTGCAGTGTTACAGGGACCATTGTTTGGTTGAGCTGATCTAGGCAGACTGTTCGGGATATAGAGGGTGCTGTTATCCAGGTGCAGCGATAGTCACAATTTCAGAGAATGAATAGAAAGTGGGTTCTCAAAACCTTTCACCAGATGGGAGATTTCATTTATTTCCAGCAACCAGATGCCACCAGCAGCTCATTTTGACCAGTCTGTTATTCACTTGTTCCATATTTAAGGAGCATAGTTGCCCTGGGGCATACTGCTTACACACTTCTAACAGCCTTTAGATTGATCCTTACTTAATAACAGCTAATTAAGGGAATTCAAGTGATGACGAATAGACTACTGTTCTTTTGTGATTTGAGAAATATTACTCACCCAACTGAGATTTTCTTTCCCTAATTACATTAGCATGCTGTTATTGCTGCCGCTTTTATTCATTGGATATGAATGTTCTGAGGTGATGAATGGCCAAGCACATAGGGCCTTGCCTCCCTCTCTTGGGAAGCTTATGTGGTCATAGCCTAAACTCGAGGATGGGGCTGTATTGTGGTGATGAGTTTGGCAGGCACACTGTAGTCTGATGTAACCAGGCCAAACTTTTGCTGCAGTTGATCCCTATTAGGAGAAATCTCCACTACCACCTCAAAGTTGGATCAGCTAGAAGTTTAAATCAAAGTTCTTGTCTGACAGGTAGCGTAGGGTGGCTTCCTGGAGTGGTATTAGAGGCATGTCAAAATTGGTATACCTTGGAGAGAAATTCAATTCTCAAGTGGCCTGTAAAATAATAGTTTCCCAGGAATGCTCTGGACCCCAAGCTAGTAGCACCTAGTCAAAGCTGCTAGTTTCTGAATGAGCATATAAGGGATGCCCTCAAGATATGTGTTATTAAGCCTAGAGTGCAGCACTATAGAAAAAAATCAGTTCATTTAGGGTATTAGGAGACTAAAACACTCTTTTTATCTTATAGTTAGTTATTTTTTCTTCCTTCTATTGCAAACCCCTTGAAGACAGAGGCCTTGTCTTCTTTATTTTTCTATTGACTTTGGAACCTTGCAGAGTCTCTTGTGAAGTTATCTGCACTTGGTAAATGTTTGTTGAAGGAGACCACGAATGAATTAAGCATACAGAATAAGTTGTAGTTATCTCTTGTTCTGATCATTGTGTAAATCTGTTTTTGTAAAAGGTTATCATTTAGAATTTTCTCTATCTAAGCAAGCTGAACTCTGCTAACATACTGCTATTTCTTAGACACAGTTGAACATACTGCACAAAACTATACAGATATATATGGAATATACCTGTCCTGTCATCCAATACCAGTAATTACAAATTGATCTAACCATAGATGTTAATAGAGGGGATATAATGTTTAAACCTATGTAATGAATTTTAGGGGCAGCTAGATGGTACAATGGATAGAGTGCCAGCTTGAAGTTAAGATGACCTGAGTTCAAATTTGGTCCTAGACACATAGTAACTGTGTGACCTTGGGCAAGTCACTTAATTCTGTTTGCCTAAGAGTTTCTCATCTTTGAAATGAACTAGAGGAGGAAATGGAAAAGCCACTCCAATATCTTTGCCAAGAAATGGTATCATGAAGAGTCAAACATGATTGAAACAACTGGACAATAATAAGCAACTTTAACATTCCTAGATTAACATTACTTTAGAAATACAGAAATAACATTCATTTTGATCCTATCTTATTCTCCTAGTCATTACCTAAAGGTGGGAACAAACAAAATCCTTCCTTTACAAAGAGATGTTCCAAGAACTCCCTTGGCTTTTCCCTTCCATCTCTTATCCAGACTCTTTCCAGCAATCTTTAAATCCTTCTTCATTTCAGAATTATAATCTTATAAAATTAAATGGGAGCTTAGGGACCATCCAGTCCTATCCACTCATTTCTCAATTTTACATAAAGCAACATTCCCAAAGATGTTAAATAAGTTCCCTATTGTCATACCATTATTCTGGGGCTAAAACTTAGATTTCCAGATATAGAGTCACACAGTGCAGTGATCTCTCTCTCTCTCTCTCTCTCTCTCTCTCTCTCTCTCTCTCTCTCTCTCTTTCTGTCTCTCTCTCTCTCTCTTTCACATACACACATATATACACATGCACTATCTTTTTCTCTGTCTCTCTTGTTTTCACTTATTTTTCCCTATCTCTCTTTTTCTTATCTCTTTGCAAACCTTCAAACACTATATTAATGCCAAATATTATCATCATAATCACAAATCCTTTCCCAAATCTTCAATCTTTATCTTGACCATATATTTTTGTACTTGGTGTCTTCTCTTTACTCAGAAAGATACCACTTTAGTGTAGGCCTCTACCACACCTTCAATTATTACAACCTCCTAACCCTGGTGCAAGGAACCTGTGGCCTTTTGGGCCCTTAGGTGCAGCCTTTTAACTGAGTCCGATTTTTACGGAAAAAAATCCTTTTCATTAAGGAGATTTTTTCCATGAAGTTTTGATTCATCAAAAGCCTGAATTTGAGAACCTAGATGTACACAGGTGACCTCAAGACTGTAGATTCCCCAACCCTGTCCTAAGTGGTCTTCATGTCTAAAGTCTTTACTACAAAAGAAAATTTTCTTTAATCACAGATCTGACCATATCAGGCTCCTCTTTAATAAACTACACTGATTTCCACTTGCCTGTAGGATCAAATATAAACTTCTCTATTCAGGTTTCAAAATCCTACATAACCTAGCCTAAATCTCTGTTCCATATATGTTGTGATTCCTCAGCTATGCAATATAGCCAAATCGCCTTCATTTTGTTTCTTATAGAAGATATGCCATCTCTCATCTATTTGCCTTTGCTCTAGCCATTTCCCATGACTGAAATGCATTCCTTCCTCATCTGCACCTCACAGGACACCTCTCTTCAAGACAGTTCAAGTTTATCCTTATACAAGGAGATATATATATATATATATCCTTAAGTACAGAATCCTGATATATAGGATATGTATATCTATATAGATATCACATAGATATCTATATAGATAGATATCTATATCCATATCTATCAATCTATCTATCTATCTATCTATCTATCTATCTATCTATCCATCTATCTATCTATACTGTCTATCTTTACCCAGCTAGCATGTATTTATTTTCTTTCTGTTGATTCTGTATATATTACATATGCACTTCTTGTCTCTCCTGATGGGATATAAAAATTTCTTGAAAGTAGGAACTTGTTCATTCTTTGCATCTGTATTTCTTGCACATACTTGGCATAATTTACAGCACATAGTAGGTGCTTAATATATATTAATTGACTGACTGATAATTATCATCTTTGTTTTCTCATTAGTTCCATGCTGGGTTATTGCTCTCTCAGATAATCTAAGGGGTAATTTAGCTGGTCTACAACTGTTTGTAAAACCAGGACTGTGAAAGGTTTTGCAAATTATTCTGTCTATATGCCAAGCAACATTAGGCTGAAACTAATTTATCAATCTACCATGGCACTTCAGGTGATCAATGATCTTTTTCTGTGCCTTCAGAAACAAGCTGTTCACTAGAATGATAATAAGGCTACCTTGTTTACCTTGCTTAGTGTTATTAGAATCCTTCTGGCACCTTGTGTCCTTTTCCATCAGTAGCTCCTGAGCATGGCCACAGAAACTCCTCCCCTCCTCCTGTCAATTACGATGTCTTGCCAGACTACTTGATTGGGATAACTGTGTCAGGATTTGATGCATTTCCCATGATCATTGCAGAAGGGACATTTGTACATATATTCTCTGCCTGTCTCTCCCTGTCTTTCTATCTCTCTCTGCTACTATCTCTTGTATATGCATATAGACATACATTTATAACACAGATTCTGTGTACATGGGTATACATGTATTTGTCTAACCTGGCTTTTGCCATACTCACAGCATGTGTGTGCATGTATATAAAATCAAATACCATCAAAATTCTTGACTACCAGAAGAAGCTTATGCTTTTAGGGGATCATTATAATCTTCATTTACTCATTAATTCAACAAACACTAGCTATCTATATAATACCATACGCCAGACACTAGGTGAGATACAAAAATATTACCAACAATAATATTAATTAAAATTATTTTTGTTTATATGACATAAATGTTGATAAAGGAACTGCAGTTTCTGCCCTCAAGGAGTTTCCCATAAAGAGAAAATAAGTATATAAATAAACATAATAAGATTTTTAAAAATTAACCATATCTGTGATTACACAGAATTCCCAGAGAGAAAACTCCCTGTTCCCGTACAACTGAGGGTGCAGAACTCCTATTCTACCATTTGGAGACTTTGAGACTTGCCTATGGCACTGGGAGACAATGTGTAGGAGTGGAGAAGACCTGGGTTCAGATTCCAACTCTGAGATATACTGTCTCTATCGCCGTGGACAATCCACTACCTCTCAGTTTTACAGACAACTCTCTAAGCTTGTGTAAGCACATTAAAAAGCAGTTTAACTCCTACAGGATGCAGAATCAACCACTTTCATCTGAGGGAGGTATAGTCTTTACAAAGCAAGTGATATTTGAATTGTACCTTCAAGCATGGAGAGAATTTCAACAGTTTGAACAGTGATTGTAGAAAAAGGACAGTGTGGAACAATATATAGCACACAGCAATTCAGTTGGCCTGGATCATATAATCAGGTATTATAGTCTTTTCATTATCTCCCAATCATTCTTAGTCTTTTCTCCTTAAAAAAAAGTTATTTATTTTATTGTTACATACTAGTAACGATTACCAATGTGGTTATTCTCTAAAGAGATGGGGGGAGGAGGATTGTTCTTTAACCCAGATTTCCTGGCATGGGGTAAAGGACTGACAGGGAGGTATGGTCATAAGCTGGATTGAAGTCTCAAATTTCATAGTGGAACAGGGGAGTGATTGAAGGAAAGGAGCAGGACAAATTGCTTCTGTAGCTACTTCCTTCAAAGTATCATGTAGGTAAGTAGGATGCCTGACCCCAGCCTATAAGGCCATCTGCCTGTTAGCAGCCTCTTCCTGACTTCCAACATACCCCAAAGTGAGAACTGAGGCATCCAGTGAAGAGGAAAGAGGTTATATCCTATTTGCCAAAAGTCACTCACCCCCTGCGGAGAAGACAGATACTGAAGACATCCAAGCACCCTGCTTACCCACTCCCCAACTGCCAAAGTAGGATGTTAGAGAGGGAGAATTCAACTATGCCAGCTATCATGAGAACAAAATCCTAAGGCACTGTTCATGCAAGTAAGACAGGTTAGTTTAGTTTGTTTATGTTTTCACTTGCTGTTTTTCCTTAAAAGGGAACTGGAATTATTTTCATGATGTAACTGGCTCAGGGGACTAAGGTCATTGTGGTTTCCTGGTCAATGAGCTTCGAAAGACCAGAGCTCAAGCAATTGTAGCTCCTCCTTCCACCTTTGTATCAGTGGACAACCATGGGCAGAGAAACTGGACTCAACTGAATAAAAGCTGTAGACATTAAATGACCTTCCTCTGTTATGCTTTAGCAATCCTCCTTTTGTTAACTGTTTCCACAAGTGTCTTATTTCATTCCAAATTTGAACCTTGATACCAGATCATACTGGCCTTTTGTTCCAACATACAGGAGTCACCCTCAGATGAAATTTCCACGTAAATCATATATCTTAGAACCCCTGGTGCAGTTTAGAAGTAAAGCAGATTCTGTGATCCTTTCCAGTCTCCTATTTTGGTAAGGAAACTGACTTGAAATCAAATCAATCAAACAAGCAAAAAAGGCTTCTTGCTATCTTGTGAATGCTTGATACTCATTAGTAGCAGAGAGTTCATTGGTGTCTGTGTTCCAATTTGTGAGCATCCAAAATAGCTTACCAAGATGAAAAAAAAACATATAACACGTCTTCAGGGGGTGAAAACAGAAAAAGAGATCTATAGAACAATCTTTCTAATAAATATTGCTTCAAAAAATTTATATAAAATACTAGCAAGGAGATTATAGCAATTTATCACAAAGATAATAAACCATGACCAGGCTGAATTTACATGTGTCTTCTGGTGCAAGACATTCCAAGGAACCTCTGCCAAATGCAAGATCATACTCCCTGTGTATTTTCATCTATCAGCTCATTTTGCTTTGACTCCATGGTGAGTGAAGCAGGAAGAAATGGGCACTTGGAAACTAGGCCTTCTTAGGATCAACCAATAATACTGATATAGAAACTCAAACGAGAAAGCAACATTATCAGCAGCCTCACTGTTGAACAGGAAGACTAAGACAAATTCTTACTTTCACTGCTGCTTTTGTAACTGACCGACCTTAGATGGTATGATATTATCTGTACAGTGTGGCCAAGTCACCTCTTTCCTTTGAGATTCTAGTTCTTCTAATAGGAATTAAAAGATCGACTGGATGATCTCTGAGGTCCATCCTAGCTTTGAATTTATTTCTAAGACTCTAGCAAGGGAAATAACTCCAGTCTGTTTCTGACTCTGCCCATTCCCTTGTAATGTGATATTAGCTGAAAGAGGAGCAAACGCATTTGACCTTCCCTGATGATAGGCATATTAAAGGGTTATCTCCCTCTTCTGCTTTCATAGCACTTTATACAATCTTAGGTACTTATACTAGATTTGCATTTATCTGTGTGCCTACCGTGTTTGCCCTCAATAGTTGGCAAGCTTCTGGAAGATAGGGACTTTATCCTGCATCCATATCTCCTTTAGGAGTCAGACAAATAATGCATCAATAATGCATGATACACAGTACATGTTTGTATGGATTAATGGATGCTACTCACTGGACTCAAATGTTTAACACTGAGTTTTTAAGTACATCTATCCAGGGGTGGATAACACAGTAAATGGGGTTGCCTGGCAACGAACACATAACACTGCCAGCAGTAGAAGACTTTTTGAACTCTGAGGCCACATTGGCTTCATATTTCAGCGTGGACTTAATTACAAATATACACTGAATTTAACTCTCCTGACTACTTGAAATATAATGATAACTATTTTTATTATTCCTATTGTAACAATTTACACATACTTTTTCATGTTTAATTTCTCCACTCCTATGCCCTTGATAGTATAGTATTTTTTTTTTGGAGAGGAGAAGACAGGGCAATTAGTGTCTGAGGGCGGATTTGTACTCAGGTCCTCCTGATTCCAGAGTCAGTGCTCTATTCTCTGCACCATCTAGTCACCCAGATAGTATAGTATTAAATCTAATCAGACCAGAAATGTAGGCTTTTATCTGTACTTGGTGTCTTTGTCATACATCCTATAGCTACCTTGTTCCTACTATCAATCAATCAGTAAATATTGATTAAAGGCTTACTGTGTACAAGGCACAGTGCTAAGTACTGTGGATACAAAAAAGAGGCAAAAGACAGTTCCTGCACTCAAGGATCTTACAACCGAATAGGGGAGACAACATGGAAACAAATATAAACAAAGCAAGCTATATACAGTAGAAATAGGAAATAATAGGGGGAAGGCACTGGAACTAAGAGGAGTTAGAGAAAACTTCCTGTTCCTAGTTGAAAGTACTATTTCAGTTGGCACTTAAAGATAAGTCAGGGAGGTCAGTAGTCAGAGCAGAGGAGTGATCCTGGCATGGAGGACAGGAAGAAAAAATTCCCAAAGCCAGAGATGGTGGGTCTTATTTGTGGAACAGATAGGAGGCCATTGCCACTGGATTAAAGAGTATTTGTTAGGGTATAATGTGTGAGACCGAAAATGTAAAAAGAGGCTTCAAATGCCCAACAAAGCACTTTGTGACAACAAGAGACAATAGAAAGCCACTGGAATTTATTGAGTAGAGGGTGATGTGATCAGACTTATGTTTCAGGCAAATTACTTTAGGGACTGAATGGAAGATGAGTGGGAGTGGGAAAGAGATCAGAGGCAGGCAGATTCACCAGCAGATTATTGCAATAATCAAAGCATGAGGGAATAGGGCTTGTACTAGATAGGTGTGAGTGTCAGAGGAGAGAATGGTGCATCATTGGAAGGTGTTGTAGAAGTGAAATGAATAGGCCTTGGCAACAGCTTGGATATGGAGGGGCAGCTGAAAGATCATGAGGAATCCAGGATTACTCCTAGGTTGTGATCCTGAAGGAGTAGGAGAATGGTTTTGCTCTGTAGAGGTATAGAGAAGGTAGGAAGCAGGGAAAATTTAAGAGAAAAGATAATGGTCCAAAAGTAGTGCTCAATATATATTTGTTGATTGACTGACCGACCAATCACTTTATGGATGTTGGAAGATATTGAAATTAGTATTTTAAACTATTTTCAAATTGAAATTGTCTTGAATTCAACAGCATGGTATGCATTGAATTTAGGATAAACTGAGTTTTGTCTTCAAAAATTGGGTGTAGAGATTTAAGGCAGAACCAATAAACAATCCAAAACATAATTTAAGGCAGAAATCCCAGTAAAACCTACTTTAATTAAATGAGAATTCTGTTATCCCATAGATACCAACATGCCTCCCCCAATTGTAACTAATGAAAGTGAAATTCTGATATAAAACTTAACCTTTAAGTGCAAATCTTGGATTTTTGGGGAAGCCCTAATTTTGAAAGCATGTTTTTGATGAGGACTTCAGAAAGATATATCCTTCATTAGATCCTATATTCTCATATTTTGATTCATAAAACATGTTCACCCCAGAGACACAGAAACCAGAGTTTTACAATTAGAACAGTCCTACACAGATGTTCCTACATCTAAAAGGAGTCCTCACAATAAGATACTGAACAAGGATTGATGTAGTCTCTCATTAAAGTCATCCACCATGGGGAGCTCATCCCTTCCAAACACAGCCTTTTTCTACTTTTAGGGCAAGGATTATTTCCTATTTTGAATTTTTAATACCTTCTGCTTGGGTATTGTTATGAATTATAATCGCTCTTTGACATTTAATTCTATCATTCATAAAGGACTTGTTATTGGGTCAGGCTATTTTAAGGGCTCTTAGATCCACAAGGAAAGTGCCCAATCATAGTTTTCATGAATAGTGGCATCACACATTCCTGCTGTCAGAGGAGCAAAAACTACATCTTTGAATTTGAATCTCCCTCAGAATGTAGCAAACAGTAGTCACTTCAGTCCCATAATAATCCCTACAGAAATGCATTCTTATGCATTTATTCATTTATTAGTTACCTAATGTAGACATTTACTAACTATATGACCCTGGGCAAGTCACTTAACCCTTTTTGCCTCCGTCCCTTATCTGTAAAATGAGCTGGAGAAGAAAATGTCAAATTATTCCAAGAAACCACTGGTAACACCCTGCCAAGAAAATCCCAAATGGGATCACAGAGAATCAGATATGACTGAAATATTACTTAACGGCAATAAGAGCAGAAAAAATATGGTAGAAATTGGAACAATATATCCCGTTAGAAGAAGGTAAGTAAAAATAACACTAAAAAGACATGTAATTGCAAACTGAATTCCAAAAAAACTTTGTTTCAGATGGCTTTTGAAACATATTTCTCTTCCTTTTGTAGAGAGGTAGGAGATTACTAGTACAGAACACAGTATACATTATCAAATATAAGTGCTGTCTCAATTGGTATTGTTAAATTTTTTTCTTTGTTACAAGGGAGGGTTCTGTGCATCTGTGTGTGCATGTGTGTATGCGTGTATGTGTGTGTGTGCGTGCGTGTGCATGTGTGTGTGTGTGTGTGTAGGAATAGTTTGGTTCAAAAATGGAATCATTTAAAATAAAAAGCCATCAATTTAACAATACCTCTTGCCTGTTCAAATGATTTTCTTTCATGGAATAAAATATTTTCCACTTTCTATTAAGGATTTATGAAGCTTGATCTTGGCCTAGAGCAAGAAATTTCTTACTTTTATTTATTTATTTTGGTCATGGACCCTTTTGACACTATCCCTTTGACAGTCTAGACGAGAAACCTATGAACTTCTCACAACACTATTTTTAAATGAATAAAATAAAAGACAGACTGACAAAGGAAACCAAGTATATTGAAATAGTTATCAGGCTATTAAAAAAAATAAACAGGTTCATGGTTCCCTACCTCAGAATACATTTGAAATCAAGAAGACATGACTTAACTCTGACCTGTGTTAGTCGTATGATCACTGGCCTCAGAGTTGCTTCTTTGAATTTCAGGGTAAGTTAAACACAAATACAAAAACAAACACTAAAAGGAATGCAAATACAAATTTAATGTAACAACAATAAGCTCAGTCTAAGATTATTAAATTAGATAGTTTTAATCTTCTGCCTAAGACAGTTTCTTTCAGTGGAGTACATACAGGGTTTATGACACATCCTTGGTATATGGGCTTTATCACTCATGTACCTACTACCAAAAAGTTTATAATTTGTTTTCATAAATGACTCCAGAATTTGTTCATCTTTAACCTCTGTTCTTTTGGCTTCCTGTTTTAAATTTCTCATTTTTCTTATTGGATTCATTTTTTTTTTTTTTAGTTCTTTTAGGTTTAACTGACTTCAGGGATTTCACATAAAAGATCAAAACTTTTCTCTACCATTTCAAATGAAAAATGATAGCTTCACTTTTATATCAGTTCTCATTTTCAAGTTACCCTATATTCAGCAGGTTGGTGAAAGAAAAGGAAAAATCATTTTTCTTTTTTTTTTTTCTGATTATCTACTATACACATGCTGGCCATGGCATTAACCTGAACATGAATACCTTCTGCATGGATAATACTATGAATTATAATCATTCTCTGCTTGGCATTTAACTCTGTCATTCATATAGGACCTATGTTATTGGGTAAAGTTATTTCAGTGGCTCTTAGTACCAAAAGGACAGGGGCCAGTTGAAGGGTTTTTATATTTCTGATCTATATCTAGCAGTGTTATACATTACTAATGTCAGAAAAGTAAAAAGAGAGCAGGTGATCAATGATTAAGATTCCTTTCTTGATCTGTTAAATAGTTGTGTTGCATAGTGCGAAGGCTGACTCTAGTGAATAGTATTGTTGGTAGAAAATACATTTTTAGGGGAAAATTCTTAATTTATAGAAAAACGGTAACAGTCACTTTGGATACCGTATAGATAGGGTATCCCAGAACTATAATTTGTTTATAGAGGGATAAGCAACGGTCATTTCCAAGTCCAATAATCATACCCTGGAGACAGAGGATTCCAGGGTGTCAGATAATTTTTAAACTGATGTTCATCCCACCTCAATATACAACACTGCCACCTAGTGGTTCATTAGTAAGTCAAAGCTGAGCACAAATTTTACTCTATGATATTTTAATTCCCTTGGAAAACATTTTTTTAAAAGAGAAAATTCTACAACTCATGAATATAATTAATATATAAATATATATGTTTTTACGTTTTTTAAAGTTTATATGCTGTATTTCTACAATCCTAATAGCCTCTGACACTGACACTGACACTGTCCATGCTTCTAGGCAGAAGTTGGCTAAGGAAAAGCAGCAGCCCTTCTGATGTCAGCATGGGTGCTACGTTAAAATATCCAGAGTCTCCCCTGCTGCATACTAGCTGGAATTCAAGATCTTCAGCCTGATTGAATCCCCTCTGTTTTGTGAAATGAACATTAAAACATATTTTGTGCAATTTTAAGGTGTTTTTCTCTGTATCTGTCATAAAAAATTAAGAATGCTTGGCAAAACTGAAATTTTAAATCACTAAGTCCTTGGAGCAGTGGAGAATAGGAATGAAGTTCAGAGCTCTTTAGACAGCCAGTCAGTCACATTTGTTAAATAACTATGTACTATACTAAACACTATTGGAAAACAAAACAGTAATAAAAGGAAGAGATCTTGTCCACAAGGGTCCCAAAATTCTGACTCAAAATACAGAAATATACAGACTAGTCAACCTTAAAAACAACATGGCAATCTGTGCAGATTAACATGGTGAAAACAGAGTGGAGCAAAGACAAGGCCAGACGGAGGGAAAGTCATCTGGAAAGGAGTCTTTGTGGACACAATGACTTATCTGCTATGCCAACACAGAGCTGTGTAAAGGAGGTCCCTGTATCCACTAATTAGACTGTAAACTAAAGAGTAAATATTAGCTCTGTCTCTTAAAGATATTTGTTATCTATTACAGTAGGGTATCATCAATGTAGTAAATGAATACGTATTTGATGTATGTTTGCAGCTGATGGTAATAGTTGAATGAATTAATGAAGAAAAAAGAATATTACAAGTTGAGAGAATAGTGCATGGAAAGGAAGAGGGTAAAGTAAGTCTTTTGTAGAGGACAATAACCAAGGTAATATCCTACAGTACTAAAAAAACACATTTTAATACCATTTAATAAATTAAGTAAATGCCATATTAATTTTGAATTTTGGAGGCTGTATTGGGTCTTTCTATATTTTCACCATTTGTACTTAGTTCCAGAGTTGAAAATCACTCCTTGCTGAATTGATATATGCCAGATGTAGTAAGCTGGGTTCTTTAATCTGCAACTCAAAGAATCATGGCTAATCTGAGGCACAGACTTCTCTAGACCTCCCTGTGTGTTTTCTGAATTTAAAAAAATGATGTTTTTGTTTTTATGTCATGGTCATTTATGAAATGAAAGATGCCTCCAAACACTTATAGCTGCTGTCTCATCCAGTAAGAGGACAGAAGTACATTTTTTGAAATTCTAACATATACCTGGTTATTATAATTAACCACTTTTCATTTTTGTTCTTGTTCTTTCTCTTTAAATTGTTTTACTCCTTAATTTTATTATTTATTGGTCCTACCTTGTCTATTATAAATCAATTTCTAAACTATTTTCCATGGTTGTCTGAATTTCTCATATTCATTTTAATGGAAAAAGTTATATTCAGATATAGTTTATTTAGCCATTTACCAATCAATAAACAACTACTTTTATTTCCAGTTTTTTGGTACAAAATGTATTGCCATCAATATTTGGTATATATGTATGTATGTAAAAACCTTTCTCTGTGTTTGATTACCTAATGACGGATGCCTAGAAATGGGACCACCACTTCAAAAGATGTAGACATTTTAATCTCAATTTCTATTGCTTTCTAGAATGAATGAACTGATTAAGAACTCCACTGAAAGTACACTTGTGGGCCTATTTTCCCACAATCCTTGCTACATTGTCTGTTTTCATGTTTTTCCATGTTTCCTGATTTGTAGGTGTGAGCTGAAACTACAGAGGTGTTTTTGATATGTATTTCTTTATTATTTGCAATTTGGAACTATTTTTCATATGGTTCTTAATGGTTTTTAGTACTTTGGAGAATTGTTTCTTCATCTCTTTGACCACTTTCCTGCTGTACTCTTGAACTTACAAATTTGTACTAATTTTATCAGAGATATTTGAGGCAAATTTGTTTTGATTCAGTTTCACTTCTTAGCATAGTTTCATTGATTTTGCCAGGTAAAATGTAATTTAATTAAATATAATTGAAATGTTTTTATTTACAGTGCTTTAGCTCTTATTCTTTGTTTGAAGATTCAAAACAAAGAAGAATGGAGATCACAACATGAAGATAAAATGTAAACTTCAATTATATAAAGTTGAAATACAGGCAGAAAATCAATTAGAATCAGAAGAGAAGGTATTAAAAAGGGCAAAAGAGATCTGTGCATCAGATTTCTTTTTTTGTTTATTTTTGTATATTGAAATAATTGTGCTTATTGATTAAGTTAATATAAAAAGGAACTTAAAGCAAATTTTTCTATATTTAGATGTAAAAGATACTTCTAACCACTTAGCTCCATTGAACATGATAAATAAATAATTGAAAAGAAATTTGCTAAACATTACTGAGGCTAGAGAAAAAAAAAATGGAATGCAGAGCTACTTGCAAACAGCTTACTTTCCAGTACAGGAAGAAAACGCATATAAGAAATTTCAGCTCTAAAGGAGATAGAAAGTCCAGTGGTCCATATAGGGTGGCTGTAAGGCAGATGCTGATACACCTTCTTTGAAATCCTTTCCACTGATGAAACCATATCCGTTTCTCATGTTAAACTATTTAACTTTGATGGCGAGGAATTTCTTTTCCAGATCTTCAGTAAATTGGTTACTAGTTCAGAACTTCTCCAGGGTTGATTCTCAAGAGAGATTGAAAGCAGGATCAGTGGTCATAAAGGCACTGGTAATGGCAGTGCTCTTGGGTTCACAGCACTTTTTGTCAAATAATGAGATCTTACCAAAGTTGTTTGTAATCTCAGAGCGGTTAAATACAAAGTTCTTTATTGTGAAGTTTTCTGTTTCCTGCTTATCCAGTCTGATCTAATGACCTACTTTTTATGTGTTTTTTAAACCAATATTAAATGGTTCTAGTGATTTCTGCTTTGTAAAATAGTTTGATATCTGGAACTTTTATGCATTCTTCTTTCTAATATTACCCCCATTATTTCCTTGTTCCTCCAAATCTAGTTTATTATTTTTTCTAGTTTTAGAAAATTTCCACTTGACAGTTTGATTTTATATATAAGTATGTAGACACATCTATGCATATATACATACACTCATATATATGTGTATAGTAATTTTTATTCTGTTGTTATAGAATAAACCTAGTCATAAATAGTGAATCTCTCTTCAATTATTTGTCAAAGAATATTTTGTGATCATAGTTATAGAAATCTCACATATGTTACACTAAGTTAATTCCGAATTTGAACTGCTTTTTGTGAATATATTTAGAATAAAATTTCTTATTTTTTACTTCTAGATTTTGTTAAAATAATGTACAATTTGTGGTTTCATTTTGCATTTTGCTGATGGTATTAATCATTTTATTAATTCACATATTCTCTTGAATTTTCTTAAAAAACCATACCATCTTATCATCTTTAAATAGAGATTTAATGTCTTTTATTTTGTTCTTTTGGCTTATTACTAGCGCTAGAATTTCTAGAACTATGTCAGTGATTACTAGGGAAGAGTATGCTTCCTTTGACCTCTTTTCATTTGAGGAAAGTTTCCATTTCTCCACTGCAAATAATGTTAATTATTGGGTTTAAATAAAGTCTTTTTGTCACATCAAAGGATGGTCCAATCCATGCCAAACTATTTAGAATTTTTGATGCAAATATTTGCTATTTTGTCGAGACTATTTTTGCATATATTGAAATACCTATGTGGAATTGTTTTTCATTATTTTCGTTGCATATGTGATTAATTATATTCACTGTGCTTGAATATTGAATCAACCTTGTCTTTCTGGTATGAATACAATGTAGGCAGATAAACTATTTCCTGGAAATATTGAGTGCTTTCCCTAAGTTTTACATAAGCATTCTTTAGTATAATTGATGTAGAGTACTATTTTGTTCTTTTTCTCTCCCTGGTTTGAACAACAAGGCCATATTTGACTCATAATAGGAGAGCTCTCTGCCTTTTGGGGAATCAAATCATAACATATCACTCTATGCCCCTTCTTTGTCTCCCCATCATATTGATAAAGAGCTGAGAGGAAAAAATGAACACATACTATTATTGTATCTATTGTTTTTAAAGTTTGACTAGATATTCTTATAAGAACTTGGACAAAAAAAAGAAATATGCACTATTTGTTACCTACAGCCTTAATCAAATTATGTTTCCATTCCACTGTCAGATTATTCTTACAAAATAAGCCCAGTCGTAAATACTGAAGCTCTCTCCAGTTGTCTATCTAAGAATATTTTGTGGCCATAGTTATATGTCTCACATGTGTTTTGCTAAATTAATTCCCAAATATGAACTGTTTTATGTGTTATTTTTGTTATATATAAGAAAATATTCATTAAGTAGTACAATAGATATAGCTTAGGTCTTGGACTTTGGCAGATCTGAGTTCAAATTCTGCATTTGATATTTCATATTCAGCCCATGGGCAAGTTTCTGGACCTCAGATTCCTCACCTATAAAATGGACATAATAATAACCCTAACTGTCAAGTCTGTTATGAGGATAAAATGAATTAACATATGTAAAGTACTTTACAAACTTTAAAATGCTACATAAATGCTAGTTGTTATTTTTATTATTGATAATTATAGCCTTTATTGAGAATATATTAAATGCCTTATAAAATGATGAAAACAGAAAATGGATTAAAATGTTTTGTGGCATACAAGAGACACACAATATGTGGTTTACACAGATATGTGAATATACATACATTATATGTATATCTATTTATGCTATCTATATCTACATCTAAACATATGCCACATACACACAACACATACACATACCCATACTCACACATCAACAGTTTCTTGTATCCCACAAACTTAGTTTTTACAAATCTATTCCTTCATATACATATATAGGTTTCATGACATTGCATCATATGTATATGTTGTTATATTATGTTATAGTATGCTACATTAAATTACATTATATTTCTTTGTTCTGTGTTGTGTTATGTTGTTGTATTATATGATTTTGTATTGTATTAGATCATGTCATATCGCATTATATGATATTGCATTATCTCAGTTCAGATTTGATTATGTTATGTTATGTCATGTCATGTTCTGTGATATGTCACATTGTATCATATATATACTCTAATATATATATATATATGCATATATATAATTCAAGGCAGTGTAATATAACATAATGACAGTATAAAGATGTATATGTATACACACATACATATTTATGCACATATATACACATAACATACCCATACCACATATATACATATGCACATTCCCAATACAGAGATAGATAGATACTTAGACAAATGAATGATTGATGCAAGAATTAACTCCTTGGTCCTTTAATATCCCCTCACAAGTCAGCTACTCAAATAGGTAGCTATTTCAGTTCCATGAACCCTATCAGTGTGATAATTTGTAATAGGCTTTCAGTAGACACATTTAGTTTCCTTTAAAGAAAATGCAAGAACATTAGATATTAGATATATAACATTAAATAAGTCCTGCCAAACTTCCATGTCACATAAGCAACAAAACAGAAAGTTACAGACATTTTCTCCTGTTCTCCACTAACTCTTTAAAAAGAAAAAAAAAGGAGAAAAATTATAGACCCAAAGTACAAAAAGAAAAAAGCCAATTACAGCTTTCTCCACAGACCAAGGAACCAAGAAACCTAACAAGGTGAGAGTCTTATGAATAACACTGGAGAACACAAATCTCTAATTTTACTTAGTCAGTCCCACCACCAACTCTTTTAACCCAGTTTATCTGCTTCAGTAGGGTTTACTACGCAAACACCAGGCTTATACTCTGGGACACTCAGAAATTTTTGTGCTGCTAGGTTCATGCAAGTAGTCCCTACCCTTGCCTTCATGCCACAATTTTGTTACCAAAAGTAGCAGAACAGAATTCTGTTCAGCCACTTGTGGAAGAATGGAAAGAATAAGAAGTCAGAATAGTGGTTTGTCTATGGTGAATGGAAACATACAAAGAACTAAAGAAGAGAAGAACTGGGCAGAGCAGTAGACGTTGCTTAGGCAAGTACTTAGGCTAGTAAAAAGTCAATTCTCCATTATGATAAGACATAGAGGTAGCATTGAGGCCCAGCCCCTGGGTGTAAATGTACCATCAAAGAAGAAGAAGTCAGAAAATTTGAGACAGGGGAAAAAACTAAAAACACCAGAAATATTGTGAGGAAAAAACCCTCAGGAAAAAAGCTATAATAAAAACAGATAATTCAATAGGGAAAGTACTAAATATCAGAAAGGAAGCTAGATACCAAGATATCTAAAAAATATGAACAAATATTTTAAAATAAAGGCAATTGAACACCTACTTTGTGAAACACAGTCTTGTGTGTTCCCAAGAAAACATAGAACTATAGTTCAAGTGAGAAATCAAAATCTTGAGAGAAGTTAAAACAGAAAAAAAAATGGTAACATGTATAGCCTGAACAGGAAAAAAAATGGACAGGATAGGAAGATTTGGATGTATAGTGGTGAGTTTCTCCAAAGTGAAAAAGAGAATAGTATACTGAAGACAATATACTATTACAACAGTAATTTGCAATAGCATATCAGGAGGCAGCTAGATGTCTCAGAAAGAGCACCAGTCCTCATCTAGATACAGATCTTTTTAGCCGTATGACCCTGGGCAAGTCACTTAACCTATGTTTGCCATAATCCACTGAAGAAGGAAAAAGCAAACCATTCCAGTGTCTTTGCTAATAAAATCCCATACATAGTTTGGCATGCTATGGTCCATGGAGTCATGAGGAGATGGACATGGCTGAACAACAAATATTAGGAACACAAATATATGTATGTATGTATGCATGTATGTATATACATATATATATGGTAATTGATTTGTTTATTTACTTTTAGTTTACAAGATTCAGTTCCACAATCCCTTGAGTTTCAAATTTTCTCCCCTCCCTCTCCCACCCCCCGCCATGGTGGCGTGCAATCAAGTATATGATGTGCAAATACTTTCACACTGGACATTAGTCTGGTTGTATAGAAGGGTTGTAACCAATGGAGTGAACAATGGGAATAAAGAAAGAGAACTAAACATGAAAAAGAATGATAGCATGTAGATTGCTTCCATCTCAATTTAAACTCTATTCTTTCTAGATCTTTCTCTGAATGTAGATATCTCCTTCCATCCTGAGACTTGTAGAGTTGTCTTGTAACTGTGCATTGCTGAGAAGAGTCCAGTTTATCAAAGCTGGTCATCACACATACAATGTGTCTGTGATTGTGTACAAATTGTTCCTGGTTCTGCTCTTCTCACTTAGCATCAGTTTGTATAAGTCTCTCCAGGTGAATATGAAGACCATCTCCTCTCCAATTCTTATAGCACAATGGTATTCCATCACATTCATATACCACAGCTTGTTTAGCCATTCCCCAATGGATGGGCATCACTTTAATTTCCATTTTTGCCACCACAAATAGAGCTGCAATAAATATTTTTGTACATATGGGTCTTCCTCCCACTTCTATGCTCTCTTTGGCATACAACCCCAGAAATGGTACTATTGGGTCAAAGTGTATGCAATTATTTATAGCCTTTTGGGCATAGTTCCAGATTGCTTTCCAGAATGGTTGTATCAGTTCACAGCTCCACCAATCATACATTAGTGTTCCAATTTTTCCACATCCTCTCCAGCATTTGTCATTTTCCTGTTTTGTCATCTTAACTAATTTGACTGGTGAGATGTGGTACCTCGAAGTTGTTTTGATTTGCATTTCTCAAATCAATAGTGATTTAGAGCATTTTTTCATATGCTTATAGATATCCTTAATTTCTACCTCTGAAAATTGCCTGTTCATATCCTTTGCCCACTTATCAATTGGGGAATGACTTGTATTCTTATAGATTTTACTTAATTCCCTGTATATTTTAGAAATGAGGTCTTTAACAGAGACACTAGTTGAAAAAATTATTTCCAAATTTCCCACTTCCTTCTTAATCTTGGTTACATTGGCTTTGTTTGTACAGAAACTTTTCA
>CM053594.1:180558683-180574420 GCA_028646575.1 Pseudocheirus occidentalis
AAAAAAAAGAAAGTATTAACAGAATTTTAGTAATACAAACGGGTGGATTTAAGCCAATTAATAAGAAATGGTATCTGTTGAAATAATGTTAATGTAATTGCAAATTTCTTTATCCATTATTCAAACTTTTTTTCACTTTTAAATGCTTATGGAGTAGTAACTATATCTAAGACTATGTTATAGACAGTTGACAGTAAAAGGAGAGAAAAATATATGTTTGTGGTTCTAAGACATTTATAGTCTAGTATGTATGAATGTCCTTGCATGGTACCAAAATATCATGTAGATAAACAGTCAGGTACTATAGATTTGTAGGCTCCAGAAAGTGGCAGGTTAAGAATTTTGACATCCCCTCTTTTAGAAGTTATGAAATATTGAATTTGGAGTGACAGATCATTTGTAGCTGTTCAGCTGTTTCCACATATTCATGACTCCTTTTGGGGTTTTCTTGGCAAAGATACTGAAGTGGCTCACCCTTTCCTTCTCTAACTCATTTTACATATGAGGAACTGAGGAAAATAGGGTTAAATGACTTACCTAGAGTTACACAGCTAATAAGTTTCTGAGGTCAGATTTCAACTCAGAAAGATGAGTCTTGCTGACTCCAGGCCTGGCACGCTGCTCACTTAGCCCCTGTAAAGGCAAGCACAGGAAGCTTCCCAGATTACTACTGTTGTGAATAACTCTAAGGTTCTGATCACATAGTATGGTGAACTCTATTCAGCAGTAAACTAAAGCAAAACATTCACAGAAAACAAAGTACGGCATTAATAACAATATAACATAACAACTTATCACTAAAGTGGCCACATAGTTTTAAACAAAAGATATCATTCAGTATGTCCTTAACTCAATCATACTTAAGGAGCAATACTCCTTAAGGGATACAAAGGTCAAAGGTCTCCCACCCCTAGGTCACATTGTCTTAATCTCATCAGTCATAAAGTCTCCTTTCTTCTTGATTAGAGACTAACTTCCAATCATCCTTAACTCAATCATCCTTAATGTACAAAGTAATAAGTTCTCCCACCCCTAGGCCACAGTAAATCATGATCTTGTCAGCCAGTACTAAGTACCCAAGGAAAGGTCCTTTCATCTTGACTCAGGACTGACTCCCAAAATTCCATGGTTACTCTTCCATGCTCCCTGCTCTTGTCCAAATTCGCTCAACCATCACTTGGACTCACAGAGAGGCAGCTACGGTGACCAGTCCACCTCAAGCCCTTTGAAGTCTCTGTTCCTGGGAAAAGAAAACTTAACAGAACCACAACAATATCTACATACTTCAAGCTTAGCAGAATTACAACAACATTCACACACATTGCCAGCACTATCATCTCAATTCACTTTCTGCCTGTGAAATCAACACAAGTCAACAGACAGGATGCATCTGTCTGACAAAGTAACACAATTCAACAGGTAGAAAGCTTCTGTCTGACAAAGTAACACAAATGACAGACAGAAGGCTTCTGACAAAGTATACAAATACAAATCAACACAGACAGAACAGAGTGCTGGACACCACAAGTTTTCCCCTTCTCAACTCTGCTCAGTCCTTGCTGTGCTGGAGCTTCTTACCTGTCATTAGCACCTCCCTGTTCCATCTACAGGTTAATTCACAGGTTCTGTTTTTTTTAACAAAGAATTGATACAATCACAGGCAAGACTCAAAGACACTTTAACTGAAACAAGGTGCTAAATAATTAAATAACTGAAACAAGGCACTAAGTACTCCTTTGCTTGCTATTACAGCCACTTACCTGCCTCAAGTGACACATACTGGTTTCAAACTCAGTTCTGCTATTTACTATTGAAGTGATGCTCAGAAAGCCACTTTTTCTCTTTGTGCCTCAGTTTGCTCATCTGTAAAATGAAGAAAGATCCAATATTGATTGACTAGATTGTTTTTCACATTTCATTTTTATTTATGTCATCCTTTAGACATATTAAAAATGGTATACTTACATTATGATGTAAAATAGCCCATTTACATGTATAACATATTACATTAGAAAGACTGCTAGACTTGGGGTTAGACTGTATAGATTACAGCCCAGACTCAAATATTTACTACTTGTGTGACCTCAGACAAGTCATCTGTAAAACAGGAATAATAAAGTTGCATTGCACTCATAGGTTTCTTCTGAGGAAACTTCCATAAAATGGAAAGTCTTCCATAAATTTAATTTCTTTTTCACCTCCTGTTTCTCCAAATTCTCTTTCTTCACTAATACAGTCAATGTTACCCTTTATTATGCTGCAAAAATGTAAGTACCGTGATTTATATTCAAAATAGAACACAAATAGGGGCAGCTAAGTGGTACAGTGGAGTCAACAAGACCCAAGTTCAAATTTGGCCTCAGACACTTGACTCTTACTAGTTGTATGACCCTGGGCAAGTCACTTAACCCCAATTGCCTTGCCAAAACAAAGAGAAAGACAGAACATAAGTCCAATCCACTGAAAACTCTGAAGGATGGCTGTAGACCTTCTGACTAACCCTTCAAAACCATGGAATCAGGGGAAATAAACCAAGCAGATTTTATTTTGTTGAATTTTATTTCTCTGCGACTAGAAATTATAATGATGATTCAGTCTTTACCATACACTCAGCAGAAAGCACACCTGTGCATCTGTTACTGAATTTAGAAAAGGCAGTACATTATGTCCTAGAGAATTTAACATATTTGCCAAGACAAATGACTTTATGTGGTACTTTTCTCTAATTGATGAAGATGTTGAGAGCATTAAGGTAGTAATAAAACACCAGCACTGTTTCTCCCCCTGAAACAATTTCCTTCTTTTATTTTTCAAGGGGGGAAGACAAGGCAGTTGGGGGTTAAGTGACTTGCCCAAGGTCATACAACTAGTCAGTGTGTCAAGTATCTGAAGCCAAATTTGAATTCAGGTCCTACTAGCCAGTGCTCTATTCACTGCAACACCTAGCTACCAACAATTTCCTTCTTTCCCTTGACTTGTCCTATTACGGTAAAAGATATTGTTGGGAGATCTGGATTCTAGTCTTAGCTCTGCAGATGAAGAGCATATATAACCTTGTGCAAGTCACTTAAACTTTGATACTCAGTTTCTTCATCTGAAAAAAATAAAAGAGGACTTGGATGATCTCAAAGGCACCATTAAATTCTAAAATTCTATAACTATATCTATCCTCAATAAGCTTTGAGATTCTGAAATTGTTTTAGTGTATCACTGCTACTCTCAAGTTCACTAGCAGAAACCCAAAACATTCAGGCCAATAGATAGACCTCATGTTAAGAAGTCATATTGAATGGCCCAATGATTTTTCTTTACTTTGGCACCTAATCACCTTAGCTGGCTCTGTCTCATTTCATATAGTCTCACACTGTGAGTGCAAATGTTTCCAATATCATTAGCTAATCTTCATTACCCCCAGGAAAATACAGAATATTAGGAAAATTTTTCATTGACAAAGGAGATGACATTTGCAAGACACATTAGATATTTTCTTACATTGTCACTTCCAGAATTTGGATTTTTTAACTTGTCTTCTAACTAGAGAGGGAATTCAAGTAGTCAGTGAGAACCCCATGTGCATATCAGACTTAATTTCTTGGCAATGCAGCCTTTCTCTGATTTTACAGTTTAAACTAATTTCACACCCCATGCCAGCTTAATGAAAACATATTTCTAACAGGAATGGCTTCATTAATATTCCCTAATATCTGTGACCACATACTGTTTTTGAATTATAACTAGTATGCCTTTTCCTCAAAATACTAGAAAAAAAAAACCTTTTCTTTTTCCTGAAAGCAGCCAGGTAAAGTTGTTTAGAAATAAAGCACAAACTTAATTTTTTTAAGTTTAATGTATAACAATATTCAAAATAGAAGGATTTTAAAAAATTTATAAGTACATGGGTAACTCCATTTCTTTGTGTTCCCTTCATGCTGTGTATAAAGTATAACAACCCTACACACGTCAATAACAGAGAACTGAGAACTAAGCACAGCATACCCCTGGACACCAAAATCATTGTCACAAAATAGATGCTTTAAAGCTCATGCTTTTTATTCATACACAATAGATCCCTTCAGGTTCTCATTTTGGAGCATGTATCCTTTTGTGCACAATTTTATGATGAGGTTGGACCATATTTTGAATTTGTTTTCTCTTGTAGTAGTAGCACAAGATGGTGGAAAGAGTTGACTTTTGAATTAGAGGAGTTATACCTTTTCCTGAAGCAGAAGTATTGGATTGGAGGCATTCAGAGAATTGTACAAAAACAGAAATGAAATTTTGCTAGTCCAGAAGTCAGGAAAATGAATGAAGAAGATAATGCAGCAGTGGAAAAGTACTATGACTTGGTCATCTTGGTGATCACCAGCCTTAAGGTATCTAGGAGCACTTAAGCTACAGGACCGTCATTGACTTTCATGACTGAAACTCTTTCAGGAGCACTGATTTTCTGGAACTAATGGACTTTCTATGAGATCAACTCTCTTATGATCTCTTTGCCATAGGTTATGTGAGGAAACTGCTTTAGACTCAAGATTGAATTATTTTTCCTTATGCTCCCATGTGTTCCAGTGGAATTAATGAAAAGTATAGTTTGTTCTCAGTTTTTATAGGAGTGCTTAATATATGAATAGATGTTTGGGATTTTGGAATCAGAGGTAAAATTCTCTAAACAAATAATTTTTTTGCTCTTTGGTCAATTTGTTTATGAGATAATAGCTCGCTCAAATAAATAAATGTATGCTTTAGTTTTTGATTTGATAAATGAATTCTTCCCTAAGGAGAAAAAATATTAGTGTGATTCATTGGGAAAGAATCTACAAAAATGCATCATTTCTGTAAAGCATTAATGAGTTAACTCATGGCTGTGCTGGATAACTTATAGGAAGACAGCCAACAAGGTCATTATATCATTTATGTTGGCAATGCACCTTCTAAAATCCTTCTCTGATGCCCCACAAATGTGCAACAGTGACCTTTGAATTTCAAAGAGTATAGAGCAGAGCACAATTTCTAGAAGATCCTTACCAGGATAGAAAAACTTCGAGTAAGACAGAAGCAATGGATAATCCAGTCAGGTGGTTGAGAATGGCTTCCCATTTACCCTATCTCTAGAAGCTACATGGTTTTTAACATGTTGACTCCTTTATTATAAGTTCCTTGGAGGTAGAGATAGGGTTTTGCCTTTCTTTTTATTCCCAGAACTTAGCAGTTACATCACTGGTCCTCTGAAATCATAAATGATCATTTTATTGACTGAAGTTCTCAAGTCTTTCAACATTGTTCATTTTTTACAATGTTATTGTACTATAAAATGTTCCTTTGGTTTTGCTCACTTCATTCTGTATCATTTCATAGAAGTCTTCTTGGGTTTCTGTTTTCTCATTTCTTACAATACAGTAATATAAAAGCTCACATTATAATAGGGATGACAATATGTATAAATCAAGTAACTGAAAGGTAAATTCTCAAAAAAAGTCACCAATGGGATTCAGAGAAGTTAATAGGTATTTATGTTTCAAGGTCCATGAGAATCAGAGAATTGCAGAATTAGGAGGTGATTTCACTAGCTACTTAGTATAATAGCACATTTAGTAAGTACCTGAGTAAGAAATCTATTCTATAACATGCTGGACAAGAAACAAATTTTGATAATTGTCACACAGTTGACCTATATTTTGAACAGTTACTGGTTTTTCCACATGGAAAAGTGATAACTAGCAGTAATCATTTATCATGATTTTATAATCATCTCATTACCTACCAGCACCTCCAGGCCTTACCACTAGGCTCTAGAGGAGGTAATCTACTCACTTCTAGAATGTCTGCCATAGAACTGGACTGTCTCAATTAATGAGACAAACTCAACAACCCCAACATGTAGCCAAAACCACCAGACTAGAATATGCTTCTTGTGGAATACAGTCATCTACACCAGTCATTTTACTATCTGCCCTGCCACCAATTACACATGACACTTTCCTGCCCCTTGCTTTCCAATTTTTTCTATGGGCTTTAATTAAATCAATACGGTCATTCACCCAGGAATAGTATAACAATCGACTACCCCATGGATTGCTCATCATATCTCTGACATACTAGGCCAGAGGTGGGGAACCTGCAGCCTCAGGGTTATATGTGGCCCTCTAGGTCCTCAAGCGCAGGCCTTTGACTGAATCCAAAGGTTCTGTGAAGTTTAGATTCACTCAAAGGGCCACACTTGAGGACCTAGAGGGCCACATGTGGCCTTGAGGCTCCAGGTTCCCCACCCCTGTACTAGATACTCATTTCATGAGTTATTATTTTTATTTACATATGAATTATCTCCTCTTTTAGAATATAAGCTCTTTAAGGGTTGAATGCTTTTCATTTTGTTTCTATAGAACAGTGCCTAGAAGAGTAAGTACTTAACAAAAACTTTTGCCTTTCTTCAGAGAAAACCATGATTGGGCTTGTATCCAAGAGAAAGCTGGTAAAGTACTTTTCTTGTAATATATGTGCCACTTTGAACAATATGAGTCAATAATTATAGATCTCATCCAGTCTGACTGCTTAACAGTTTTTCCAAAGAAGTCAGGATTTAACTTTCGTTTTCATCATATTGAATTTCTTTTGACCATATAGGCCACCAGAGATTTTTTCACATCTTTTTTCAAAGGTTCTCTCTATCTTCTGATTTGTCTCTCAACCCCATAAAATTTATGATTAATATTGAGTTTTTTTGTTCTTTATGCTGATTTAAATCCTTATAGGACCTTTACATTTCATTTTTTAAAAACTGCTAAATAAGAAAGCAAATAATTTGAATGTACTTTCCACCATTAGGTTCTTTTCTGTGTGTTACATTTCGGTTGCTATTGGTAGGTTGATAAAGATGACATCCACATATTTTGCTATACAGTCTTTCCACAAGGTCTTCAATAGCTTTCTTATGTCATTTCTCTCATAGTAGTGTATCCCTCCTGTCCTAAGCACGATTCCTTGATAGTTCTACCTTCCTTCCTATGACAAAAGCTTCCAGTATTTTAAGCCACTCTTGAAATGTTTTTATATTTTCTGTCAAATATTGTGGGGAAATGTGTTCATGATGGTTATAATGTATTCCTGTTTTTAAACTTACTTTATTTTAGTGGAGTTGGTATACTTGTTGGATTCATGTTATTAAATTTAGAATGGGATTTTTGAAATTAGACTCTAAGCATACCCATCTCTTCCTCAAAATTATTTGTGAAATTGGCATTATATTTAATCATCCATTTCATTATTAGATAGAATTTCTTGAAATTGTGATAGAGATTTGCTATGGCCTCAGATCTCTCACTTCTTTTCATATTTTAGCAGATTCTTTAGTTCAAATAGATGACAGAAAATAGATATAGATAGACAGATGATAGAGACATAGCAGATAGATGATATGATAAATAGATAAAAAAAGAGAGATAATAGAGTGTTCATTGAGCACTTACTATGAGCCAGGCATCATGCTAGTAACTAGAAACATGAATATAAATCAAGGGAAAAACAAACACAAGAACAAACAATCTAAGGGTGTTTAATCTCAAGGAATTTATTTTCTAATAAGGGAAGAGAAAATGCAAAGGAAGCTGGGAAGTGGGCCTGGGAAGCCCTCTTCCTAGAGTAAAGAACTATCCTTGAAACCAGAAAAACTTGGGTTCAAGTCCCATTTCTGACATATCCTGGCTGTGTGACCACGGACAAGTCATTAAACCTTTCAGTACTCTAGGCAATTCTCTGAGAAAAGAAGCTGGAAGTAGGGTGCTGTCCTGCATTGGTAGAGGGAATCTTCTTGAATAAGAGTTCTCTAGATAAATGAGGTCACAGATTTTGCCCCTATCTGTAGCCATAGAAAAAGTTGCATAATAAAGATGGGGGCCCTAAGCTAAACAGCGTTATTAAAAGAGTTCAGTTACTCAGGTTTCAAAATTCCTGTCAGATCTTGTAGTACTAAATGACTTTTGAGATCCATTTTAGCTCAGATTCTACTATTTGTGGGCACACAGAACATGTCTCATACATCATTTCTCTACCTTCCCATTGCCCATTGTCACTCAGTAACACGGATGAAGAGCTGGATTTTGATGATTATTAAAACAAAGCAACTATTTGAATTTTTCACCATATTTTCTATACTATAGTATAATTTTCTTCAGGGCTATTGTTATCAAAATCTTGTATCTCTACCAGGGCCTAGACTCTTCTCTGAAGATAACAGGCATTGAATAGATGACTGATGGACTGAAAACATCAGAAATTTTTGGCATTGGGTAGACATAATTGCTAACTTAATGATGCCTACTCTTCTGAGACATCCTTGATGCCATCCTCATCACAAAACCCAAAGGATGCAGGATTATAAAGTTACCCAAAATGACAACCCAAAGTTTCCTCTGAGATCAGATTTGACTCTACTGAATTTTAAACAGCCCAATTTGTAGCCAAAATGCTTCTTGTTGCACAGTTAATGAGTTCCACTTCTTTAATCACATTAATTTAAGCATATCAACTGAAATATCTCATTCTTTTCCACATGCAACAAACACCAGTACAGGAGGCCTTTAAAACAAATTCAGAGGCCCTTTTTTACCCCTGAGACTCAAGCAAAGTTCCTCGTGCTCATTACATTATATTGTGTCTGCTAATTTTGAATTACTACTTTTATCAAACATTTGTGCTTTCCCAGCCAGTTTTGAACAAAAGGAGAAAACTCACTCTGCCAACCCACTTCGGTGGTCTTACAAGAAATTCAGAGTTTTTTAATAAGAAAAATTTACAAGAAATGTCAAACATGGTAAATTACTGATGTGGAATAATTAAAATCTTGGCTATTGAGAGAATTAACCTTTATATGTTTACTATATACCAAACCAGCTCATAATTTCCAGAATATTTCTAAGACAACTAAATTAAAGAATGATCAATAAACAGGAAAATGAGAAGGTCATTTTTGGGATCTCAACATTTTGGATTTGCATCAAAATAGACAAACATGCCCCATGCCATGAGACTACAAGAATTAAAATTTCTTCTAATTCTAAAACCTCTGGTAATAAGATTAGCAATATATTTGCATTATGACTTCTACTGAACATGGAAAATATTGTTGTGTACTGTCCAAAGCCTATTGTATGTTCACTTTAAATTATTGATAATGATGAGTTTGAGAAGTTATAAAATTTGTGCTTAATCATAGGTTCAGTAATAAAGCAGCAAGTGTAAGGACACCATTGAACAGCTACGTTAAAGTAAATGAATTGTCCCAAAAGAAAGGCAATTCAGAAGAGTAGCCTATAAAGAGAACCAGGGGAGTTATAAATTATTTGTCTCTTCACTATGTAACATTGCTATGTTTAGTATTAAAACTAGCCCAGAAGTTCATTCAGGATTAAGGAAAAATAGTCTTAGTTTCAATAGCTAATCCAACCCAAATATAAATTATTCCTATGTCTCCTTACTTGTGGAAAAGTCATTTAAACACTCAGAGCTTGGTTTCCTCCTCTCTAAACAGGTAGAAATAATACCTGTAGTCCTTATATCACAGGGATGCTCTGAGGATCAAATGATATAACAAACTTGGTAAAGCAATTGAGAAACCATAAAATATTTCATATATATGAGCTGGTGATCCTATGGTTATTATTATTTAGAGAAAATCAGGGAGTGAAGATACTCTCTAGTGTACATAGGGCCTTGAATACAGTATGCACTTGATAAATCTGTGCTGACTATCCAGGCTTTCCCTGGTTATTTACACATATTATCAATGATAAGGGTCCTTCTTTTTGCCTTAAAAATTCATACATCATTCATCACAGCAATGGTTGAAACCATTTCCAACTCCTGATCTGTTTCCCACTAAGTCCTGTCTGTTCCCTGTTCAACTTTTCACTTAGAGGTATAAACACATTCCAGAAAAGAAAAAGGAAAGTGCTTCAAAGAATGCAAACCTAATTAAAGTTTGGAAAACTATGCATGCTTTTAATCATGCCCTTTCCCTTATTACCCCAAAGACCACAGACAGTCAAGTTTCACATGGGTCATTTGGCTTACAAAGGAGACGATAACTGCTGCCAAGGTAACAAAATTCTTTGAACTAATAATATACAAGTTGATGCTGCAGTTATCCCCATCACAATTTTGTAATCATAATAACATCCTCATTTATAATGTCAATTGAACTATAATCCTAACATAAAAGGTTTTCCCCTTTTGTTATTATTTAAAAAAGAAAGTGTTGCTTCCTTTTTGTACTAAATATTAGAGGCACATATCCCATTCTTTATAATCATTTATACTATATTTTAATAATTATTTATATTATTTATTTATAATTTATAATACCTTTATAATCCTGTTTTATCTCTCTATTTAGTAGATTTATAGTCAGTAGTTAAATGCTGCAGCAAAAAAGGCAATGTCAGTCACATATTGGCAAATGTGATCTTTACCTTTAGCAACAGAAAGATTAATATTTCCATCAAGGAGTTGAATACCTGTCTTTATTTCAGGTGGAAGCAAAGGAGAAGCTGATTCAAAGTTCCATGCTGTTTTTTCTTTTCACTTAGGCTAACAACCTTGGCAATGGTGACTTCCATTTTAGCAATTGTGATGTTCTCTAATAGTTGCTATAGCTCATTACCATCTAAAGAAAACATTGAGAATGCCTTTCAGAGATTAGATATTATTTTGTTGATTTGTGTTCTAGAGACTTCTTTCATATTGGAAGGAATGGTACTTCAGATACTGATGAAGGAAGCGCTTATTAGAAAACATCAGATATCCAATACAGATTGTGACCTTACAACATTCTCTGAGTTGAAGGCCAGAAAGTTGGAGAAAAGTGGGTTAGGTGAAAGAAATATTTCTTCCAATTGGAAAGGAGAAGGGGCACAGGGAAATCTAATACTTATATAGCTGTGATCCTTCAATTTCAAAAGGAAAAAAGAGCAAGGAGTTTACTGACCTGCTGCAAGGACAGCAAAGTTCCTATCTGAGCTAAGCAGGGAAAGAGTAACAGTGAGATTCTTTTGCTTCAGTGATTAGAGCTGGCAGCTGATTCAAATGAAAGAGGCTCGTAGATTTAGAGTGGAAAGAGACCTCTTACCAACTCATAAATCTTCTTTATTTTACCATTAGGAATAAAGAAACCCAATGCAGTTAAGTGACTTGCCCAAGGTCACATAAATACTAACATGATTCAACCCCAGGTGCTCTGATAGCGAATCTAACATTCTTTCACTGCACCATGCTGTCTTTCATGCACATGCTTTGGAAACAGTAAAGTCCTGTACATGTGTCAGCTCCATGAAATAAGATGTCTCTCCCAGGATAAACTGATCACTTCTAATCTCATCACCATGCTGCTAACTTCAGTCTTGTATACCATCTCCCTCAGCCTCCTTTTCCCTCTGGTTGGAGGGATAGAGAATGAAGTATTAAACTTCCCCCAACGGTTTTCATTTTAGAGGGCAGAAATTAGACTTTAGGTCATTCCACTATCCATCTACAGCTGTCTGATTTCAACTCCAACGAACAATATATCTCCCCCTTTTCTTTTGCATATTGACTTCCATTAGATTATACAATCCCTGAGGGCAATTACTATATTTTTCCAATTTATATCCTCAGTGTTTAGCATAATGGCTAGCATATAGTAGTGTTTAATAAATGTTTATTAAATTGAATTGAATTCTCTACCTCAATTATCACTCCTATGAAAATAATTCCCAAATCCATATCTACTCTCCATTTATCCTGAGGACTCTTGTCCTGGGTATTTTTAACTGCTTGATGGACATGTTCACTTTGATGTACCTGTTCTAACTCAACTCAATAGATCCTAAAATGAACACATAATTTTCACTATTAAACCTGCTTCCTCCATCCAAATTCTCCCTTTCTATTGATGGCACCAACAACTTCCTAATAATTTCAGCTCCTAAATACTGATAAAAATATCTTTGACTCTTCCTTCTTCCCCTGCATATGTTAGTTGCAAAGTTATGAAAAGTTTGCTCTTACAATGTATACCTCTTCTTTAAAATCCACCTGCATTCCCTTAAAACTTCCTAGTTTAGATACACATTCCTTCTAAACTACTGTAATGAGTTTCTATTCTCATCTTACTGTTTTTTAATCTTGTTCCTCTCCAATCCATCATTCACATCAGTGAGTAATCTTCCTAATATATTGCCATGATCATTTCACTTTTCTTCTCAAGTAACTTCAGTAATTCTCCATTTCCAGATAAATTTAAACTTGCAATCCTGCTGTTTAGAGGCTTTCACTATCAAATTTCCTTGTATTTTTCACTTAGTCTACATTTCAGGAAAACTGGGGTACTCTCAGTTCTCCCTTCTCATCTTATCTTTTTCCTTACTTTTGTCTTTCCTCATGTGGTATCCCATATGTATAATATTTCATCCTATTTTTGACAAAATCTTTTCCTTTCTTCAAGGTTAAACCCAGCATTCATTTCCTGCACCAAAATTCCCTACTTATCTCAAAGTGCTACAGCCATTATGGGGGTAAGAACTACTATTATTAACATTTAAAAAAGAGCTAAACTGAGGTTGAAAGAGATAAAGTGACTTGCCCAGGGCCATACATATAATAAAGGTCTGAGGCAAGACTTTAATTAAGGTCCTATTAAAAATGTCTGACATTTTCTATACTACAGTACTCTATCTAGAATCTAATTTAAAAATATTCATTTATTTTTATTTTTTACCAATACCAATAAAAATTAATTTATTTTTAAAAATTAAGGTCTGGATTCTCTCCCTTCTTCATCCCATCCTTCCCCTACCCATTGAGGAGGCAAGAAATATTATAATTATTATACTTGTGAAAACATGCAAAATATATTTCCATATTAGCCATGTAGCAACGTAACTCTAAACCTAAACCTCATAATTGTCAAAGGTTGAAGGTTAGTGAAATGAAAACAGATGATTGTAATATGAAAAAAATTCTTTAATCCTTGCTCTAATCTATCATCCCTTTATTAGAACATTTAAATCTTTTAACTGAAAAAAGACTTAGAGAACATGTAGCTAAATCCCTAACTGAATCACAAATTCTCTCTATAACTGTTCCAGGTGACTGCTTGATTATATTTATTTTCCTTGGTCTAAAACAGTAAAACTAGGACGAACTGGAAGAAGTTAAAAATTACAACTCAATATAAAAAGAAATTTCCTGACGATGAGTTCTCTAAAAGTGGAATGGGATGCCTCTGGGAGAATTTCCTATCTTAGGAAATCTTTAGATGGAGGGTAAATGACCTCTTGTTTTGAATGCTGCTGAAAGAATTCCTATTATAGCTATAAATTGAGCTAAATTTTTTCAGGCTTTATTTCTAACATTGAGATTCTATGATTACATAATATAGTCAGAAATTATCCACTCCATAGCTTCTGATAATTGGTTCTGGCCCTGAAACAAGGAAGATAATCTTTCATATGATAACCCTTCTAAATAAAAAATAATAAATTTACTAAATATCAGTAAATGTGAAACTTTCAATATGTAAAGAACAGAAAAAGAGGATTATATATGATTGTTGCTATTTTACTCTAGATAACATGTCTTCCTATGTAATTATTGGGTTATAAAGTTCTGTTTTTATTGCATCTCTAATTATCTTCTTTGTTTTAATTCTTATATAACACAAAAAAGTGTTGCCAAAAGTATTTTGGATTTTATATGACTCTTTTTTTCTTGCCAATGGCTTCTTTGGGATATAAATTCAGTAATGAAGTCCCTGATTAAAGGGTATCAACATTTGATTCATTTTATTTGCATAATTGCTTTCTAAAATTATTTTGCTTATCCATATCTCTGCCAACAATATATTAATGTATGTATCTTTTCTAAACTGCTTTGACCTTGATAGTTGCTATTTTATCACTTTTTACCATTTTTCAGGGTGTGAAGTAAAATTTTGATTGTTTGAATTTCTCTTGTCATTAGTGATTTAGAGCTTTTAAAATGTATTGCACTGGATGGTACAAGATATTGATCTAAGTCTAATTTCTACCAGACAACTTTCTGGTTTTTTTTCCAAGAGCATTTATCAAATAAGGAATTTTTCTATAGGTAACTTAGGTTTTTCTCCTTATTGAACATGGGTTTATTGAGTTCCATTGTTTTGGCATATCTTTTATCTAGTCTGTTTCACTAATCTTTCTCTCTATTCTTTAGAGGAAGAATAATACCAGATATTCTTATTTAGCTATGGCTTTATAATATAATCTGATGTTTGGAAGTGCTGGTCTGCCCTTTGACCTTATTTCTTTTCATCAATTCCCTTGTTATTCTAGGTCTTTTGCATTTCCAAATGAATTTTGTATTATTTTATAAGCTCTGAAAGTACTCCCTTGGCAAGTTGGTTTGTATAGCATTAAAAGTGTAAATTAATTTAGGTAGTACTGTCATCTTTATTATATTGGCATGACCTAGTCATGAGCACTGAATATTCCTCTAGCTCTTTATATTGCCATTTTTTAAAAGGATTTCCTTCATATAAGATTTTTGTGTGCTTTGGGAGGTGGATCCCCAGATATTTTATGCATTTTGAGCTATTTGGAATGGGATTCCTTTTATATTATTGCTTCTTTTGTTTTATTATTATTATATGGAAATGTTATTGATTGTTGAGGATTTATTTTTTAGCCACAGCTTTGCTGAAGCTATTGTTTTAACTAATTACTGATTACCTGGTGTTTTCTGAGTAAACTGTCATGTCATCAGCAAACAGATATACTTTTGTTTCCTTTTTACCTACATCCATTCCTTTATTTTCTTTCTCTTGTTTTATTGCTATTCCCAGCATTTCTAATATTAGTGCTATTGGTAGTATTTCCAACAGTAGGACAATATTTCAAATAGTAGTGGAGAGAGCAGATAACCTGAGTTCACTCTTGTATTTATTAGAAAAGTTATAATGTATTCTTCTTGTATATAACACTTGCTTTTGGTTTTAGATAGATGCTTTTATTATATTTAATAAAGGTATTTCTATGGTTATAGTTTGTCATTTTTTTGCATAAATGAGTATTATACTTTGTGAAAGCCTTTTTCTGCATAAATAGAGATGATTCTGTTGTTGTTTTGCTTTTTACTATGATTATATGGATTTTTTCCTGATGTTGAACCACCCTTGCATCCTTCATGTAAGTCTCACTTAACCACAATAAAGGATTTATTGGTTAAATCATTGTAACCTTATGTGTTAAAATTTTAGAATCAATGTTCATAAATAATATTATCTTGTATTTTTCGTTCCTTGTTTTATCATTTCCTAATTGAAATATTAGAACTACATTTCTTTCACAAAAAAAGATTCTAGTAGAATTCTTTCTCAAATTTTCAGAATCATTTATTTTTTTATTTAGTTTTTATTTATTTTCTTGTTTACATTATTCATTTTCATTACATTTTTTAATTACACATTTTCTCCCCGTCTTGCCCCTGCCCTAACCTAAAACAGCAATTCCACTGTAAAGCCCCTCCCCTGCTCTGCTCTCTTTTTTTCTGGTAGGGCAGGGAGGGTCTCCCTATCCCAAACCCTGTATATCTTGATTCCTAGTTGCAGGTATTGCAGAACTTTGAACTCTAGATTCTTTTGATTCCTCCCTTGTCACCCACCCCCACTGGAAGGACACTCAGTTCATTACAGGTTATGGATGTGTGATTATACAGGACATCTTCATAGTGGA
>CM053594.1:180574920-180590395 GCA_028646575.1 Pseudocheirus occidentalis
GGGGGGGGAAGAAAAAAAGAGTAAGAGAGCTGGAGAGAGAGAAGAAGCCTTCAACTTTAACTGATAGCCTGGAACCAAATGTATACTTTCTCAAAGCTGGAAGGCAGAAGATAGAATCTATACTCACTCACTCAATGACTCTTTCCCTCATATAGGCATAAAATAAAGAATAACAATTCTTTCCACCAATTAGGAGAATTTTGTTCAAAGAACAGACTTGAGTTCCAGGTTAAAATAGTATCAAGGATCCAAGACTGGAAGGAATGTCAGAAACCATGTAGTCTAAGCCTTGTATCCTGGAGAGGAAGATATTAAGGCCTCCAAAGGCCAAATGACCCACCCGAACCACATTGGGCACAAGTGGCAGAATTTGGATTTGACTCGAGGTTCCTTTGATGCCAAATTTAGCTCTCCTGCAATTGGTAATGAAGTCTGATTCTCTGGATTCTGATTGTAAACAATTAAGAAATGATTTGAGACAGAAAATAAAGAGCTCAGTTGAATCAAATTTGACAGTTTCAGTTTTGAGTTTCTTCATATACATCTGACAATTATTCCCATTTCTAACTTGTTTGGGGGCCTACTGTCAGATTAGTTGCTCTTTCTACTTTTTTTACTTTAGTTTTAAAAAATCAATCAAAAGTAGGCCTGGGATATTTACCTATATAAGACAAATGGAAATGACTTGAACTACCAAAGTCAATAAAGAAAGTTCTATTTTGAACAGCATCCTTCCAGCAATTTTTCTGTAACTTGGCCTAATTCTTGCACAGTAATCAAGAGTAAAGGGAAGGCAAATATGGAAAGGGGTGGGGGAAAATACACGCCTCTAAAATGAAGCAAAGTAAACCCCTTCTCAGTTTTCCATTTGTTTATTCATGGCTTCATTAAAATTGCATCCTAATCCAATGACTAGATTTTGTTAATAGCTCCACCAGGGAATGAACATTGCTAGAGCATGCTCCGTTTTCCCCAATTATTGCTTTGTGACCGTTACTAATTTGACAGCTACTGTGGAACATGGGCTCATTTATTTGGTGTCATTGTTTGGAAGATTAAGATCAGAATGCCAAATGAGCAGCAGTGAAACTTGTAGAGAAACAGGCAGTGGATGGATCTCTCTACATTGGAGAATAGACTGGACATATTTTAGGGAAAAATAGGCATCAAAACCAAGAAGACAAAGGAGATAAAAGTTCTATTTTTTCTTTTTGTCTGGGGAAGTAACATGATTTAATGTATGGAGATCTAATTATATCATCAGGGAGGGTCAGGTGCCTCTCTTATCTCTGTAACAGTAACTAGCTATATAACCACTGGGAAGTCAGTCCACTTCTTTGTGCCCCATGTGACTACCTAAACTTATGTATCACAGAGCTACCAACATTAGTAGGTGATTATTTTTTTGAAACTCCATACTCAGCATGGCAAGATGTCACACCAGTATTTCAGAGCAAATTCTTTAAAAAATCAATTCTCAATTTAGAAAATTTTATATAACATTTTAGACATTGTCCAGATCTCTTCTCACTAATATACTTGTTCCATCTTCCCTTTACCTTGCTCCCTTTCTCTACCATTACATAGTTAGAAGCTTATGGAGAGCAAAAATTTCTGCTATTGATTTTTTTTAAATTTTTGTATCACTAGTGTCTAAAAGTGTTGATTTGCACTTATTATTGAATTGTTTTTCATTTATGTCCAACTCTTTGGGACCCCATTTAGGGTTTCCTTGACAAAGATGCTAGAAGGGTTGGCCATTTCCTTCTCCAGCTCGTTTTACAGATGAGGAAACTGAGGCAATAGGGGTTAGGTGATTTACCCAAAATTGCACAGCTAGTAAGTATCTGAGACTGGGTTTGAACTCAAGTCTTCCTGACTCCAGGCCCAGTACTCTATCTAGTTGTCCTTTGTACTCAGCAAGTCCCTAATAAATGCTGAATTAAACTGATGTAGTTATTTTTAATTGTTTCTCAGTGAGTATGGGATGCCAGATATCCATGACAGTAAAAAGTTAAGAAAAAGAGCAGTGAAAAATTCTACCAATGATCTTATTGTATTGTCTCTCTATGTAATCAGAATTGGAATCCCCTAAAGCTCAGAGAGCATGCACTACCAAATATAGTTGAATTAACCCTTCTTTAACTTCAACACACTCTGAATCTCTCTTATTCCAGAATACCTATTTTAAGTGTAGAAAGTACTACACATGTTTGCGAGTTAGTGACAGTTTGTTCATGTGCTTAAATTACTTCCAAGGCAATCTAAATGAATAAATAAGACAATCCTAAATGTATCCATTCATTTACACATTCACTTAACAAATTTCATTAAGAGCAGAACACCTTGGGAGGCACTGGAAACGATTTAAAGCTTAGATAAGTGTAATGCCATGCACCAGCAGATTCCCAAAAGAATGCTACTGTGAACAGCTTTTAAGGTTCCGATTACATAGTAATAGTGAACACTGTTTATTCCAATACAAATTAAGGCAAATATTTACAATGTATCACAATATAATATTCACAACATTACATCTTATCACAGAAAATCACAATATAGTGTTCATAACAGCTTAGCATTAGAATGGCCACACAGTTTTCACTACAGTGGCCACAATATTTAGAACAAGGAACAAAAGAATAATCATCTGGTTTCCCTAAGGGGGAAACCCTCCCCACTTAATCATTCAATCAGTTCACAATATATCAATCTTCCACTCATGGGACAACCATTAACTTAATCAGTCACAATACAATAATCAAACTTCCATTCATGGGGCAGCCATTAACTTAATCACTAATCTAGATTTACAATTACTAAATATCATTAATCATAAATATAGTCATAAGACAACCACACAAACCCTCCACCCCTTGGTGTCCAGCAAACCTCAGTTTCATCCAAGGGGAGACCTTTTCTTCATCTTGACTCTGGGTGGTCTCTTTGAGTCCTTGGATCCCCTTCTATGGTCCCAGCTCCCTCCTGAATCCAACAAACAATCACCTGGATTCAGAAGCAGACAGCTGCCAGGTTCTCGTCCAGTCCTCAGAGGTAGACAGCTCCCAGGTCCTTGTCCGGTCCTCAGAGCAGTCCCTGGCACACACTGAATGATCCAGCACATCTCAGTTCTCATTCAGCTTCCATATGCAGGGAGAGAAACTCTCTCTCTCCCTCCTCTCTCCCCTCCCCCACCTTTCTCTCTCAAGAAAACTCCAACTCCCTTCAGTCAAAGAGCCCAGCTCACATATGCTGGGACAATCCTGTTTCCTCCAACAGGAGCCACATTCCAATTCTGTCTTTATGTCTCTAGAATTCTTCTTTATATACACACACTGGCCTCCTGTCTCAGCCAATCCCCTTCTTCCATGTCAACAGGGGAGTTCACACCCTCTCAACAGGGGACAGAGCTCATACTTAGCCCTAAGTTACTAAGTGCTAAGTATCTGCTAAACTGATTGCTGCTACAATAAGAAATCAATCACAGCTCTTACTCAGTGTATATCTTTAAATAGTGTCATATAGCATTAAAAAACTTCTGGGTTTTGAGTTGGAGGACCTGGGATTGATGTATGGCTTTTAAAGTACCATCTAAAACAGAGGTTACCTTCAATTATTCTCTCCTTCTCACTCCCTCTCTCTCCTCTACCTCTCTTTCTCTGAATGTGTCTATGTATGTATATGTGTATGTATGTATATGCACACATAGATATATACACACCACACACATACACACATGTATACACATATGTGTGTATATATATATGTATGCATGTGTATATGCATATGCACACATTTATGTTGGAAGACACCCCAAAGTTTTTGAGCCTCAGGTTCATCATCTATAAAAATGACTGGTTAGGGATTGGGTTGAATAAACTGTGAAGTCCATTTCAGCTTTACATCTATGATTTTAGGTATAATCTTTCCATCATTGCATGTTAGAGTTCACCTAGACAGGAAAAGGAAATAGATGAGAAGCTTGGGGAACAGATCACATTTCTGGCACAGAAGAATACTATTGTAGTAATGGGAGACTTCTTTATTTAAATGTCAACTATTATACTCTTTCTGCCAAAATCAAAGTAGCAAATCATCTCCTAATGTGCTTTCATAATGACTCCATCTTTTAAAAACTGGAGGAACCAGCAATGAAAACTATTCTTCTGGATCTGTTTCTCATCAGTAAGGTATGGATGCTGAAGGAGAAATAATAGGAACGTTGGAAGGAAGTAATCATTCTATCTTGGAATCCTAGAAGGGAGGTAAATCACGGATAATCTAATGTTCAGCTTAGATTTTAGGAAAACAGGTTTCAGATTATTCACAGAAAGGATAGATTGGATACAATGAATTAAAATTCTACAAAGAAGGTCAGCTGAAATATGTGGGAAGCTTTCAAGAGGTCAGAGAAACCTTGATATGCATGCATGCAAATGGGGTGAAGACAGATGAGAAGGGCAGGTTACAGATGTTTGAGAGAGAAGGCTAGCTTGATGTATTTAAAAGAGGACTCTATATCTGAAAAAAGAACTTGGCTTACCCTCATATAATCCAAATAAAAATCAAGAGAATCTTATTTCCAAAAAGAATCCCTAAGCATTATTGGTGGGGAAGAGCAGGGAAGAGGGATATCCTATACATTAGAGAAAATGGTCCATTTTATAAGTAATGAAGGGGCAGGATTCCTAAAGTGGCATATGATAGATCTCATGAAGAATAAAATATCATTAATTAGTTTGTGGAATTCACTATAAAAATTTCCTTGAATTTGAGGATTCCTCTACTACACGTAAATACTTGTCAAAAACACTCATGTAATAAAATGAAATTTCATGGGAATAATCCATAATGTATATTTTCTAGAGACTTGTTTATGATTTTGTAATAAATATGTAAACAGGTTGTTTCCCTATCTCTTTACTAATATTATTGACCTGTTTGAGATGCCTTGGGAGATATATAACAGGACTTTTTAAATTTAACAAATCATAATTAAAATTTTCACCAACGTATAAATGTAATATTAATTCTTGAAAATGAGTAGCTGTCAGAACTAATTGCTTAGTAACTGTCTAAATGAATGTAAATTTCTTATCATCTCTTTAATATCTGCTTATATGAAAGTCCTACAAGTTAGTTGACTTTCATGGAGGAAAAGCTAGCAGGATCTATGGAAAGCTTCATTCCTCTTTGTGGATGATGGTCCTCTCACCATTAATCACGGGAGAGTAACTGCTTTGGGATACTAAGTTGTTTTTTCCAATACACACCCTGTTTTCAGCAGACTCACCACTGGAATCAGAATGGATGAATGGATACAGCTGTTTTTAAAATTGAACTAGCAGCCTGTTCTTAGAAACAATAGCTCTGTCTATACTAGAACCAAGGAAAATGGTAGCTAGAAAGTATTTTTTAAATTCCATCAATCAGTCTCTTATTTTGTCTGTATGATTAAGAAATAATTTTAAACTTCCTTTTCACTGAATAAATTGATGAAACATGTTATAACTGATCATCATCAGACATAATTTTCATCTTTTCAATATTGTATTTATTTTATCCCCCAAAACACATAATAACCATGTTGATAAGAATAATAAATAAGCTTCTCATTTAAAGAAGTTTGTTGAGGTATCATTCATGTTTTATAAGTCTTTATTTGGCTTAGAAGCCTCTTTTTAATGCAATCTTTCTGTAAATCAACCCAAAAAACAAAACAAAAACACTGACACTGTTTATACTCTTTTCTATGTTATATCAGAATGGGTTGGATATAGCAAGAGGTGATTTCACAGAGCTCTTATAGTACAACTTTCTTTCATAGTTTCCAATATCTTGTGTTGTCCAGACTTTGAGAATGCCCTTCAGGACTATTTAAGCATAACTCTGTGCTATCAATTGGGTATTCAATACTTTACTGTTGTACACATAGAATATTTTCCTTCCTCAATAAATAACTGGATCCTAGTGACTTTTAACACTTTGCCTTTGAAGAATTTGGTATAGGTATTGATTTATTTGCAGCTACTTTACATTATTAATGAGACAGTGCCACATCATTGTGTTGTAATATCATTTGGATCTGTATATGACCTTTTATATTCTTTTAAAAAATTATTCTGAACTTAACCAACATGAAATGAAAGGAATATTTATATACATTACAAAACACAGAGGATTGTAAACAAAGCTGTAAACTGCTACTATATATGGCTTGATTTCTTTTTAAGTATCTGTTAAATTTGACATGTAACTTTTAAAGCTGCTTTGCTTCCGTTTCCTTCAGACCTTTCTGATATTTTCTGTGAATTTAAAAATGTTTCAAATTCACTTTTATTCTCCCTCCTTCCTTCCTTCCTTCCTTCCTTCCTTCCTTCCTTCCTTCCTTCCTTCCTTCCTTCCCTCCCCCTACCTCTCTAGTCATGTTCTCTCCCCTACTCCCACTGGCTGAGGAGAAAACAAAACAAAATAAAACTTTTAACGCATATGCATAGATAACAAAATAAAATCTTACTATATCCAGAAATGAATGTCTCATTCTGCACCTTGAGTCTAAAACTTCTTTGTCATGAAGTAGGTAAAAGGTCACTCATTACCTTTCTGCAAACATCATTGGCCATTACAGTATCACAATATTCTTAAGTGTTTCAGAGTTGTTTTGCTAAAGCAACAATGACAAAAAAAGTTCCATAAATATTTTATACATATTGGTCAAATGATACAATGTAACATAATTTAATAATAAAACTTGCACTTATATGCACTGTGTATTCTCTATAAATATACATAAAACAATTTTCAGGGAGACACATTTTGGTTCAATACAAGGAAGAATTAATAAATTTACATTTATTTGAAAGGAAGTAGTGCTTTTTTATCATTTTCCTTGAATTTTAATGGAACTTTTCCAAATGTTATGCATTTTTGGAAGGATAATGGACAGTGCTATATGCAAGAATCTCTGTATATGCATATATGTACAAAGATGTTTGCCATTTTATTTTCCAAAGACATAGCATACGTTTGACAGTTCCCAATAAAGATATTTAAGGGTTTTGATCATATTTTTTTTCTCCTGGAAGTAAAATATGTCCTCCAATCTCTGTCAAATTTAAAATATCTGTATATGTAAATATGTATGCATGTGCATGTATATAAATATGCATTCGTGTGTATATGTACATATATACACATATAAATATACATAGACATATATGTGCATATGAAGATTAGATGAATATTTTTGAAACTTTGGCTCCATTTTTCCAGATCTCAAAGTTTACAGGCAAAAAATACAGAAATCCTTTACTCTGACCTTTTTTCTAAAATTCTGTCAGCTTTTTCTTTTTTTGTTTTGTTTTTGTTTTTGTTTTTCATTCCCTTGAATAATGGTTGTTTTAAAATTTTCACTTGCTATATTTTGAATTTGCTTCTTTATCTCTCTTATTTGGAGGAACATAAAATAGTATCTATTTTAATTTCTTATTTATATACAGATCTAAATTTCTTCACTGCCTTCATTTAAAAGAAATGTAACTCCACAGTTTATGACAAGACATCCAGTGGTTTCATGCATCTGCTATTGATATTAATGCTATCACATAAAGCCCAAATTGTGAGCATCAATGTCAAAGTAAATATCAATAAGAAACTGACACTTCTTTTGCATTCAAATCAGCAGAGGGATAGTGACAAGTCTACATATGCCAGAAATACATTTGAATGCCAGGAGGATAAATAAGCCCCACTGGTGTCAGTGCAACATCAATTCATATTGGTGGGGGGGGTAGGGTAAGGATATCACTATTTAATGTCACCAAATTTATATGTGGCAGATGCCAATAATCAGTGAACTCCATCAGTGGAAGCTGATGTGGGATGGTGCAGCAGAAAATACAGTGATGTCTATTTCTAGCTTTCCATACTTTGCTATTGCTCTACTCAGTTTCCACCTTTTTGTCACTGCTATTAAGAAAGACATAGTTTAGAAAATGTTAGCAGTAGTGACTGCTGCAATACAAAAATGATGCTTACCTTATAAGATTCAGAGCTAGAAGGTAACTCAAAGGATATTCAGTCTAACTTCATTATTTTCTAGACTAAAGAGCTGAGATTATTATCCTATGCACGCATCTGTGTAAGGTACTGATTGTGTGTGTGTGTGTGTGTGTGTACACATGGGTATATAATACCTGCATATAATATATAGATACATATATTTATGCATGTTAGAAATCCTCATATGTGTGCATATATGTGAAAATATATGTTATAAACACATGTAAGTGTATATACATATATGTCACTTGTGCCAGCGCTCTAGTGCAGGACCTCATCACCTCCCATCTGGACTGTTGCTGGTGGATCTGCCTGCCTCAAGTCTCTCCCCATTTCAGTCCATTCTCCATTCAGCCACTGGAGTGCTTTTCCTAAAGCAGAAGTCTGATCATGTCAATAGTATCATCCCCACCTGTAAAACCACTAAACACAGCACACAGGAGGGCTGCTAGCATAGGTTCACTTTTGATCAGACAGGAAAGACACTAAGAAGGAGTTAATAATCTTACATTATTCTAGCCTAGTTTCCTCAGAAGAGGATTGCTGATAATGGGAGGACAAACTCCTACAGCATTTCCTAATCTCTCTTCTCACAGGTGCCGACAAGAAGGGGGAGTGGGCAACTACCCCTACAAATCTGGGCACAACTCATGCATGCCTCTAAATCCCCTCAAGCTTCAATGGGAACCAGTTGAGGCAAACACAGACTCCCTCCAAGCCTCGATGGAGACCAGTAAAGTCACTTACAGCTTCTATGTACTTAACCTTAAGGTTCCTTCTAAGTCTCAGTGGGGACAGTTGAGGCACACACAGCATTCAACCCTAAAGTTCCCTGTTCACTGACCAAAGCTCATCTGCTTTATAGAGGCAACAGACAAAGAAGGCATATTGCCAGCAATAGCCTCACAAGTTTACATTACTCCATCCCTATGTCTCACTGCCCAGTCACAGTGGCTGTTTAAATTATTTATCATTATAAAATACTGAGCAAGTGTGGTGTAGGTGTTTTGAACAATAATTGTGGCAACTAGTATCTAGTAGTTGGGAACAAGATACTGTTATGGCTATGGATCCTGGGAAACTGAACTTTAAGAAATAATAACAAAAATCAACTTTACACACACTAAAATCCACCTTACTTACACCACTCAATTCAATAAACTCCAGGGACTTCCTGTTCTTTTCAGGAACAAATACAAAATGCTCCATTTGGTATTCAAAGTCCTTCCTAGTCTAGCCCTCTCTTTCCTTTCCAATACTCTTGTGTTTTACCTCCCAACTTCATCTCTTCAATACAATGATACTGATCTCTTGGATGTTACCCAAAAAGGACACTTTATCTCTCTCAGTTGCCATCTGCAGTGATCTTTGAGCCCAAGAATATAAACTCTGATATTATTTCCATTTTTCCCCTTCTATTTGCCAGGAAATGCTGGAATCAGTTGTCATATTTTTTATGTTAAGCTTCTTTTATACTTTTTTACTTCTATACTCTTTTCTTTTACCCTCCCCAAGAGGCTTCTTAATTTTTCTGCCATCAGAGTACTATCATTTACACATCTGCAGTTGTTGATATTTCTTCCAGCAACCTTAATTCTGGCTCTTGATTTCTCCAGTCTAGCATTTCATATGATTTAGTTTACATATAATTCAAATAAAGAGATGGCAACATATAGCCTGGTTGTACGCCTTTTCCACTCTTAAGCCAGTTATTTGTTCTGTGTTAGGTGCCAACTGCTACTTCTTAGCCTACATACAGGTTCCTCAGGATACAAATAAGATGATCTGGTATTCCCTTCTCTTCGAGGATTTGCCACATTTTGTTGTGATCCCCATAGTCAAAGGCTTTAATGTAGTCAACGAAGCAGAAATACATATTTTTGGAACTCTCTTGCTTTCTCCATATTATTGTGAATGTGGGCAGTTTTTGGTCTCTAATTCCTCTGATTATTCAAAAACAAGCTTGTTTTTCTAGTAATTCTAAATTCACATATTGCTGAAGCTTAGCTATCAGAGTCTTTAGCATAATTTTGCTGGGATGTGAAATGAGCAAAACTGTTTGGTAATTTCAACATCTTTTGGCATCATCCTTTTTTTTAGGATTGGGACATAAAGTAATCTTTTCCAACCTAGTAGCCACTGTTGAGTTTTCCCAGTTTCATAGCATATTGAGAGTAGCACTTTAACAGATTCATCTTTTAGGATTTTTAAATAGTGTAGTTGTGATTATTTCACGTTTACAAGCCTTATTCTTAGAAATATTTCCTAAGGCTCACTTGATTTCATTCAGCAGGATATCAGGCTCAAGATGAGTAATCATACCATTGTGATTTGTTTGTGATGTTAAGACATTTCTTGTATGGTTTTTTGTATTCTTGCCACCTTTTCTAAATCTCTTCTATTTTTCTTTTTTATCATACCCATTTTATTTTCATAAAATATTCCCTGCTATCTCTAATTTTCTTGAAGACACCTCTTATCTTTCTCATTCTATTGTTTTATTCTATTTCTTAATATTGCTTTTTAGAGAAAACCTTCTTGTCTCTCTTTACTTTTCCCTAAAATTCTGCATTTACTTGGGTATATCTTTCACTTTCTCTTTACCCTTTCCCTTTCCTCTAGTCATTTGTAAAATTTCATCAGATAACCATTTTGCTTTTTTGCTCTTCTATTTCTTTGGAATGTTTTTGTTTCTACCTCTTCTACAATATTGCAAATCTCCACCCATATTTCTTCAAGAACTCTATCAAATCTAATCCCTCAAATCAATTCATCACTTTCACTTCATAAAGAATTTTATTTTGGAAATATCTATATGGTCCTATGGCTTTTCCTACTTTCTTCCATTTAAGTCTGAATTTGATAATAAGAAACTCATCATCTGAGCCAGAGTCAGGTCCAGGTTTTGTTTTAGTGGACAGTTATACTTTGGCTGCAAAGTATGTAATCACACATTGAATTGTTGGTAAAAAAAAAAGAATTTCTTATAGCAAAATAATATTCTATCACAATCATATACCACAACTTATTCAGCCATTGCCCAATGGACAGGCATTCCTTCAATTACAATACTTTGCCACCACAAAAGAGCTGAAACACACACACACACACTGTCTTTTTTCTTTTTTTATCTCCTTAAGATATATACCTGCTAGTGGTATTATGGGTCAAATAGTGTACAGAGTTTTATTACCCTATGGGCAAAATACTAAGTTGTTCTCCATAGAAGTTGGATGAGCAATTTTTCCACATCCTTGCCATATTTGATCATTTTTCTTTTTTCTAAATCACGTTAGCCATTCTGAAATTTGTGAGGTGGCATCTCAGAGTTGTTTTAATTTGCATTTTTCTAAACCATAATATTTTGGAGCATCATGTGTTTTTAATAGATCTGATTTATTCTTCTAAAAACTATCTGTTCATATCCTTTGACCACTTATTGATTGGGATATGGCTTCTATTTCTACAATTTGCTCTGTTCCCTATATATTTGAAAAATTAGGCCTTTATCAATTAATTTTTCCCAGTTTTCTGTTTACCTTCTAATCTTGGATGCATTGGTTCATTTTTGCAAAACCTTTTTAATTTAATGTAATCAAAATTATCCATTTTACTTTATATGATCCTCTCCTTCTGTTATTTTGTCATAAATCCTTATCTTATCCACAAGTTTGACAAGTAAAATTTTCCATCACCACCTGATTTTTTTGTGATATCACCCTTTATATCTAGATCATGCACACATTTTGACATTATCTTGATATATTGTCTAAGATGTTGCTCCATAGCTAGTTCCTACTAAACTTTTCAATTTTCCCAGCATTTTTTTGCAAATAGTGGGTTCTTGCCCCCAAAAGCTTGTGAATCTCAGTTTATCAGATCCCAGATTAATATGGTCATTTACTCTTGTGTATTGTTTATCTAATCTATTTTACTGTTCCACCACTATTTCTTAGCCAGTACCATATTGTTTTCATGATTATCACTTTGTAATATGGTTTGAAATCTGGCACTGATAGTCTACCTTCACATTTGTTTTCATTGATTCTCTTGATATTCTTGACCTTTTGTTCTTGAGGATGAATTTTGTTATTATTTTTTTTTCACTCTGTAAAATAATTCCTTGGTAGTTTAGGTATTGAATAAGTTAATTAATCTAGGGCAGAAATGCCATTTTTATTATACTTTCTCAGTATATCTATGCACAATTAATCTTTATCCAGTTGTTTAGATCTGTCTTTATTTATAAGAAATGTTTTGTACTTGATTTTATAAAGTTCCTTAAATTGTCTTGGCAGGTGGACTCCAAGGTATTTTATATTGTCTATAGTTAATTGAAATGGAATTTCTCTTTCTTTCTTTTGCTGCTGGATTTTGTTGATAACATATAGAAATGCTGATGATTTAATGGGTTTATTTTATATCCTATGACTTTGCTAAAGCTGTTAATTATTTCCATTTCATTTCAGTTGATTTTCTAAGATTCTCTAAATCAGTGTTCTCAACCTATGGGTCGCGACCCCTTTGGGGGTTGAATGACCCTTTCAAAGGGGTGAGAGGGGTCACCTAAAACCATCAGAAAACACATATTTCTGATGGTCGTAGGAACCCAGACGAGGCTCCTCTATCTGTCTCCAGGCAGTTCCACCCCCATGCAGATACGCCCACGTATTAGTATTAAAGGGTCGAGGCATTAGGAAGATTGAGAACCACTGCTCTAAATACACAAGCATATGTATCATCTTACTGCTGCATTCTAAGTGGGGTTGTGAATTGATACTACCTTTCAACAAAACACTTTGAAATTGTACACCAAAAGACATTAAGCCTTGCATACTCTTGTATTCCATAATACCACCACTATGAATATTTCACAGAGAGGTCACGGTGAATAGGAAAAGGTCTACTTGTATGGACAGTTATTTTTGTTGTACCAAAAAACAATATCCAGTTAGAAAATGACCTGAAGTTTGGATAGATTAGAATCTACAAAAATCGTTATGCATCAGAGCACTGGACCAATTCAAATAATTAAATAGTAGTAAATGTTGGATCTTACATTTGGGCTAAAAATTAATTATATGGATAAAAGATGGGTATGGAGAAAAAGAAAGAGAGAGAGACAGAGAGAGAGAGAGAGAGAGAGAGAGAGAGAGAGAGAGAAAAGAGAGAGAGAGAGAGAGAGAAAAGAAGAAGAAGAAGAAAGAGAAAAGGAGAGAGAAGATGAAGAAGAAGAGAGAGAAGGAGAAAGACACAGAGAGACAGACAAACAGAGACAGAGACAGAGAGACAGAGAGATTTGAGTGTGGGTGTCCATTAATTAAGATTACATTAATTAATTAATGTAAGATCCAACATTTACTACTATTTAATTATTTGAATTGGTCCAGTGCTCTGATGCATAACGATCTTTGTAGATTCTAATCTATCCAAACTCCAGGTCATTTTCTAACTGGATATTGTTTTTTGGTACAACAAAAATAACTGTCCATACAAGTAGACCTTCTCCTATGAATGAAGTATGTCAAAAAAACCTAATAAAATTAGCAAATCCTTAGTAAATCTGATTTAAAAGAGCAGAAAATCCAACAAAAAATAGCAAATGAGAAAACTCGAATCACAACAAACCTAGAACAAATAAAAAGAATAATCGGAACATATTATAAACATCTGTATGCTAAAAAAAATTTTAAAAATGAGTGTATAAAAGAAATACAGGGATATTTTCAAAAGTGCAAAAAATCCATAATATTAGAAGATCACATAGAGATCTTAGCCAATCCATACTTAGAAAAGGAAACAGATCTGGCCATGAAGGATCTACCAAAATAAAAAACAAATAAACAAATAAACCCAAACCTCTTGAACTTGATGGATTAACAGGAAAATTCTATCAGACTTTTAAAGAAAAATTGGTGACCATTCTTTATAAATGATTTTGAAGGAGGCGGGAGCCAAGATGGTGGTGTAGAAGCAGCAAGGTCCAGCAGCTCACACACTGACACCTTAAACACCCAGAAATTATGAGCCCAGATAATGTCTAGGACTCTCAGACTCACAAAAATACAGAGAACACATTTCTCACAGAAGGCAGCTCCGCAGCAGGGGCTCATCGTGGCAGCTGGGAACGGAGACTGGAACAACCTGAAGCCAAGACTGCAGCCAGGGCTGGGTGGGGGAAGGAACTGGGCTGAGCTGAGCCAAGGGGCACTGCAGCCAGTCTTCAGGAGTTCTACAGCCTCCAGCACCTCCACATCTGCCAAGGCGTGAGGAACAGGGACCAGAGAGGGGTAGCTCGCTGCACCATAGCGGAGCAGAGACTGTGGAGCCCAAAACCTCAGCCACGGCCAGGCAAGGCCCCAGGGTAGCCATTAGGAGTGGAGGAGCAGAGGAGCAGAGGAGTGGAACCTCCCAAATCGCAGCTTGAGTCTACTTCAAAGAAAATCTAAAGCACCTGCCTAAGGGGATCTTGAAATCGTCAGAGACGGTTAGTGAAAGTGAAACTTTGAAAATTAATTTGGAGGTGGTAAAGCAGTTCGGCTAATCTGCCCCCAGGGCAAGGAAGCAGTGGGGGAAGGGAACTGCTGGAACCCAGCGGTGGCCCCCACCAGTCTGCTTCAGAGCCCCTGGCCTGCGGACTCCACAGGGGGGCTGAATCGATTGATCAGGGACAAGTGCTCTTGGGCTGAGTGGCCTGGATCTGGATTGTGGTCTTGGGTGGTGGTCCTGGGGTGCACTTTCAGCAAGCAAAAGCTGGGGGGACTTGCAACACCCCCCTAATACCTTCAGCAGTTGGGAAAACCCCAGCGATTTGGAACAGAGCTTCCCCTCTTGGAAGCTGAGTTTCACAGACCTAAAAAAACCAACCAATTAATTGACTGGCCAACATGAGAAAGAGGAAGCAAATTAAAAACACCAATAAAACTCTAGAATCCTTTTTTATGGATAAAAAGGGTCAAAGCATGGAATGGGAGGAAGAGAGCCCAGAAATCAGAACTCCCACACCAAATGCTTCCAAGACAATTGAAGAATGCCTAGAAGCTATACATCAACTGAAAAAGGACTTTGAAAACCAAATAAGAGAAGTAGAGGAAAAATTCAGAAGAGAAATGAGAATGATGCAAGAAAATCATGAAAAGAGAGTCAACAACCTGACTGAAGAAAACAACACTTTAAAGAACATACTAACTCAAATGGCAAAAGAAGCCAAGAAAGCCAAAGAGGAGAAGAATGCTTTAAAAAGTCGAATTTCCTAGATGGAGAAAGAATCTCAAAAACCTTCTGAAGAGAATAATTCCTTCAGAATTAGAGTGGAGCAAGTAGAAGCTAATGACTTTATGAGAAACCAAGATACTATTAAACAGTTACAAAGAAATGAAAAAATAGAAAGCAACGTGAAATAGCTCCTTGAAAA
>CM053594.1:180590895-180607793 GCA_028646575.1 Pseudocheirus occidentalis
AGAACAGGAATTTGAATTTGGCTTAGGGAGAGAATGACATACACTCTAAACTGGATATCTTGCCCTACAGAAGAGTAGGGGGGAAAGGGACGAGAGGGGGAATGAGAGGGGGAAGGGCATATTGGGGGGAAGGGAAGTTTGAAACACACACTTTTGTAAAGGGACAGGGACAAAGTAGAGAATAGAACTAGTGGGGGGGGCAGGATAGAATGGAGGGAAATACAATCAAGCTTTCACAATGTATCCACTATGGAAATGTTTTGCATAACTACACATGTACAACCTATATTGAATTGCTTATCTTCCCAGTAAGGGTGAGTGACAAGGGAGGAATGAAAAGAATCTGGAATTTAAAGTTTTAAAACCAAACATTTAAAATTATTATTATTATCATTATTATTATTATTTACATGCAACTGGGACATAAGACATACAGGCCCTGGGGTATGGAGATCCATCTTGCCCTACTGGAAAGTCAGAGAGGGTATGAGGGAGGATATAGGAGAGAGCAGATTAGGGAAGACGTATACGGTAGGATCACTGTTTCAGGGTGGTTAGTAGGGGAAAGATGGGGAGAAATTTTGTAACTCAAAATCTTGTGGAAATGAATGTTGTAAATTAAAAATACACATAAAACTAATTTTAAAAAATTAAAAAGCCATCACACATGTCTTTTTTTGTCTCTGTACAATTGCTGAAGGAGGCACACTCATTGAAGCTATACTTGGTTAGTTTTGCTTTCTACAGAATATTATTCAGTGAGATACCTTGGCATAGTCAAGAGCTTTGGGTTCAAATCCTAACTTTGACACTTATTTGTGTGACTCTGGGCAAAGCACTTAAACTCTCAGAGCCTCAGTTTCCTCATCTGCTAAAAATGGAAATTACAATACTCATATTACCTATCAACTCTTATGAGGAAAGAGCTTTATTAACTATAAACTGCTGTAAAGATAAGTTACTATTGATATTTGAAATTGTGGCAATTTACTATTTGTTTTCTGATTTTCTCTTGGTTTAGATTTCAAAATCTTTGGGAAAGCTTTCACTCTGTCTTAGGTATATTATTCTTGAGCTATGAGCGTCTTTTCCTTTAATAGGTATATTAAAATTGTTGCCTAGAAACCAGAAAAAAAGTATTCAGGAGAGAAATGAAGGCCAGGAGTAATGAACGGATTTATCTTCTGTAGCCACATTTGATATATGATAGAAACCAGAAAATTTTTTGATCAACCTTAATTTTATGAAAATGTTATTATTTTTGATCTAATAACTTCAGAGAATTTTGAACTTCCTTTAAGAATTTATGTGAATTTCATTATTGTATGGATATTTTCATAATAATATGATTTCTAAAAGTATATGTGTGTGTGCACATATAACTATATATGTACACACATTTATTTAACCATTTTTCTTAGATTCTATTTGATTATGAAAAGTCATTCTTTTTCTGGAAGATGTTTCTTAGACATTCTGTTCCCAACTTTCTGAAAATCTCAGGTCATAAATCATCTTATTTTCATTTGAAGTAGAGTATATTGATGGAAACGTTGGTTCAACAACTGAATAAATTTTGTTGTGTTTTACATAATCATTTGTGTTGAGATTAAACATACTTGAATAATTTGAAAAATTTATGATTACATTGTTCTGTGTACTCTTTCTGTTGACACAGATCCTAATCCTTCCACACCCTGTTACATATAAATGAGTTACTTTAGCCAACAAAATGTTTTCTTGGTTCTCAAACTTCTGCTGATGAATATCACTCTTGTTACTTAGGCTGGTCATCGCGTAATAGATCCAATGCAACACTAGGACTGTAATTAAAGCATTTCCAGTGTGGTAGGACATATGATAGCTTTTGATCTGCTGTCATAGATAGCCTTTGAAGATTCAAGGGGAATACCATAACACAATGATTCCTATCAGTAGGATTTTATTAGAAGATTATATATAATCCTTAGCCTACAGTCCAATTAGTTTGACAAATTGGACATTGAACATGAAGGTCATAAACTACACAAGCCTATTTGTGTAGCATGAAACAAAATGAACTTGTTTTCATAGTCTATTTTTCAGTAATTGCTCTAAGTCTTGGACATCAAGTACCTTGATTAGTGCCAAGATCCCCCTGAAATACAAGTCAAAATTCCTGAATTTGAAAGCTTCATCTTACCTGTGGATTTGTAGAATCCAATTCTATTCTACTGCATGCAAGTCATATCCTTTAATGTGATGCCTGTAACTTGAGGGCATAAGGCCCAAAAGGAACTTCTGAAGTACTTCTACCTTACCTTATACATTTTTCAAGACTCTGCTCTTTATATCATTCTTGGTTTTTATTTTCTACTTGACATTACTTATTCCCAAGTATTTCTAGAGCTGTTGGGTCCACCTGATTGTTGATCTGCTCTAAAGACTATTAACAAACTTTTAATAGCTATAACTTTACTGTTTTTCATTTCTAACTTTAAAAAGGGTACTGAGTAAAGGAACAATGTTCTAGAAAAAAAAATTAGTTTAAAACTGGAGACTATAAACCCTACTGTCCACTCCCCAAATTCCTACAGCAGATGTGGGGAATCAGCAGCTTCAAGGCTACATGTAGCCCTTTAGGTCCTCAAGCGTGGCCTGTTATCCAGACTTCACAGAAGTATTTTCAATACTCAAAATGGTCGCCAGCTGTCATTGTGGCACTATAGAAAAGGTAAGTGATTATCTGTAATGATAATGGAAATTTAAAGATCTTCCCTGCCCCTTAATAAGCCTAAGGAAATTTGAAGACCTTCCCTGCTTTGAAGATATATCCTGCCCCATAATAGGCTGAATGTAATCGCATGGAGCCTGTGGTGGGAGGGGTTTGCTGAAGGGTGGAGCAGAGCCCACAGGAAGCTGGGAGTCAGAGCAGCTAGACAGCGAGAAGAGAGGATGTATCCCAGGGAGACAGTTAGGCTTGTGAGTAAATGCTGGTTTGTGCGAAGGGCAAAGGATCCTGTGGCTCTCTGTGCTGTTATGGCTTATTAACTTCTTTGCTACTGTGATGGAATTGGCTTACTGGTTTGGGGATTTGGTTGTATATGCTATCTGAATAAATGCTTTCCTTCTGTCTTCTATATGGAGAGTCTGTTATATTTTTCAATAGACCACTATGCTGGCATATTTACAGTGGTAATAGCAGCTGTGAATACTGTGTTGGTGCTACATTATTTAATGTTGATTCCTACATAACCTAATATCATGGTACCTAATATGTTAGTTGGAATAAGTAAAGAGATTGTTCTATCTTGAACAGAATGAAGCCACCAACAAATGCATAAATAGTTGAAATTCATAATTTTTTTATTGTGCATCTGAGTATAGACAATTAATGTCATGCTTTCATTACTCTCTGCTTTCATGAATGTGGTCTCCTGTGTAATTAGAAAAAAAAACTCAACATTTCCCACAATAAGTGCAGTTAACCACTGGCAAACAACTGAAGCAAACAAACCAACCAACCCCACAACTAAAGACATTCAAATGCAAGAAGCATGAGGAGGTAAATATGGAAAAGAAATAATAAGGAACTTATCAAAGTTGAACTATTTACATGCCAACATGGAAAAACAAGAGGTGGAGATCAAGCTTTATGATTAGTCCTCCGAAGTTATCATTGGTCACTGAATTGAGTTCTCAAGTCTTTTTTCAAAATTGTTTCTCTATAATGTCGGTGTAATTTCATAAATTGTTTTACCGTATTGCCTGTTTTTATCTCTGGGGGGAGACAGAATCAAAATGAGTCATATGTTGGAGGTAACTGACCAAATATTATGCAAAGGAACAACTAACTAGGAAACTTGAGAGCTTTTATGGTTATTAAAATATTGTGGGAGAAATTTTTCTCATTACATGGACTTTATGCCAAAATCTATCCAGACCAATACAGAGGTTTTAAAAGCACATTGTTCCAGAAATGGTTAGTTTGGGTTGTCATTAAGGAGTTTTGAACAACTTACTACCTTTAAGGAGATTCACAATGTTTCCACTACAACCTAATGAACATGGTAGATATACTGAAAAAAATATCTCAGTGGAGCTAACATATAGCTTTCTTATTATATGCATACAATTCCAATGGAATGATGCCACTGTTGGCCATATTTGCTGAGATTTAGACATAAGATATGCTATCCTATTGATTTTCACTTCGTAGTCTCTGAAAAATAGTCAGCCCCCAGACATTCACACTCTCAATGAGAGAAAAGTTAAAGAAAGCTTACCACCTAACTATACCTTCATGCAAGAAGAGCACTGACTTAAATAAGACAGCACAATGCCAATTTTATTGTCATGACTTTTTAAAAAAAGTAACAGATTTCTCTGAGAAATTATGGTATTTTTAAATTTAATTTTTAGTTTATGGAATAAAACTAGCATTTACATAACACAGTATGATAAAAAGATGATTGTATATGAAACTGCAAATCTACTATGCACAACTTGCAATTTCTTTCAAATATACAATAAAATTATCAGGTAAATTTTTTTTCTTTCCCTTCTCCTTCTCCCCCCCTCCTAGAGATGGCTACCATTAGACACAAATGCATACCCATATGCATATATGTGTGTGTGTGTGTGTGTGTGTTTCTATATGTATATGTGATGCGTGTAGGTATGTATGTGTATGTAAAATTGTTCTAAGTAGTGGTATTTCTGGGTCAAAGGGTTTGGTAGTTTAATGACTCTTAGGGCATAATTCCAGACTGTTCTCCAAAGTGGTTGGATCACTTCACAATTCCACCAACAATGAATTAGTGTCCCAATGTTTCCACATCCCCTCCAACATTTGTCACTTCCCTCTTCTATCATTTTAGCCAATCTGGGAGGTGTAAAATGATATCTCAAGGTTGTTTTAATTTGCATTTCTCTAATCCTTAGGGATATGGAGCATATTTCATATGACTATAAATTGTTTTGATTTCTTTATCAAAAGGCTGACTGTTCATATACTTGGAATATTTCTCAATTGGGAAGTGACTCATATTCTTAAAGATTTGCAAATGTATTTATGTATTTTAGAATTGAAAACTTTATCTGATGAACTGTCCATAAATTTTCTTTCCTAATTTTCTGATTTCCTTCTGTTCTTGGCTACATTTGTTTTATTTGTACATTCCTTTTTAAATGTAATGTAATTAAAATAAGTGCGTTGAAGAATAGAAGCAATCAATAATTTCATTATAGAGAATCAGTCAATACTGAAATAAATTAATTCAGACTTCTCTGGAAGGTCAAATATTGAAGCTGAAACTTAAATACTTGAGAAGATGAGATATTTGAAAAGATTTTCATGTTGGAAAAGACTGAAGGTAAAACAAAAAAGTGGAGAGCAGAAAATAAGATGGCTAGTGTCATGGAAGCAACAGACATGCTCTTGCACAGACTTTGGGAGATAGTGCAAGGGATCCATGGGATCACAAAGACATAGACATGGTTGACAAAAAACAGTGAGGAATCTAGGAATCTAGAAACTAGAGAAGAGAAATCAGGGGAAAATGTGGGGGGAAGCAACTAATAGATGGACACTTCAGGTTGATTTCTTTCCTCTCTCATTTGAATAGAAATTATAGTGCTATTGGCCCCCATTTTAGAATGCAAAAATAGAAACTTAAAAGTGGTAAGCATATTGCAGAAAACTTCACATGTAGTCTTAGGTGAAAATGACATTTTCTCCCTATTCCATTTAGTGTGAAAAATATTCCTGGCCTCTATGAATAGTTAAATACTTAGGAGTGATAATGGACTTGATATTTTGAAGAGCCCCATGATGCTAAATTAGTCCCAAGGAGCCTCAGGTTTGGATTTTTGGCTTAGAATGAACACACTGAGAGGCAGAAGTGTTAATTTTTCATTACTAAGAATCACTCAAGGATACAGGAACCAAGGATATATACTGCAAAATTGGAGCCAATGGCAATTGTAGTCAGGGACTCTACAAGCCTATCTCTAAACCCTCACAGCAAAGCTAGTCACAAGTCTGGGTAACAGTAGTCAAGAAAAGCGAAGATTTCTCTAGGCCAAAGGAGTAAAGTCCTCCCCCCACCTTCTTTGCAACTGCTTTTATCTCCAAAATTTGGATGATTTTATGTAATTTCAACTAGTCTTCACTGCAGCAAGGCAATCCTTTTATATGTGCCCAATTAACTTTCCCACTCATCATAGAAACTCTTCCAAAGTTGTTGATTCCTCCTCAAACCTCTTCCTACCTTCCCAATTACGAACCATGCCTCATATTCCACTGACAAAGTTGAAGTCTTCAGCCAAATCTCTTTTCTCTCCTACTCCTCGTCTCACTTTCCCTAGAAGTTTTCAATTACTAGAAAAAGGCAATGTGAATGAGTATTTTAAGTACCTAGTATGTTTCAGGTACTTTGCTATAAGTATCATTTCATTGAATTTCACTATTTCCTCCTTCTCCTGCCTCAGATGAAAAAGTGATCTTTCTCCTTACTAAAGTAAACCCCTGCATATACACAAGTGATCCCATTCTGTCCCATCTTCTCCAACAGATTGCCTCCTCTCACTTATCTTCAATCTCTGCTTGTCTGCCAGCTGCTTCACTACTGCCTACAAACATGCCCATGTTTCCCTTAATCCATCCATCTCCACTAGCTCTCATGCCATTATCTCTCCTGCCTTTTGTGGTTAAAGCTTCCTGAGAAGGGAATCTACAATAAGTAGATACAATAAGTTTCTATTTGTTTTTCTTCTTTACAATTGGACTTCAAACCTCTTCATATAGCCATATGTACTCTGGAAAATTACTAGTTATCACTTAAGTTCCAAATTGAATGGGCTTTCCCCCCCAATACTCCTCCTTCTTGACTTCTTTTCAGTCTTTGACACTGTTGATCATCCTCTTCTCCTTGACAGCCTTTTCTCTCTAGATTTTCTGATACTGTTCTTCCCTGATTCTTCTCCTATCTGTCTGACCACTCTTTCCTTGTGTCATTTGCTAGAATTTCATAAAGATCATGCCCACTAAAAGTAGATACCTTTCCAGTGCTCTGCCCTGGGCTCTCCTCTTTTTTTCCTTTTATAACATTTTACTTGATGATCTCATTGTCTCCCCTAAATTCAATTATCATCTCAATGCTAATGCTTCTCAAATCTCCTTATTGAGTCTTAACCTTTCCCTCTTGACCTCTCTACTCACTTCTTCAAATGCCTATGTCCCATAGATATATTCAATTAAACATTTTCAAGACTGAACTTAATCTTACCCCCAAGATCCTCCCTCTCTTCTTAATATTAATATTATGGGTATTCACCCATGCTGTAAACCTAGGTGTCATCCTCAACTCCTCCCCATATCCAATCTGTCGCCAGAGCTGCTGATTTTACTTTAGTAACATCCTACGTATGTTTCCTTCTCTCCTCTGACTCTGCCACAAGCGTGGCACATTCCTCTTGGCCAGGCATGTGTGGACTACTGCAATAGCCTACTTGTTGGTCTCCCTGCTTCAAGTCTCTCTCCATTCCAGCCTAATCTCAACTAAACTGTCAAATTTATCTTCCTAAAGTAGAGATCTAAGGACCTCACTCCAACCTGTTCACTAAATGCCAGTAGTTACCTGTTATCTCTAGCTTCAAGCATAAAATCTTTTGTTTTCTACTTAAAGTCTTTTACAACCTGGTCCCCTCCTGCTTTTCCAATCTTTTTTACACATTACGACCAACACAACATATTTAGCAATCCAATGTCACTGGCTTCCTTGTTGTTTCTTGAATAATATACCCCATCTCCAGGTTCTGGGCATTTTGCTGGCTATTCCTTATGCCTGGAATGCTCTTCTTTTTCATCTCTACCTCCTTATTTCCCTATTTTCCTTCAAGTAGTAGTAATAGTAGCAGCAGAAGCAATAGTAATAGTAGCAGAGGTAGAAAAATAAAAATAAATAGCATTTATATAGTAATTCACATTTTGCAGAGTGCTTTACAAATGTTATTTTATCTTCATAAAACCTCTGTGAAATAGGTATTATCCCCATTTTACAGATGAGGAAACTGAGGCACATGGCAGTTAAGTGGCTTATTCAGGGTCATTCAGGTAGTTAGTAACTGAGGTAGATTTGAACCTATGTCTTCTTAATTTCAGGTGTAACACTCTACTACAAAAATTTTATGTTCTACAAGAGGCCTTTTCATGCTAGTTTCTTCCCTTTACTGATTATCTCCAATCTGTCTGTATTGTGGTTCTGCTTAGTATTTTTCATACTGTCTGTCCCATTAGGTTCCTTCAGGGAAGGAATTTTGACTTTTCTTTGCATTCCCATGGCTTAGCATACTATCTAGCACAGAGTAAGCATTTAATAAACACGTAAAGTCTATTGATTTTTTTATTTTCCACTTTTTATTTCTCCTCTCATTTTCAAGCCTTATTTTGTGATTTATTTTGATTTTTCACTAGTTAATATTCTATTTCTGTAAAACAGTAGTTTGCTGGAAGACTTTAGATATAATCCATTACCTACCAGTAAGCCCCCTTTCCAAAGAGTCCTAGATGTTGATGTAGGTTAATACAAGAATAATATCTTCTCATCAGTTAGCATAGAGCCAAGACATCTTTATTTCATTTGTAATTAAAAAAATACTCAATGGAAGCTACTACTAGTATATTTCTCCCCCACCCAAGCAATTGATAAAGACAAATTTCTAAAGCCTTTCTAAATTTGGCAAATGAATAACAATACAAACAAAATATGTTCCTTTTGAGAAAAAATAATAGATGTGGTCTAGATTCAGATTATCATGGGTTGTTGGTATCATGAGTGAGCTCAAGAGCCTGCAACAGTAGGAGTCATGAGTATGAGAATTTTTTTTTAAATCATGGGAAGAAGATAGAGAAGAGAAAAGAACAATTACTATTAAGTGTATTATTATTAATTTGTAAAATTATAATTAATTGGTAAATTAATTAGGTAAATTAATTTTGGTAAATTGATTGTTATAATTAATTGGCAAAATTAAAATTAATCAATAAAATTAAACTCCTAGAAATTATGGCCTACTTTCACAATAGGTCAACTAAGTCATTTATTTTACTTATGCAATACTTTCAACCTGTGGTGCATTTTTGGTATATATTGCTCTGTTATTTCCTCTTAGACTTTGGCAGTTGGAGTGGCTGCTAAGGCATGTAACATTGCAGTTTCTATTAAATGAAACTTCTTCACAAAAATAGCAGACCCTTCAGTTTTTTCATTCTGGATTACTGCCTTCCTTCTTTCAAGTCCAAATGTCTCCTCCAATGGAAATGGTCCACATCAACTTTATAATCTTGGTATTGCTTCAGTTGCATCTTCTATCTTTAGTTCTTAATGCTTATACTTCCTATTTCAGATTTTCTCAACTTAGAGTCTTCAAGAGTTCTTCATATATTCACCACATGCTTCTCAGTCATCTTCTCAACAGTCTTTCCAGAAGCATTGCTGCCTGGACCAAAAATCATGGACTGAAGTTTTATGCCTGGGAAATATACTATAGGATTCTGCAGTCCTAATTGGTGACTAACTCATTTGGCCTACTATTTCTTTTTTTTTATTTGTTTTTTTGAAGGCAGGGCAATCAGGGTTAAGTGACTTGCCCACAGTCACATGGCTAGCAAGTGTGTCAAGTGTTTGAGGCTGGATTTTAATTTAAGTCCTTCTGACTCCAGGGGCAGTACTCCATTCACTGTGTGACCTAGCCACCCCTATTATTTCTTTTCTAATTTTAATAAAATTTTATTTTTCACATTTACACATAAAAACAATTTGTAACATTCATTTTTTAAAAATTTGGAGTTCCAACGTTTCTCTGTTTCTCATCTCCCCCCTAACTGACACAGCAAAAGAAAGTGAAAAATAGGATTCTTGAATCTGCATTAAGACTTAATCAGTTCTTTCTCTGAATGTGGACAGCATTTTTCATCATTAGTCCTTTGGAATTGTCTTGTAATCATTGTATGACTGAGAAAAGCTAACTCATTCACAATTGATACTCATACAATATTACTGTTACTATGTATAATGTTCTCTTGGTTCAGCTCATTTTATTTTGCATCAATTCATGTAAGTTTTCAGTTTTTTTTCTGAAATCATCCTCTTCATTGTTTCTTATGGTGCAATATTATTCCACTGCATTCATATACTACAACTTGTTCAGCCATTGTTCAATTGCGGGAATCCCCTCAATTTCCAATTATTTGCCATCACAAAAAGAGCTACTACAAATATTTTTTCACATGTAGGTCCTTTTCCATTTTTTTATAATTGCTTTGTGATATAGACTTAGTGGTGGCATCATTAGATCAAAAGCTATATAGTTTTATAGCCCTTTGGGCATAGTTCCAAATTGCTCTCCAGAATAGCTGTATCATTTCACAACTCTACCCATATTCAATAGTGTCGCAACTTTCCCAAATCTCCAACATTGATCATTTTCTTTTTTTTGCAAGAAATTGCATTTCAATAACTTATCAAGGAAAATTGCTCTAATATCAGTCAAATTCCAGAACTGAGACTTCAAAGAGAAATAACTTTAATTAATTAATTCTGAAATTTATGAAATAAAACAAGTATTTCTATGACATATATAATGAAAAATGATTACACATGAAACTACAATTCTATTATGTACAAGTTGCTATTCCTTCAAAATATATAATAAAGTTATCATATAAATGTCTTTTTCCCCCTTTTTTCTTTCCTGCCCCCACCCTAGTGAGGGCTACCATTATAGACAAATAGGCATGTATGAATATATATGAAAAATTATTCTATTCATACTTCTATTTATTTACCAGTTCTTTTCTCTGGAAGCAGATAGTTTCTTTCTTCATGTGTACTTTATGGTTAATTTGGGTATTTATAATAGTCAAAAATAATTTATTCACTCAAAATCATTCTTAAAACAATATTTCAATGACTGAATATATTGTTCTCTTGGTTATGCTCATTTCAAGGGGGAAAATATTGCAAACAACCAGAAAGAAACCATTCAAAAATCACTGAACCACAGTCAATAACACACAAGATTTATCAACTACAACCTGAAGGGAATAGAGGAGTTGGAATATGATATTCTGGAAGGCAAAGGAGCTAGTATTATAACCACTAATAGCCTACACAGCAAAACTGAGCATAATAATTTAAGGGAAAAATGGAAATTTAATGAAATAGAGAACTTCAAAGCATTGGTGATAGAAAGACCAAAGCTGAATAGAAAAATCTGACTTTTAAACCTAAGACTCAAGAGAAGTATAAGAAGGTAAACACAAAAGAGAAATCATAAGGGAGCCAAAAATATTAAGCTGTTTACATTTCTATATGGGAAAATGATAGATATAACCTCCAAGAAGTTTATCATTATTAGGAGAATTAGAAGGATTCTAAATAGAGTATATGGGATTAAGTCAATTACATTGGGATGATGTAAAAAAATGGATGGATGAAGGGGAAAGACAGAGTAATAATAAAGAATATTATTTCCCATAAAACAAGTAGGCAAGAAAGAGCTTTCACAGTGGATAGGGAAATGATGTGGGGGTAGGCAAAGCTTGAACTTCACTTACATCTAAATTGTTCCAAAGAAGGAAATACATCTCTCTGTGCATATGTGTGTGTGCATCTGTGTGTATGTGTACATGTACATACTCAATTGGGTATAGAAATACATCTTACCAAACAATAAAGTAGGAAGGGAATGAGATAAAAGAAAGGTGGAGGTGACAAAAGGAAGAGCAAATGAAGGAAAGTAAAGTCAAAAGCAAAACAGACTTTAAAGAAGTCTAATTCTGCATAAAAAGAAGATAGAATGAACAGAAGAAAATGGGGAAAAGGTATGTATACAGTTACTAATGATAACTGTGAATGAGAATTTATCCATAAAAGAGAAGTGAATAGAAGAATGCATTAAAAATTAGAATAAAAATATGTTGTTTATAAAAAACACAGGTGAAATAGAGACATGCAGATATTCAAAATAAGGGGCTAGAGCAGGTGCACTGGCTGAAGTAAAAATGTCAGGGGCAGCAATCATGATCTCAGACAAAGGAAAAGCAAAATAGACCTAATTAGAAGGATAAGTATGGAAACTACATTTTGCGAAAGGGCACTAGACAATGAAGTGATATCAGTACTAAACATATATGTGCCAAAAGGCATAGGATCCAAATTCTTAAAGGAAAAGTTAAATGAATTACATGAGGGAATTGTAATGCCATGCCAAACACTTTTCCAGAAGAATGCTACTGTGAACATCTTTTAAGGTTCTGATTACATAGTATAGTGAACACTCTATTCCATAATGAATTAGAGCAAAACATTCACAGTAAGTCAAGGTACAGCATTCACAGTGTTACAACTTATCACAGAAAATCAAAATACAGCATTCAAAAAACTTATCTCTAAGATGGCCACATAGTTTTCACCACAGTGGTCACAAAGTTTTTGACAAAGAACAATCATTTAGTAACTCAAGCATGCAATCAACTCAATCATTCTATCATCCTTAAGGAGGTTTGCCTCCTTAAGGGACACAAAGTACAATAGTCAAAGCTCTCTACTCATGGGGCACACTAAGTTACAAATCAGTCACTTAATAAGTCATCAATCACTTAGTACAATCATTTAGTCAATCAATCATTTAATCAACTCAATCCTTCAATCATCCTTCATTATTCACTATTCATTCATCAGAAAACTCATGGATCCTCCACCTCTAGGTCACTAATAAATTACAATTTGATCCCCTTCCATGTTCCCAGCTCCTACCTGGATTCACCAAACTGTCACCTGGGTTAAAATGCAGACAGCTCCCAAGTCCTTGTCCAGCTCTCTGTGCAGTTCCTGCTCCACATTGGAACACACAGTGTCCAGTCAATCTCAAATCCTTCACAGTCTCTGTTCCTGCGAACACAAGGCTTAACAAAGCCACAAACAGGTTCATACAAAGTACCAGCATCACAGTCATGCTTCCTCAGTCTTCAGCAACTTTGCTGGCCCTTGGAAATCCTAAGCAGCTCTAGCTGGCTCTCAGCTCTGGCTGGCCCTCAGACTCAGCAGAAGTTTTAGCTGGTTCCTAGAATCAAAATCACTCCATCCAGGTTTTCAAAATCAAAATCATTCTCTCCAGCCTGGGAGGCTGGGAATGGGAATGGGCTTTCCTCTTCAGCCTCCTTGGCCCCTCTTCAGCATCCCCAGTGGCAGCAGCTACTGCATCCAAGGAGATTACTCCAAGAAGATCTATGTGACCCAGCAGGAGCTTCTCCTTATATACACACAGCATTAGCTTCCTATTTCAGCCGACGCCTTCCTGTTATGTCAGCTACAGATATTTATACTTGCTGTTTCTTTAACAGAGGCTTGATTAATTTCTAAGTGCTAAGTACCTGTTACCCTCTGTCAATACAAAGGGATCTTCAAATTCAAATTACACCACCTTTATAGGAATAGACTATAAAACTATAGTAGATAGGGGACCTCATTTTTTCCCTCTCAGAAACCGATAAATCTAAGCATAAAACAAATAAGAAAAAAGTTAAAGACATGAATAGAATCTTAGAAAAGTTAGATATGAGACACTTCTTGAAAAAACTGAATGGAAACAGAAAGGAATATACCTTTTTATCAGCTGTATTATACAACAAAAATTGACTATGTATTAGAGCATAAAAACCTCACAACCAAATGCAGAAAAGTAGAAATACAGCCCATAATGAAATAGAAATTACATTCACTAAAGGGTTGTAGAAGTTTAGGTGAAAAATAATTAGAAACTAAATAATTTTATCCTAAAGAATGAGAGGATCAAAGAACAAATCATAGAAATAATCAATAATTTTATTAAGGACAATTATAACAAAGAGACAATGTACTAGAATTTGTGGGTTGCAGCCAAAGTTGTATTTATGTGGAAATTTGCATCTCTAAAAACACTGTTGGTGAAGTTGTACATTAGACCAACCATTCTGGAGAACTATTTGGAACTATACTCAAAGGGCTATAAAACTTTACATACCCCTTGACACAGCAATACTAAGTTTGTATCCCAAACAGATTAAAGAAAATGAAAAAATTATGTGTTTTTACAAAAGTATTTCTGCAACACTTTTTGTAGCAGCAAAGAACTGGACATTGAATGAATGCTCATATATTGGGGAATGGCCACAGATGATATAGTATATGATTGCAATGGAATATTATTTTGATGAAATGATGAAGCAAAAAATGATGAGTAGGATGGTTTCAGAAGAAAAACCTCAGAAGACCTGTAGGAACTGATGTAGAGGGAAGTGAACAGAACCAGGGGGATGTTGTAAACAGTAATACGAACAATGCAGTGATGATCAACTGTGAAAGACTTAGCTATTCTCATCAAGACAATGATCCTAGACAATTACAAAGGACCCATCATAAATATCTTAACCACATCTGGAGAGAGAATTGATGAACTTGAGTGCAGATTTAAGTACACTTTTTTTTCTTTATTTTTCTTGTCTCATATGTATATATTTTTTTCTGCTGGGTCTAATTTGGAAATAGCGTTTGCATGATTTCACATAGATCATTAATACAGCTTGCCTTCTTAAGTAGTAAGAGTGAGGCAGGAGAGAAATAAAAGATTTGGGACTACAGATTTTTTAAAATGAATTATTATTTTTATGTGTAACTGAAAAATATTTAACAAAATAAATACTCTTAAAAATTCACCTGGATCAAGGCTTATACCTGTTAAGTTATAAAATTTGCTGCAAGAAAACTTCTAGGAGAGGGCACTTTTGACTTCAGCTTGCACTTGAAGTCCTCCATGGACTAACTGACCTACATTGACTTTTCCTAACTTTCTTTCCAAATGATTCTCTGATGTGATACTTTTCTTTCTAACTCTTTATTTTGACTTCAACTTGGTATTTCCTAATTTCGATTTTAGTTCTGCTTCAATATATAATGTCAGATCCCTCCTTTGTGCTGGACACTACTCTTCATAGCTTCTTAATCAAACTTACAGTATCTCTCTTCTTCCTGGTTGGAACCCAAAGTGATAACAATTAAACCATATTTTTTAAACAACTACAATAGTAGGAAATTAAAACAGAACCTAGTATACAATAAGAATTAAATAAATATTTTAAATAAAGTTAATTCTTCTCAGTAGCAAATAGGAGTATATGAGTCTATTTTCTCTGTTCTTAGAAGTTGTGAAAAATGAATCAATAATTTCCTCCTTTAACTCTGAGCCCCCAGCATTGGTGGAGTTTAAAATCTCTCTTTTGAGTTATTTTTATTCACCTTTCTCAGTGCTACTTAAAGTAATAGTACAGTAGAAGCAGCAAGGATCCACAGCTCCCACCCAGCCACCCAAAATACCCATAAAATATGACCCTAAACAAATTCTAGGACTCTCAAACTCACAAAAATACAGAAAACACATCTCTCCCTGAAGGCAGCTCAGCAGCAAGGGCTCACCGTGGCAGGCTGGGAGCCAAGGCCAGCCCAGCCCGAAACCGAAACCTCAGCCAAGCCTCAGGGTGGCCAGAGGAGCCATGCCTCAGCCAGTCTACAAGAGAGAAGATCTACCTCACTTCCAGCAAACTCCACATCTAGTAAGGTGTGAAAAACAAGGATGAGAGAAAGTTAGCTCAGCAGGAGGGGCTCATTGCAGCAGGCCGGCAGGCCGGGAGCCGAGACCAACCCAGCCTCAAAAATCTAAACCACGGGCAGGCCTCAGGGCAATCTGGGAGGAGCCGAGCTGCCCAAGCCTCAGCATGAGTCTACTTCAGAGATCTACTGCACCTGGAGGAATCTTCACATCTAGCATGCCAGAATTACAGAAAGTCAGTGAAAATGGAACTTTGAAACTTAATTTGGGGGAGGAAAAGCAGTTCAGCCAATCTGCTCCCAGGGCAAGGAAGCAGTGGGGGAAGGGCAGGAACTGCTGTAACCGGTGGATGCCCCCACTGAGCTGCTTCAGAGCCCGTGGCCTGCAGACCCACAGGGGGGCTGAATCATTTGATCAGGGCCAAGTGCTCTTGCGTTGAGCAGCCTGGATCTGGATTGTGGTCTTGGGTGGCAGTCATGGGGTGAGCACTCAGCAAGTAAAAACTGGGGGGGGGGGCTGCAACACACCCCTAATTGCTCTGGCAGCTGGGAAAACGCCAGGGATTTGGAACAGACCTTTCCCCCCTGAAAGCAGAGTTTCACAAAGCTGGAAAAAAAAACATCCAATTAATTGACTGGCCAAGATGAAGAAAAGGAAGTAAAATAAGAACAGCAATAAAACTCTAGAATCCTTTTTAGTGGACAAAAAGGATCAAAGCATGGAACGGGAGGAAGACAACACAGGCAGAACTCCCACACCAAATGCTTCCAAGACACTTGAAGAATGCCTAGAAGCCATACATCAACTGAAAAATGACTTTGAAAACCAAATAAGAGAAGTGGAGGAAAAATTGGGAAGATAAATGAGAATGATGTGAGAAAATCATGAAAAGAGTCATCAACCTGACTGAAGAGAACAACACTTTAAAAAACAGATGAACTCAAATGGCAAAAGAGGCCCAGAAAGCCAAAGAGGAAAAAATGCCTTAAAAAGTTGAATTTTCCAGATGGAAAAAGAATCTCAAAAGCATTCTGAAGAGAATAATTCCCTCAGAATTAGAGTGGAGCAAGTAGAAGCTAATGACTTTATGAGAAACCAAGATAGTATTAAACAGTTACAAAGAAATGAAAAAAATAGAAAGCAATGTGAAATTTCTCCTTGAAAAACCCACTGACCTGGAAAATAGATCCAGGAGAGACAATTTGAAAATTATTGGTCTACCTGAAACCCATGACCAAAAAAGGAACATGGAAAGCATCCTTCATGAAATC
>CM053594.1:180608293-180634418 GCA_028646575.1 Pseudocheirus occidentalis
AAATTAATAATAGTACCTTATGAAACTTTTCTTAGTAGGAGGATAGATGAAGAGAATACAAATGGATATAGATGTGTACTTACACATATGTCCATATAGGAGACTATATATGCATATGAATACATATCTGAACATGTGTATATATGGGTTTGTAGAGGGCATAGGATCAATTGAATACAAAGGGATTATACTCTAAAAGGCAAATTCTGAGGTGGGAGAGGACTAGAATGAGAGGAGACAAGGAGAGACAAAATGGGGCTAATCATCCCGTGTGGAAGAGTCAAGGCATAACTGTTAGAACTTTACTTTCATTTACTCTCATTGAATCTGGTTTAGGGAAGAAATGGCATACACTCTAAACTGGGCATCATGACACACAAGAGAGTAGGGGATGTGGGGATGAAAGGTGGGATGACGGAAGGGAGGGCAGGGTCTGGAGGAGGGATGCTGGATACTCACACTTCAATAAAGGGACAGCGACAGGGTAGAGAACAGAACAAGGGGGGAGGAATAAGAAGTATGGATATATGATCACTGTCAAAATATGTCCACTAGGAAGATGTCCTGTATAATCACACCTAAACAGCCTGTAGTGAATTGGTTGTCTTTCCAGCGGGGGTGGGTGACAAGGGAGGAATCGAAAGAATCTAGAGTTTAAAGTTCTGCAATACCTGCAACTAGGAATCAAGATATACAGGGACTGGGATACAGAGACCCTCCCTGCCCTACCAGAAATTTAGAGAGCAGACCAGGGGAGGGACTCTACAGTGTGATGGCTGTTTTGGGGTTGGGGGAGGGGAAAGACGGGGAGAAAATTTGTAAATCAAGAAAATGCTATCATATTTTACCTTTAATAATAATAATAATAATAAACTTAAAACTTTTGGGATACCAAAAAAGAGGATGTGGATAAATACACAGGATCATGTGATAAAGTTATAATAGCAACATAAAGTGCTCCTAAGAGAACAGATGAGGAAGAGATGACTGCCAGCTCTGATGGGGGTTGGAGCAGGAGCTGCAGAGCCAAGAAAGCTTCATAGAGGAGTGAGAAAGGGTGGAACTACTGCAACCAGCCCTCCACCCCATCTTTCATCACTTCTTTAGTATCGTCAGGTTTTCTTTAATTAATTTAATTTATCTTCAATTTTTCTTTAACTGCTTCCTCTCTTATGGAAAATATTTTAGCAACTATACAAACTAAATAGAATATTAAAGCTAAACTGAGAACTTAACCACCATTTACAATGCAGTTTTTAATCAGAAAAATGAATTCAGACTTCTAAACAACAACAACAAAAAGATATACAGGGGCTGGGGTAGGGAGACCCTCCCTGACCTACCAGAAAGTTAGAGAGCAGATCGGGGGGGGGGGGCTTTACAGTGGGATTGCTGTTTTAGGGTTGGGGCAGGGGAAAGATGGGGAGAAAATTTGTAATTCAAAAATCTCATGAAAATGATGTAAACAAGAAAACAAGTTAAAAAATATATTACGGAAAAAAATAAAGTAATAGTATAAACAGCTCAACAGCTTTTTCATGCTTTATGGTCTAAGAAGACAGACTTTTTAAACTCAGAAAGGTAAAGACTGAAGAAACAAGAATATCTCCCAACCTCCAGAAAACAAATAGGCTTAGAGGGAAGGGGAGGAAAAACTAAGAATCATGAACCTCAGTTTTCTTCCCTGAATGGAATTCATCTACATGAGATTCACCCCAAGGTGATTCATGTAATTAATGCCACTTTGGTTCCAGAATTCTGGTGTTTGAGGTCCTCATCATAGAGCAGCTCCTTTCTAGGTTTTGTTTCCCCAGATCTCACTACCCTTGCTTCCAGCTTCTACAAGTTCAAAGTTGGGAAGGATGACATGTACTCTTCCAACTCACAAATCAGAGAATAACTTTAAGTTCTTAGAGGAAAAAGATGCTGAGAAATTTCTTCCTGAAATATCAGACATCTATTTCAAATAGCAACATAGCAGTGGACAAAGCACTGACCTTACAGCTAAGAAGGCCTGAGTTCAAATTCTTCCTTATATATATATATATATATCTTTGCTATATGATGATGAGCAAGTCATAACTTATATAAACCTCAGTTTCCTCATCTGTAAGATGGGAGTTATAATAGCACCTAATTCCCAGGATTGTTATGAAGATCAACTTATATGTTTCTAATCAGCTTTGGAAACTTTAAAGTGCTACATAAATGATAGCTAGTATTATTATCTCTAACTCCTTGCTGGTCATTCTTGCAAGAGGCATTTCTAAGAAAGTGCTATAATAGGACCTTGGGAAGTTCATTTTTGCTGAAAAGGAGAGGGCACTGAAATGATTAAGGATGACTAAAAGTGCAGAAGGAGACTAACATATCATAGACCTGGACAATATGCTGATTTGTTTTGCTCAATGATACTTATTGGTTACAAAAGACAGATTCTATTTGGGGAGAGGGCAGAACAGTGGGTAATGGGATTGGTGAAGAAAAGAAGAAGATGAGAAAAAAGAGTATCAATGAAACATTTCAAAAATACACAGAAGAGGACAAACAAAAATTCAGAAAGTGACACAGATATGTAGGTCAATTTTGTCACTATTATATTGAATTTAATATATATTTCAGCTCTACCTCATGGATGATCACAGTTTTATATACAATTCTCTTTCCTTCTCTTTGTTTATTAAAATGGTCTTCTTTGTAAATATTTGAAATTCATAATAAAATAATTTTTAAAAATTTAAGGAGTAATGATTATTTCTATATGGAAAAAAATAATAAGTTTAAGCCTTCTCTCCCCTATGACATAGGAGTTGTTTGAGTTATTATTTTGTTTTTTAACCAGATGGAATAAGTCACAAGAGAGATGGGCAAAGGTTTGTTTATCACAAATAAAGAAAGAAATAAAAATGAGATCTTGCTTAGGGGAAAAACAACTCCTCATCATCCAGAGAATTTTGAAGGTTTCAGTGGAAATACAAATTATATTCCAAGGGTAATTGTAACATGTCCAGGATGTTGGACAAAGCAGGTTTGGATGATCTGCAATTGAATAAATTCTTATTGATTTTTCCTGGAAGTAAGATGAATTAGATTAGTATTTGTGGGAATTCAGGTGTAGTTTTATCATTATTCAATCAAAAGTTCATCTGTAACCTCCAGAAAGATTTAAATGAAGGGCTACAATTTAGCTCATTGGGTTGTTTAGCCATGAAAATTGACCTCAGCTCAAGTAATTAATTAAATTTTCCACATTTATATAACAAAGGTTGCAATTGTTTGAGATTTTCCATACACACAACAGAGCAAAAAAAATAACACTTCCCTTTATGTTCTAGAAATGGTATTCTTTAATCAACTTTGATCTGCATTTACTTATCATTATGATCTCTCACCTTGTAATTTTTAATGAATCGTCTAAGCCGGAACTAAAATTCAGAGTGTACTAGCGATTTCAATTGTATAAAATTATAATAAAGATGTGTATCTTAACAATAAAGTAAATGCTTCTTTAACAATAGTTCTAATTAAAATGGAAGGTATGAACTTATGTTAAAGCCATTTCAGATAAAATAATTATTCATCAAAAATATCAGTTTTTAAGAATTTATTAGTCATTAGAATGTCCATTCTCATTTCACCTTTAATTTAAAAAGGGACATGAATAAAGATAATTAACATTTTGTGTTTGGGTTTTTCTAAGTAAGCATGGAATAATACAACATATTAATACTTTTTAAAAAGCTCATTTTTTTCTGGTGAATATTTTGAAAGAGTAAAAAAAATCAAATTGGTGGCTAGAAAACCTGTTTTCTAATCTTAGTTCTTCAATTTATAATCATGTGGTCATAAATATTCTTAATATATCTTAGCATGTTTTCTAATCTGTAAAAAAACTAGATGATCTATAAGGTCACTTTTGGCTTTAAAATTATACTATTCATATTTTCTTGGTTTTCATAGATTAGGATGTTGGAGAGACCTCAATGCTTGCATTTTAAAGGTATGCAAACTGAGGCTAAAAAGATTAAGTAATTTGCCAAAGATCATATCCCAAACTTCCACCCAACTTTGGTAACTCCAAACCCATCACCCATTTTCCTTGTATTTGTTCATTTTAAAACAAGAAACCATAGAGTGTTCTGTAGGTACACTGAATTCTTTGAGTTCCACAGACCACAGAATGCTTAGAGGACATTATTATAACTCAATAAATTGTCCTCCTTTTTCAGTATTCTGTCTTCTATTCCTCTACCTTTCTGACCAGATTTCACAATTTGGGAGGGGAGATGAAGCATGACACACTCTTACACTTTCTTAGAAACTTTCAGTCCACAAATATCACCATTTGAGCATTAGGTGGGAATAGAGACAACAGTGTGAGCTTCAGTAATGTCACGATACAGAAGAGTTCTCCTCTCATAGACTTTCTGAGGTAGGAGGTTTGAAATTTACCAGCCATGATTTAGGGGTAGAAGAATACTGTAGTTAGTAGAACAACGTCAGAGTAACAGTTTTAGTTATCAATTTTGCATTTTATTTTTCATTTACATCTTAAAATTATTTTAAGTTTAAAATGTCATTGTCAAAAGTAAAATGAATTTAGTCTTTACTCTCCAATTGAAGTGAAGCATTGTTCAGGCTATTCTCACTCTTCCTCAAAAGGCATTTCAAATAAAGGAATATCTGAGCTGAGATCTATTAAATTCTCACTTTCTTCTTTTATGACCTTGTAACTTGTACTGCCAAATCACCTTAAGGAAGATTTACCTAATATATCAAATAGCATCAGTCCTACATGCATGCCTATGTGTATGTATGCGTATATGTGTGTATGCATACTTGTGTATAATATACATAATCACATGTCTATGCTTGTACATATGTATATTGTGCCATTTCTGTGTGTGTTTGTTTAATTACACTACAGACTAAAAAATGAATGATAGAATCCTTAATTGGGAGAGTTTGGTGAAATTGATTAATTGAGTGGTACAGCTGATTTAGAATATTTTATGAAATTATAATTATTTGTGAAAGGAACTGTCTTTTCCTGAATATAGGGACATTGCTTTTAGAAACAAACTTATTATTATTGTCTCAGTAAAACAGAATTACCAGTGCTATTTATTCATTTCTCAAAAGCTTCTCTCTGTTATTAATTTTCTTATTCTTTTGTATGAATGTTTAAGAGTATTCTTACAGACTCCAGAGCTCAGAGTATGTGAACATCTTCCTTGTACCTAATTCCTTTCTTTCTTTATTTCCTTCCTTCTTTCCCAACCAATGAAACTAAGTGACTCTATTAGGCACATGTCAATAATCCAATTGTCAGAGAACCTTCCAGCCATGCAATAATAGGCCCTTGGTGAATTTACAGAGATAAATGAAGTGACCCATGTCAAACTTTTAATGAAAACAAATCTTCTCACAAAAAGACAGGAAACATAGTCTCACCCTTACATGGAATAATGAAACTACATGGCTAAATTAGGTAATGCCATTCCAGATTTACAAATTGCTGACTCAATAAATCATACTTAAGAAACAGCTGAATAATTATCAGATGATGCTTGAAGCCTTAGAAAACTTATTTGCATATTAACAGACATTTATAGCCATAATTTCTGTCATAGGCTGGTAAATGTTAAACATGATTTATTCCACTAGTGATTAAGGTTGACTTCTATAATGAATAATAAAAAGACATTTAAATGACTGAAAATCGGTATTTTCTTTACCACCACAAAATGTGCAATTCTAAATGATGTAATATGGGGATTAATTGAAGAAACTAGAGATGTTCAGCCTGGAGAAGAGACTTGAGGGTGGGGGGGATTTGATAGCTATATGTATGTGTTCCTTGATTATTCCCTCTCTATCATAGATCCAAACGGGCGTCACCTATTGTCACTTCTATCTACAAACCGTCTCTTGAATCTGTCCTTCTTTTCACACACACAGCCTCTATTCTGGTTCAGTCCTTCATCACATTCCAACCAGAGTTTTGCAATAGCCTACTAATTGTTTCCCTGTTTCCAGTAAATCCCTTTCTAATTGATCCTCCACAAAGAAATTAAAATCTGACCAAGAAATTTTGATTGTCTCATTTCTCCACTAAAACACCTTTACTGGTTCTCTACTACCTCAAGGTTATCATCCTGATATTGAAGGTCCTCCACAATTTGGTTCCCTCTTATCTTTTTAGTCTTGTTTCATTTTACTGTACTTTCTAGTCAAACTGGCAGATTAACATTTCTCTATGCACAATGATTCATTTCCCATTTTCATACCCTCCTATACTCCTAAAATGCACATCCTACCTATCTTCATCTGAAAGAACTTCTTCTTTATATCAAGATCCAAGTGGGTTACTGCATCCTACGTAAGGCCTTTTTATTTATTTTTATTTTTTGCTTTTTGGAGGGCAATTGGAGGTTAAGTGACTTGCCCAAGGTCACACAGCTAGTTTTTGTGTTAAGTGTCTGAGGTTGGATTTGAACTCAGGACCTCCTGACTCCAGGGCCGGTGCTCTATTCCCTGCACCACCTAGCCGCCCATAAGGCCTTTCTTGAATCCCATTAATCATTAGTGTTTTCTACCTCTTATTGCTTTTTATGTATTTTGTATTTGCTTATCTGTACACAGAGACTTCCTCAGTGACATTAATGCTTAATAAATACTTACTGAATTGTGTAATATAAGCAGCAAGGCACAAGAATGATAGTAATTAATCTAAAGTCAGAGGAGCTGTGTCCAAATCTTGACTGCCAAATATTCTGTGTAATGTTTGTTGACAAGCAATTTACCCCATCTAAAACTTAATCCTCATCTGTAGAATGCACTAGTTGAATTAGATCAGAGGTTTCAAACTCTCTGGAATATGGCCTGAACCAGATTTAAATGTAATGTGGAAATGGTTTTTTTTAATTACAATATCAAACTGATAATGTAAATTTGTGATTTTCTAAGTCAATATGCGTCTCCAGAGATGTTTCTATTTGAGTTTAACAGCACTGAACTAGATGACTTTGAACTCTATATTCTTGTGATTCTATGGATTCAAAAGACTGTCACGGAAGAGAACTTTTTTATTTACTAATTGACCCCAGGAGCAAAACTAAGAGCAGAATTCTCTGTACAACATAAGGGGAAGGGTGGAGAGGAGTAGAGAGAGACCTTACTAACAATTTCAGTACTCTAAATTTAAATGGACTTAATTGGCTTGTCATGAGATCCCCAAGCTTGGAGATTTCCGTTGAAGACCAGCTAGAGGAGCACTATTTAGAAATGTAGAAATGGAAATTCTTCATGGGCCATCCTTCCATCCAGGACCTTATATCTCCTATCCTATCTGAAACTTAGTCCTTCTATGATAACTAGAAATATAAGCTAATTTGTGAAAGGCATAAAATGCCCCTAAAAGACAAATTACTTCTGTCTTTGTGTTAAGTAATCTCCAGGGACTTGGAAGATGTTCTAAAAGAGGGAAATATCATTTCTCAATTGATTTCTATAATCACAAAAGAGATACAACACAATCACTTTTTTGGTTCAGAAGTATTTTAGTAAAAAAAAGGCAAATGAAATGAAATTTTTTTCATGTTAATACAGTTTTCTAAGGAATTTAAGGAAATCTTTAAGAAATAGTACTTGAGATTACATATATGTATATGTGTCTGTGTGGGCATATATGGTACATGGTATATGTGTGTGTATCAATATCTACATCATCTACAAATCTCTCTTTATATGGACACACAAACACAGATATCCATATATCTAAATCTGTCATCTATGATTTGTCCTCTATCAACTATGATCTTTCTATCCATATAAACATATTATCTGGGTTCCTTTCTTCAATTCCAATGCAGGTTGTTCCTCAGAAGGGCAGCTCCTAGCTAAAGTTTTAAAAGCAGTGGATGTCTACCTACTAATATGGGAGCTCATCAGCCCCTACTTGGGTGATTCTCCTTAAGAATCACCCAATAGGCTCAATTAGCTTTTTAGAAAAGATGTTTATTTAATGTCATAGTCAGAAAAATGGTTACAGAGCATAACTCTTCCCCCACCAAAAAAAAATAGGTCTTGCTCCCTGTAATGGTAATGGGAATTTGAAGATCTCCTCTGCCCCCTAATAGGCCAAATGTAATCACATGGAACCTGTGGTAGGAGGAGTTTTCTGAATGGGTGGAGCAAGAAGGGGCTGAGCAGAGCTGAGAGGAAGCTGGGAATCAGAGTAGTTAGTGTGGTGGGAGAGGGAGGACACAGGCAAGGAGACAGTTTGTGTTTGTGGGAAGGCTTTGGAATGGTATTGCTCTCTGCAGTGTTATTGTGTATAGATTTCTATGCTACTATGATGGATTCCATTTTCTGGTGTTGAGATTTGACTTTCTGATGTCTGAATAAATGTTTTGTTTCTGTCTTGTATATAGAGAGTCTGTTATATTTTGTGATTCAAATATGCCTGCATATTCATGGTCACTGTTGTACTGTGACTATCACATTGGCACTATACTCACGTACAAAAACACAAAGTCAATAGGGGGAAGGAAGAATGGAGAGGAATCTTAAGTCTAATGACAGGCATATATACAGGAAACACACATGACCCAGATCACTCATGATTCTAGAACAGTCAAAACTCAGTGTCCTTTCTTTCTCTAGAAAATTCTCTCAGAGTTCACAGCAAGGTAGGGTTTCAATAATGGAGGAGTGGCTCAACTACTCAATTGAGCTTGCTAATCAAGGGGCACAGCATCCCTGCTTGGTGTGCTGATCTACTGCTGGACTTACTTTCCTCTCCCTCTACTCTCCCCTTCTTCTCCTGTTCCTCTCTTCTCCTTTCTCCACATGGGATATCAATTCCTTACCTGAAGATTCTCTGTCCAAAGAAAGGTAAATATTGAAGGCTATAACCTATATATCTTGGGGTTTACTGACTAGATTTATTTCTTAATACCCTGCCATAAACCTAATTCACTCTGCCTCCCATTGATTATCCAACAACAAGTACACAAACCACATTTAATGGGTGTTACTTGGAACCCTTACTGAGAATGAATGTAAATAATAATTATTTCTCTTTAGTCCATGAATTCCGAAGGTCTTCCACTCCCAGTATGATTTTTTGAGGGGGGAGGGGAATTAAAGGGACCATTCCTTGGCTCACTTGTTAAAGAACCCTAATCACTGAACGGGTATTTCCTGAGTCAAAATTAGAATTCCAGAAGATCTCAGCTTCAAAAGGCCAAGATCTCCAGAGGAGAAAGTGAGGGTGGTGACTTTGCACAGTCCTCCCTCACTTAAATCCAATTCACTTGCAAGGAGGAAGGAAGAAAATTTGGAACTCAAAGTTTTAAAGAACAAATGTTAAAAATTGTTTTTCATGTAACTGGGAATAAATTAAATAATAAATAAATACAAAAATATAAAAACAATAACAAATAAATTGTGGATTTGAAGTATCTCAATTCCAGGTATAACATAGGAGAGTTCCAAATAGCTTCTCTTATTTGACAATTCTTATTGACTCAGGGGTATTTTCCCTCATTGAGCTATCCTTCATTTACTTATGGTGGCTTAGCCTTTAACTATTGAATGGGTGTTGCCTGAGACAAACTGAGACCTGGGAAAGACCTTAGTTTAAGATGGCCAAGGTCTCCCACTGTATCTGGGAATATCACCACTGCTTCTGAACTATATTTTTCCACTGGATACTGATGTCTCTGGAGCAGAGAGTGAGGCTGATGACTTCGAACAATTCTGCCTTTCCTAAATACAATTCACTTGCAAGTGAAGGTATCATCCTCCTGATATCACTGGTCCTCTTCAAGGACAAACAAGAATATATAATGACTATCCTATTTATACTTCCCAAATTCCTACTGAGATTAAGGAAAATTAGTGCCTAGGGTCAATGATATAGAGGGAGTTTGTGACCTAGGGAAATATTCATTGTGCCTCTAATCTCTTCAAATCCAATTGATCTATTTAAGTTTCTGATCCCTAGAGAAGTACACAGAACTCTGCATCCCCTTACATCTGAGATTGCTCCACCTTTACATTTCATTGTCTTTGTTTTTGCCTCCTCCAGAAGTCTAACATTTCCACCTCCGAAGGAGTTTCACTGCCTTCATGCAGTTATGAAAAATGATTTGTTTTTCTTTATGACTTGTTTGAATTTTTCTAGAGAATATTTTGCATAGCATATGTGCAAATGGATTTTAAACAAAATGTCCAAAATCCAGTTGATGGTCTCTTAATAATATGCTCACAGTATATCTTCCTGGTTTGTTATAATTATTCCCCAGTCTTGTGGCAATGACACTTCTTTCCTCCCAGGATACACAAAATGTTTTTTGTGGCTCTCATGCACTCATGAATTAATATTGTATAATCAGAGCTATTTACATAATTGTCATTGCTGTTGTTTTCCCTTGCTGGGGGACAAATGCATAAGGCACTAGACTAAGGACCAAAACTATTATTCTTTGGACAGGGTATAGATGAGTCAAATAGCCAATCAAACCACATTCTTGTTCCACTCAACTCACCATCTCTTCTTCCTACCTACTTTATATCCCTAGTGCAATAGGGGATGTAGGATACTGTACCTCTCCTCTTAATCTAATCAAACCTTACTATTTTCCAATGACCATCTCAAATTTTAGCTACTCCAGAGATTTTCTCCCCCTCTATCATTCCATATGGACCCTTCTATTCTCTAAGCTCATCCGTATTTAGTAACTGCATTGCATTTTTGTATTTAATCACACTTAAATGCAATATAAGTATTTAAAGAGGCTTTCTCAAAGTCTTTGTGCAGTTTTAAGCTATTAAAGCATAAAGTTGCATTAAGAGTTTTGGGGCATCCTGTATTATTAATTAAATATTTACTGAAAGTACTTTTTCCATCAAGTAAATTGTAATGCCATTGATAGCAAAGCTGCATAGCATAATTTTCATATAGGTTGAGGACAGAAATGTTGTATTCGAAAGGACACTAAGCCAAACTTTGCTGTTAACAAACTTCATAAATGCAGACAACTCAACTCTCTAATCCTCACCTTCTTTATCTATTAACTGACTTGGTTGGACTAAATGAACTGTTACACCCTTCCCAATTTAAAGATTATAGATTTCTATTATTCTTGTATCTTGACTATTCCACCCAGGTTAAGTCTCAGTCACAGAATATGCAGTATGTTGAGTGAGATGCAGGTGTTTCTGGGTATATCTCCCCCAGGTTTTGTTTACTATTTCCTGAGAAATTTTTATCATACTGAGACATTCTGCCAATCTGTGCAACATGAAGCATAAAGAATAACAAAGGAATATGGCAGTAATAGGTCTGTGATGCTGGATCATTAATATCATAATTTTTGATGTAATTTTTCTCATTATTCCTTTTGATTGGGTTATCTAATAGGCTATCACTTTTTATTTTTTTTTATTATTCTTTTCAAAAGACCAGTTTTCATTTATGAGTTCTTTGGCTTTTTCATTTTCTAATTCATCTATCTCTCATTGAATTTTGAGTTTTTCTCTTTTGTGTTTATTTTGTGGGGTTTTTTCTATTTGATGATTTCTAATTTTTATTGCACATTTGGTTCATTGCTATTTTTCTATTTTATTGCTATTTTTCTATTCTATTAATGTATGTTCTCAAATATATACTTTTCCACCGATGACTACTATCTTGGGCCATCATTATAACTCTCTCACATGGTTATTAATTGTTTCTTTGATTTCTTCTTTGACTCACTTGTTATTCTGGATATTTGACAGTACCTCATCCCTTCTAAGCCATTAGCAGGTATGGGGCCAAGGAAGACCCCAGTCTAGCCTTCTGGAATGGATTGCCAGATATTTAAATCTGAGATGCCTGTTTTGATCTCCTTCGTGGTTCAAGCCCACCTTCTTATTCAATAGCTATGAAGCCATGGATGTGACATGAAGACATCCTTTCATTTCCCTGAATCTCAGTTCTCATGATTTTTTTCCTTTTATCATATACAAATATAGTTAGGAGCTTGACATTTCTTCTATAAAATGTAAGTTCCTTGAGGGCAAGGACTGTTTTATTTTTTTTTTTCTTTTTATTTCAAGAGCCTGGCACAGAGTGCTAGTCTGTGCTTTTCATAAAAGTAAATGCTTAATTAATTTTTAATTCATTTATTCCTTGTTCTTTGAGAGGTAATAAATTAATACAATCCTCCCTCAAAACAGGTCTCAGGATAATTTGGCCCATCAACTAATTTCTCCTACTTTAGCTTAGAAAATCTTCCTTTTCCTAACATCAACAATTCAGAAGTACTTTGCTGGTAAAACCCCCTTCTGCAATACTACCCTCTATCTTTGTATGCCCATCCACCCTTGCCTTCCCCCTCTCTATTCCCTATCCTACTCTGCCCTACACTTCCCTTGTATCCTTCAAAACTCTCATTATGTCATAATCAAAGTTATTTTCAGGTTATATCTCTTACTCTCCTCAAGTCATATTATATTTATTTACTTGTGTATATTCTGTGTTCTCTAGTATAATTTAAGCTCCTTGAGAATGTTTTTTCTTTGTTTTCCCAGCATCTAACACCTAACCCTACACATAGTAGGTCTTAATGAACTTCTGTTAGATTAAGTTAAATTATTTGTCAGTATCAGGGATCTGGGAATAGTAATAAGCAAAGGTTAGAAGACCATGAAACTGTTGCTTAATGAAGGTGACTTAGAGAAAGCAATTGGTGTATTGATTTTTTTTTAATTCATTGCAGTCATCACCCAAATGCCAATTTCTTCTCTAAGGGATTTGGAAAATCCATTCATAACTTTCATCCAATCCAAATCCATTTAAATCATCCATATCATTTATTGTCCCTTGAAAACTACTGTATACGTAAGCAAACAAACAAACAAAAAATGTTTTGGATGAAAATGTTTCATTTAAAAAGCATTATTAACCACATCCCCAGATAATGGCAGATATGACAGCTTTCCTAGCTCTGGAGCACTTGGTACCTGACCTCATTTCATTGTTTCCAGAAGACAGATGCAGTTAAAGGCTTCTGTGATAATGAGATTTCTGAGCAGCAACTCTCTGCCAAAAATCATAGGAAGATGGGAAAGAGCTGCTTTTGTTTTAGGAAGCATTGAAAATCAAAAGATTCTAATGCTAGAAGAAAATTTTGTATTTTTTTTAAGTTTTCTTTCAATAATAGATTTCATAGTTATTAATTTAATTCATTTTAATTTAAAAGTTTTAGCCAGAAGGTGCTAACGTGAAACATTTCTTTTTTTTTTTCTTTTTTTAAGTTTTCAAAGCATTCTTAAAATATGATTTTTGGTCCTGAAACTGAAGGGTTTCTTTTATATGAATTGGTTTACTCAGACTGCAAAGCCAATTCAAAGCTTTGCGAGAGAAGCGAAATCTTTTTTATTAAAAATTCTCCTTTTAAGAGCTTGTGACTTTTTGTTTTTCATTTGCAGATCTCAAACACCCACTCTCCTCTCTACTTTGGCATCAAGGAAAAAGAAGTCTCTGTCTAATGCTTGTTATAATTAAGGTCACAGGGGGCATAGATGTCAAAAAGGTTTTCTAAAGTTTTTAGAAAGCCAATATAATTTCCTTTGAAGAATAAAATTTTCTCCCAAACTTTGGCCAAAGTTTTGGAAATAGATAGAAATTATTTCACTTGAGAGTTTCCCATAATACTATCACATAATAGATTGTAGTGATGTTAATTAACTCTGTTTACATCCATATTGTTTTATTTCTTTTTCTTTCCCTTTAAAATTCAGTCATTCCCTTTGAAAATATTTTGCTTGCCACATTTCTTTCTTCCCCATCTCTGTTTTCAAGTGTTTTTATTAGTACTTCCTTTTATGTTTATTCCCACTTGTTTCTACAACTTTATTCCTTTTAACTCCCATTCCTAACTTATTTCTCTTTTTTCTCATAGAGACAAAGGGTCTAGCTAAATCAATATCCATAGTGGGAAATAAAAGATGACATGATTAACCAAAAAAAATACTTGTACTAGGACAGGGATTTGGCTCCTTAATGGGTCGGCACAAGAGGCTCTCCTTTATCTCTAAATGTAGCAGTTTTAAAAACATGAGACAGCATGGCATATTAGACCGATTTGACCTTTGAAGCCAGGAAGATATGGGTACAAGTCCTGCCTGTCTCTAACACATTTTGGTTATATGACCCTGGGGAAGGCACTTCATCTCTCAGCAAGGTTCAGCGAAGGTACAGACAGACCAGCATTGGTACAAGAAATAATAGATATGGTCCCTGTCTTTATAAACTAATAATATTTGCTTCTTCCACCTGGCAGCTAACTTTTCATGTCCTGCAATGGGCCCTCCTTAGTTTTGACATCACTCTATCAGTCCTTGATTTAAGTTCTATCATCAGGCTTGGGCAACTAGTGGCCTGTTCTCTGGTTTGCTAGTCTTAATTTCAATCTGAGTGTTGTCCATCATAATGGACCGTTTAAATGCAAATCAGGAAGGAGAGACCTAGATACAGACAAACAGAATGACAGAGACGGAGATAGGCAAAAATAGGCACACAGAACAGATGACAGACTTCAACCATGTGATCCATAAAGTATGCTCTTCTATTCAAAAGGGCATTCACATTTCTTTCTTATTATCCTACAATATTTTCCCTCATGTCTTCTGAATTCTTTCCTGTCTCCCTTTCTACCATCATTGTTTGAGGTAGAATGGAAAGAGTACTAGATTTGGAATCAGAGGATCTCACTTACCTCATTTATAAAACAAATAGTTTGGACTAGATGTTCATTCTAGCTCTCAACCTATGATTCTATAATTAATGCTTATTTCTGCATATTGATCTGGTAGGTCTCTTCCCCCCACTAAGACTTTCAACCTTATTGACATCATTATGACTCCATGCTTATTGAATACCACCCTTCCCTCATACTCCACCTTATGAAGGAGGGTGGTAAGAGGAAAAGGGAAGAGTTAGAATTTTGTTTTGTTTTGTTTATATTTACGTAGACTTTTCTGTTTTCTATTTCACCAATTTCTCTTCTAATTTTGCTTTTATTTTAATTTTGTTCATTTGTTGATAATCTGTTGTTTGTCCAAAATTTACATAGATTTTTCTGTTTTCTATTTCACCAATTTCTCTTCTAATTTTACTTTTATTTTCATTTTGTTCATTTGTTGATAATCTGTTGTTTGTTTCAAAATTTTCATTTTGTTTATCTTTCTGTTATATTTATCCACTTCTGAAGGAAGAACCAATAATTATTTTGCTATTTCTTTGATATAAAGTTAGCTTTTCCTTTACTATGCTATATGGTAAATAATATTTAATAATAATATTGGGTTTTTGTTAATGGTGCCATAATTGTTCTCCTACTTATCCTTCTCAATATTATGACATTTTATTTTTATTTCGTCTATTAAAATGATAAAACTTCTACTCTTTTGAATTGCTCTTTGGATCTGAGTGTAAGATTCATTCTGAATCTACCTTTTTTAAAATAATCTAACATATTTTTCAATGATTTTCATAGGAATAAAATGAGAGACTTTGTCAAATATTTATTGAATTATATCAGTAAAGAAGTAGAAGCAAGTTTATCCTGGCACAGCTAATCTGAACCTGTCCTGATGAAGACATTCCAGCTCTTTGCAATAATTGCTTCATTTTCTGAATGTTCATTAAAATTTCTTTAATACTACATTCTATAATTTCACCAGAAATCAAAATCAGACTCACTGACAGATAGTTTACAGACATCAATCTGTTCTTTTTTTTTAATTCTGAAAACAATTGTCCTTTTTTAATGTTACAGAACCTTTCTCTTTCTTTACCCTTAATCTTAAAAAACAAAAGATCACAGACTGTGGCTCAGTAGCTCATCTAACACTTCTTTCAATATCCTACATTGTAATTCACTTGGTCTAGCTGACTCCAACTCATCTAAGATATTTTAGGCTTTTCTTGCAATGTCCTTTCTTTAATTTCAGTTTCCTATTAGTCATTTTTGTTTGGCTTTTTCTGATGCAAAGATCATTCTTGATTGTGGCAGAGAAAACAAAGACAAAGTAAGATTTGAACAAAAATACCTTTGGCTGCACCACCTTTTTTCATTGACCCAAGTTACTCCTACCTTTTGTTCATCCCTTTTTTTAAAAAATCCTATTCCTTCATTAATATAGCTCCAATAAACCCCAGACTTTTGATGTCCTTGACTTTCTATGCCAGCCTCAACTGACTAGGCATTAGATCTCCTGACATTTATACATGTAAGTATGCACCATTCCTATAGATTTATGTCACAATTTTAGATTCATCCTCCACTATCTGACCTTGCCTCCATCCTTTTTACTATATGTTTAAAATCTAAGTTGACTATTGTTTTACAACTAAGTTAGGCTCTCCGAGTTGATTCCTTTTTTCTCCTCATCAGAATAACTTCTTTTTTGTTTCTAATTTCCTTCTTGAGAACTTTCCATCTCACCAAGGTTGATTTCACCTATAGAAATTTAGACTGTGTTAACCATTAGGGCAGCTAGCTGGCAGAATAGATAGAGGGCTAGACCCAAATTCAGGAAGACATATCTATATCTTATATCTATTATCTTATATCTATAAGAAAGATGCTCCAGAGTTCAGAACCAGTCTCAGACACTAGGTGTATGACTCTGGGCAAGTAACTTACTCCTGTTTGCCTCAGAGTTTCCTCATCTGTAAATTGAGCTGGAGAAGAAAATGGCAAACCAGTCCAATATCTTTGTCAAGAAAACACCAAATGAGGCCATGAAAAGTTGTACACAACTGAAACAATAGGATAATGATCTATTCATTCTTTTTCTAAAATCTTTAAAATATGATTTCCCAAAATGTTAGAGTCCATGTCAGTCAATTTCTGGTTTTGCAAACAAGGAATTCAGTCAGCATAGGAAGAATACCTTCTTCCAACCCTTTCATTTTACAGATGAGGGAACTGAAGCCGTGAAAGCTAACTGACTTGAACAAGATCATAGAGGAAGTAAATGTTAGAGGTAGGATTGAACCCAGTTCCTTTGTTTCAACACTGACTCTGTTAAGCAATTATAAAGTATATCTAAAATGATTACACGAAAGAATGGGTAAGAAATGTCCAAGTACACAACTCTAAAATATCAAGATATTTTATATGCTGTAATTAAAATATCTTCAGTGGCTGAATATTCTTCTTTCACCTCCATGTTTTGATACTGTATGGATGATACCTATATCTTTTACAAATATAAATATGTTGTTTTTGAGGCATAAGGTAGATACAATTGTAGTGCTTTTTTTACTTGACCATTTCAATGAAAAGTAATATTTTCTCAATTTTAAGTTATTTAATGTCTTCAAGCAAAATGTAAATGGAAAATATTTATGAAGAAAAAATTCAACTTGACACAGATAGCTAGAAACAGATGAGCTTAAAATAGAATGATAGAATCTAAGATGTTTTTTAAAAACTGGAAGATCTAATTATAGTTCTGCCTTCAGTCGGGAGGGGGCATAGAGTATTTACCTCTTGAAGAAACCAGTAGAGATGACCTAGTCTATATCTTATACTAGTTGGTAAAGCTACATCATGTTTTCAAAGTCCTATAGAAAAGAATTTTTAATAGCCTCCTGGTAACCTGTTCTAATATTTAAAATTTCTCACTGCAAATCTTTCCAAAATGTGAGCAAAATGATTGAAAGTCCATGTTCTACTCATAGCAGAGAGTGTCATCCCCAGTGTCACTAGTATCACAAGAATGGTGCACCATTATTTTCTCTTTCTCTGCTCTCTCTGTCTATATACACATATGCATGCATGTGTGTGCACACACACAATAGAAATAAAGAAATAAATAGATACACATACATACACACACATATATATGTGTGTGTATGTATATCCTGTTATTAGGTTCAAGTTTTATAGTTCAGTATTTCATTGCTAACTCCTGTCAAGTTAGCATTCTTATTAGGTTAAAAACAGTTTTTGTCTTGAGTTCAAAGCTTCTTAATTTTCAAAAGTGCATCTTGAAAATGATGTACAAAAGAAAATGATGCATTTAGAAGGCTGGTATTAAAATAATAATAAGACCGTGTGTGAGTAAAGACAGAAAATTTCCCTAAAACACTTCTGATACTTCAAAGTTAAAATATTAATCTATTTGTAGACTCTGCATCATGCTCTTTAATTTTCAAAACTAAAATTAAACAGTATAAAGAAGGTCTACAATTTGCTTCTCAACTTTTCCCTTTCTTTTATCAACAATCATTAAGCAATTAAAATATCATTTCAAATGATAAAATATTGCTAATATTTTTTAAAAAATAATCATGTGGCAAAAAAACATGGTGCAATTGATTTAAATTAAATCATAGTACCATAGGATTCAGTGCAGAAAGCAGCCTTTGAAATCCTCTAGTCTGAGAAACATTGTGAAACATGTGATTAACAAGATGGTGGAGATAATTTCTACAAACCAATGCAAATATCTCAGAAAAATGAATCATGTGCCAGATATGGAGTAAAGTATATAATTCACAAGATAAGACAGAAACACTATACATGGCAAAAATACAATTATATCTGTCAAATGTCATATTTAAACCTCCCATTTAATGTCCCCATATCCCACCCCACATCTGCATGGTAAACAAAGCAAACGCAACACAATCGCACAGTCTTCAAATTCAAAGCTGAAACATCAGGAGTCCTGTTAATTCTACCCATAGAAGTGAATCATTCTAAATTCTACCATAAAATTTGTAAACATGGAAAGTATAGTGAAAGTAAGGAAGGGCAGTGAATGAAAGAACACACAGCACAGATTGCATTAGGAGATATTGAATTTCTGTACCTGTGAGAAAGGAGATTGAAACTACTGCTCCAGTCATTTTTTTTTCCTCCTGGAATTTGTTCTGAGAGGAGGACTGCTTCAGTCACCCCCTAACATGAGGACATTGAAAACATAAGACTGAGGCACAGGAGGCAAAATGGGGATGATAGGTGACAAATGAAATAACATAGAAATGAAATTAAAGATTAAGTTCACATTTAAGGTCCAAAAGATCTACTGTCATGAATGACACAGAGAGAATATAGAAAGAAAAAGTGTGGTATGGTTTATGAGTCAGAGAAAAGGACTCAAAGTATATTGGAATAGGAAAAGAATAAGGGGAGGGAAAAGTAAAAGGAAGCTTATTGCAAAAGGGCACAGCTAAAGAAAGGTCCTTAAAATTATAGACTGTAATTAGAATAGAGAAGACTTTTGAGAAATACACATAGATGTGAAAAGAAAATAAAGGAAAGGAAGAAAAACTAGATTATTAAGCTAATTCAATTAAGTCAATTGAAGGACTTTGTGATAGAGCAAGTAACCATTGAGACTCTGGTAAAATGTTAAAAACAGAAACTTAGATACATGAAAAGAAAGGATCAATAAGAAATAATTGAGCTAATTATCTCAATGTTCATTAACACTGCAATTAAAAGTATTGGGAAAATAACTTTGTGTTTAATGAGAATATCTTGGAAAGTTGGAAAAATAGTTTTGTAGAAAATCAATTTTTATAACAGGCCACAGTAAGTTGAAAATGCCAGGTCAGGCCAGGAAAAAGACAGAAAATAATGAGATCAGTTTACTACAACCATGACTTATACGAAAATTTTTTTTATTCTTTCTTTTCTTTTTTTTTTAAATTAACTTTTGTTTATTTTTTCGTTTACATCATTGATTTCCACAAGGTTTTGAGTTACAAATATTCTCCCCTTCTTTCCCCTACTGACCATCCCTAAATAGCGATCCCACTGTATACCCCCTCCACCAATCTGTTCTCTCCTATATTCTCCCCCCTCCCCCCTCTGGCTAAGATGGAGCTCCTTATCCCAGTGCCTGTATATCTTATTTCCCAGTGGCATGTGAATAATAATAATAATAATTTACATACATACATACATATATGTGTGTGTGCGTGCGTGTGTGTGTATATACATATATATATACATATATACATATATATATATATATATATATATGTAAAATTTGATTTTAGAACTTTAAATTCTAGATTCTCTGCAGTCCTCCTTTGTCACCCACCCCCCTGGAAAGACAGGTAATTCAATACAGGCCGTACATGTGTAGTTACACAGCACATCTCCACAATGGACATATTGTGTAACACTGACTATATTTCCTTCCTTTCTATCCCACTCTCCACTTGTTCTATTCTCTACTTTGTACTTGTCCCTTTGCAGAAGTGCGTGCTTCTAACAACCCTCCCCACCAACCTGCCCTTTCCTCCATCATTCCCACTCTTATTCCCTTCCCCCCACTCTCCTGTGGGACAAGATACCCAATTTAAAGTGTATGTCATTCCTTCCCTAAGCCAAATTCAATGAGAGTAGGGTTAACCCATTCCCTTTTTGCCTTCCTGTTCTTCCCCTCCATTGTGACAGTTATCCCTTGACTCTTCTGTATGAGATGGTTAACCCCATTCTGTCTCTCCCTGTCTACTCTCATTCTATTCCTCTCACCTCTTAATTACACCTTTAAAAATATCATCCTTTCATATTCAATTAATCCTGTGCCCTCTGTCTACATACACATAAATACCCATACTCACATATGTATTCATATGCATATATTCCCCCCATATAGACAGATGTGTATGTATACATATATATACATATATGTATATGTACACACACACATACACACACATTTATATTCCCTTCACCTATCTTCATATTGAGAAAAGTTTCACAAGTTACAATTCTCATTTTTCCATGTTAGCATACAAATAGTTCAACTTTGATAAGTTCGTTATGATTTCTTTTCTGTGTTTACCTTCTCATACTTCTTGTGTTTGAATGTCACATTTTCTGTTCAGTTCTGGTTTTTTCCTCAAGAGTGCTTAAAAGTCCTCTACCTCATTGAATAGCCATGTTTTCCCCTGAAACATTATACTCTGTTTTGCTGGGTAGGTGATTTTTGGTTTTAATCTTAGCTCTCTTGATCTCTGGAATATCATATTCCAGGCCCATCTGTCCCTTAATGTAGAAACTCCTAGATCCTGGATTATCCTCATTGTGTTTCCACAGTATTGAAATTGTTTCTTCTTGGCAGCTTGTAATATTTGCTGCTTGATCTGGGAACTCTGGAACCTGACTATAACATTCCTAGGAGTTTTCTTTTTGGGATCTTTTTCAATAGGTGATAGTGAATTTTTTCAAGTTCTATTTTGCCCTCTGGTTCTAAAATATCTGGACAATTTTCCTTGAGAATTTCTTGAAGGATTATTTCTAGGTTCATTTTCTGATCATGGCTTTTAGGTAGTCCAATAATTTTTAAATTATCGCTCCTGGATCTATTTTCCAGGTGAGTGGGTTTTTTTTAAATGTGATATTTCACATTGCCTTCTATTTTTTCATTTGTTTGGATCCATTTAATAGTATCTTGCATTCTCATAAAGTCATTTGCTTCCATTTGTTCCACTATAATTCTGAAAGAATTACTCTCTTCAGCAAGCTTTTGAGATTATTTTTCCATCTGACAAATTTGACTTTTTAAGGCATTCTTCTCCTCATTGGATTTTTTGGCCTCCTTTGCCATTTGAGTTCATCTATTTTTTTAAAGTGTTACTTTCTTCAGTTAAGTTGTTGACTCTCTTATGATTTTCTTGCATCATTCTTATTTCTCTCCCCAATTTTTCCTCCACTTCTCTTATTTGGTTTTCAAATTCCTTTTTAAGCTCCTCTATCACCTCTATCTAGTTCATAGTTTTCTTGGAAGCTTTCGGTGTGGGAGTTCTGACTGTGTTGTCTCCCTCCTGTCCCATGCTTTGGTCCTTTTTGTCCCCAAAAAAGGAATCTAAAGTTGGATTGCTGTGCTTGCTTTGCTTCCTTTGCCTGCTTATGTTGCCAGTCAATTACTTGGCTTTTGGGCTCAGTAGTAAAACTCTGCTTTCAGAGGGGAGAACTCTCCCAAATCACTGGGTGTTTTGCACCTGCCAGAGCTATTAGGAGGCCTCCATTTTTTGCAGCCCCCCACTAGCTTTGGCTCACTGAAAATGCACATCAGGACCACCACCCAAGACTGAGATCAATTCCTGGCAGCTCTAGGAAAGAGCACTTAGCTTCTGAATGATTGCTTTGCCCCCCTGCAATCTGCTGAACACACTGTATCTTGAACCCAACATAGTTATATTGTAATTTGATATCTCTTCAAGAACAAAGAACAACAATGATTCCCTTTGCTAAGGAATATTATCTTTGAAATGGAAAAGAAATAAAAAATATCTTAGAGGAAATTAAAGATACGTATGAGTAAGAAGGTAGTGAGATAACATCTAGATTCCCTAGAATTTCAAGTTTCTGGGTACACATAAATTACATCACACAGTCCTGAAAGAACTTCTGGATGTGATTGGTGTGCCTCTGTCTATGATTTTTGCAATATTGCATAGAATAGGAGAGTTTTTGCAGAAATTGATTAAAAAAATGTTGTTCTGTTTTGTTTTGTTTTTGTTTTTAAGGAATAGAATGGAACCTAGAATATTGGAATGATGCAGGGCATTATAGACAAGTCATATTTCTTTTTGTTTTGACAGAATTATTAACTCTAGGAATCCAAAACTAATATAATAACTGAACTGAAAGAGTTAAGAGGGTAATATTTATATGGCCTAGTAGAGTACGTCAGTGATATGTCCTTGACATTGCCCTATTTAATATTTTCTCAGTGTTTTGTTTTGTTTTGGTTTTTAGAAAAAACAAAGCTGGCAGGGATAGTGAACATTCTAGATGACAGAGTCAGAATTTTAAAAACATCTTGAAATGCTAGTGCATTAGGCTGAATGTACCTAGATGAAACTTATTAGTTAGATGTAAATGTAAAATCTCACGCTTGAGTACCAAATTTAGTCTTTTCCAAGTAAAGGATGAGGAAAATGTGGTAAAAAAAAAAAAGCATTTTTTTTCTGAGAAGAAAAAGATACAGGGGTTTCTGTAGTATCAACACATTATGAGTCAGTAGTTTGGTGCGGTAGCCAAGAAAGTGAGTGTGATCTTGAACTCTGTTAACAGAGACATAGCTTCCAGGAAAAGAGAGGTGAACGTTCTTCTGTACGTTAGTTAGATATCACATGAAATACTATTTTCAGTTCTGATTGCCACAGCTAGGGTACTGATAAAGGAGAAAGCACATAGTATGGAAGGAAATGATTGGAACTGTACCAAAAGGAAATGTTTGCTTTGAGGGTGGTGGTATGTTCCTCCCCTTAACCCCTCCACCTCACCCTGCCCCCAATCCTCATGGAAGTATTCAAGCAGAAAAGACTGGATAACCTCTTTACAGTTATCTTCTAATTGGACTTATTTTTTCAGATATTCCTTGGAGTTCATAACTGTTATGATGGTGATTTTGTGATTGAAGTGTTGCCTCTGATGTACACTATCAAATTTCTTAATTTCTTGGCAATTAAGCAGCTTATTATGACTATAAGTTACAGCTACATTAGTGGAGGAAGTTTTCATACCAGGAGTTCCTCCCATTGATGAAATGATAGGTATATAACTTTCCTCCTTTAAAAAAAAAATCCATACAGGGGGTGGCTAGGTGGCGCAGTGAATAGAGCACCGGCCCTGGAGTCAGGAGTACCTGAGTTCAAATCCGGCCTCAGACACTTAACACAAAAACTAGCCGTGTGACCTTGGGCAAGTCACTTAACCCCAACTGCCCTCTAAAAAAAAATAAAAAAATAAAAAAAAGAAATGTTTAAAAATAAATAAATAAATAAATAAATCCATACAAAGAAGGTGTTTAATGAAATACCATAAAAGTCTTTCCTTAGCTCCATGCTGTTTAATGGGATATGTGTTCAGCTCTGAGATATTTAAAAGGATTTGGGGTTTTTTTTTTCATCTATGACCCCAAAGTATAACTTTTAGTAACGATTTTCAGTGACAGGATTTTAAAATACATATTGACTCTCTCTAGGGTTCAGTCAAAGCTATTAATATTTAATCTAATAGGAATACATATTAATATTGAAATTTAGGCACCAAGAAACAACTTTACACTTACAATATGGGGTATTCTAGATGGCATCATAGAAGCAACAAGATTCCACAGCTCCCAAATAGTCACCTCAAATACCCATAAAATATGACTCTAAACAAATTTTAGGGCTCAAAAGCTCATACAAAAATACAGAAAAACACATCTCTCACTAAAGGGAGCTTGGCAGGAAGGGCTCATATCAACATGCTGGGAGCCAAAACCAGCCCAGCCTGAAACTGCAGCTTGGCCCCAGTGTGGTCAGGAGACATGCAGCTGGAGCTTTCAGGATAGTGGATGAGTGGCAGCTGTAGCAGTTTCCAGAATTATCAAGCCATGAGAAAAAAGGACTAAGTGAAAGGTCAGTGGAACTCAGCTAAATTTGGGGGAGAAAAGCATTGTGGCCTAACTGCTTCCAGGGCAGGGAAGTGGCAGAAGCTGCGGCCCTGCAGCCCCCTCCACATGGCTGCTTCAGAGCTCCTGGTCTGCAGGCTGCAGGGGGGCCAAGCAATTGTTCAGAGGCTGAGTGCTCTTGTGTTGAGTGGCCTGGATCCAGATTGCCATCTTGGGTGGTGGTCCTGGGGTACATTTTCAGTGAACCAAAGCTGGTGGGGGTAGCAAAAAACAAAACAAAACAAAACAAAACCCAGCACCGTCCCAATAGCTCTGGCAGCTGTGAAAACCCCAGCAATTTGGGACAGAGCTCTCTCTTCTGGAAGCAGAGTTACACAGAGCTAAAAAGTCAAGTAATTCACTGGCAACATGAGCAGGCAAAGGTAGCAAAGTAAGAACAGCAATTAAACTCTAGAATCCTTTTTTGGGGACAAAAAGTAGCAAAGTATGGAACAGGAGGAAGACAACAAAGTCAGAACTCCCATAACAAAAGCTTCCAAGAAACATGTAGACTGCCTACAAGCCATACATGAGTTTAAGAAGGATTTTGAAAACCAAATAAGAGAAGTGGAGGAAAAATTGGGAAGAAAAATGAGAATGATGCAAGAAAATCATGAAAAGAGTCAACAACCTGACTGAAGAAAAAAACACCTTAAAGAACAAAAGAGGCCCAAAAAGCCAATGAGGAGAAGAATGCCTTAAAAAGTCAAATTTACCAGATGGAAAAAGAATCTCAGAAGCTTTCTGAAGAGAATAGTTCCTTCAGAATTAGAGTGGAACAAATGGAAGCAAATGACTTTATGAGAAATCACAATACTATTAAACAGCTCCAAACAAATAAAAAAAATAGAAGGCAATGTGAAATATCTACTTGAAAAAAACTAGTGACCAGGATCTGGCAGCTTCTACATTGAGGGACTGAAGGGCCTGGAATATGATATTCCAGAGATCAAGGGAGCAAGGATTAAAACCAAGAATCACCTACCAGTAAAATTAAGTATAATGTTCCACGGGAAAATATGGTCATTCAGTGAGGTGGAGGACTTTCAAACATTGTTGCTGAAAAAAGCACACCAAAAAGAAAATTTGACATTCAAATACAGGAAGAATGAAAAGGTAAACATGGGAAAGAAATCATAAGGAACTTATCAAAGTTGAACTATTTACATGCCAACATGAAAAAAATGATCATTGTAACTTATGAAGCTTTTCTCATTTCATATATGTATATATATATGTATGTATGTATGTATGTGTATGTATGTATATGTACATATACACATATGTCTATATAGGGGATTTATATATGCATATGAACACATGTGAGTATGTGTATACGTGTGTACATAGAGGACACAACATCTATTGAATAGGAAGGGACAATACTTTAAAAAGTGAAATTCTGAGGTGGGTGAGGATTAGAATTAGAGGAGACAGGGAGAAAAAGAATGGGATAAATCATCTCATATAGAAGAGCCTAGAGATAATTGTTACAATGCAGGGGAAGAACAGGAAGGCAAAAGGGAAAGGGTCAGCCTTACTCTCATTGAATTTGGCTTAGGGAAGGAATGACATAAATTCTAAACTGGGTATCTTGTCACACAGGAGAGTAGGGGAATGGGGATGAGAGGTGAGATGACAGAGGGGA
>CM053594.1:180634918-180650968 GCA_028646575.1 Pseudocheirus occidentalis
AAGCTCTGTAATACCTGCAACTAGGAATTAAGATATACAGGGGCTGGGGTAGGGAGACCCTCCCTGCCCTACCAGAAAGTAAGAGAGCAGATCAGGGGAGGGGCTTTACAGTGGGATAGCTGTTTTGGGGTTATGGTACGGGAAAGATGGGGAAAACATTTGTAATTCAAAAATCTCATGAAAATGAATGATATGAACAAGAAAACAAATTTTAAAAACTAATAAAAAAATTAAAAAAACAAGAAGGATTTGGCTGAAACAGAAAGCTAATGTTGTGTGTATATAAGAAAAGCCCCAGAAAGGCAAGGGCAGAATTACTTGTGACAAGAGTCTGGCGTCAGAAGCTGATCTGAAGAAGAGCCCAGGAGCCCAGGAGATGAGGAAGAGAGGAGCAATGGAGGTGAGGAGGCTGCAAAAGAAAAGCCCCATCCCCAAGGCCAGAGAGAATGATTTTGATTTTGAAAACCTGGTGGAGTGTCTTTAATTCTGGGAGCCAGCTGGGACTTCTGGGTCTAAGGGCCAGCCAAACACTCCAAAGACTAAGGAAGTATGACTGGCATGCAGGGACTTTGTCTGTTTGTGGCTTTGTTGAGCCTTGAATTCTCAGTAAAAGAAATTGTGAATGATTTGAGATGGACTGGACCCTGTTGACTTCAATGCGGGTTACGACCTACCTGGAGAGCTAGACAAGGAACTGGGAGCTGTCTGCCACTGAACCCAGATGAATCCAGTTTGGTGAATCCAGGTAGAATCTGGGACCATGGAAGGGGAACCAGGGAATCTGAGATTTGGCCCCAACCCTCAATATGAAAAGACCTCTCTGTGGGTACTGAGTAATGATGAAATTGTAGTTTACTAGTGATCTAGGGGTGGAAGGTTTTTGTATTTTCTAATGATTGTACTTAGTGATGAATGATACTTAGTAATTGATTGCTGAATAAGTGATTGATTGAGTTAATGTAGTTGCCCCATGAAAGGAAGACTTTGACTACTGCGTTTTGAAATAACTGAATGACTGAGTAAGGAGGCAAACTTCCTTATGGATACCAGATGATTGTTCTTCATTCAATACTTTGTGGCCACTATGGTAGCCATTCTAATGATAAGCTGTTGTGAATACTGTATTGTGATTTTTCTGTGATAAGTCATAATATTGTGAATGCTGTATCTTGATTTTTTTTCAATATTTTGCTTTGATTTGTTATGGAATAAATAGGGTGTTAACTATACTGTGTAATCAGAACCTTAAAAGTTGTTCATAGTAGTATTCTACTGGAAAGCTGCTTGTGCATGGGATTACAGACACTTACTTAGCACAAAACTAGGTCTGTGAATTTGGGCAAGTCACTTAACCCACATTTCCCTACCTTCCCCCCTCAAAAAAAAAAGAAAAAAAGAAAAGCCAGCTAGCTGCAGGATTCAAAAATGGAAACACAATCCAAAACCCTAATAAATGTGGCACACATATATTTTTAGATCTTATCATTTCTGGATTTCTCAAGAAGGAAACCTTTGGGTGTTCTGAATACAAACTTCAAACTCTGTAAATGCTGACACATATAATTAGCTTTTTCAAAATACATAGGGTGTACTCAAAATAATATTAATATGGAAGCATATGGCTATTTGTACCCCTCCCCTACCACTTGAAAAATGGCGTATCCATTTGTTTCAAGCATCAAGAGTAGAATGGAAATTGTGATTACAAAGAATAATTTTTCTAGTGGTATCTTTTTCTTTATACTAATCATAAAATTTCAAATAGAAAAATTCTATTAAGTTGTTTCCTTGCTCATGTAAGATATTATCTATTAAGTTCTTGAGTGATATAATGTAGCACAGAAAGTTCAATGCAGAATATGTTTATGACTGTAATAAAATTTTCAAGTATTTTAGTGCTAGATTTATGCCTTTCCACTTGGATCTTTCTCCATCACAACCCCAAGAACACCAACATTAATCAAGAGGGTTTTATTTGTATTGGCTGCTCTGTCTAAATTTTCCTTGACATCCTGAAGAATGACTTAGACAGCTTAGATCTCTAAGAGAATATTAGAGATATGAAGGACATCAGGAATGATAGAATCATAGAATCTCAGAGCTGGAAGAAATACTGACAGGTCATCTAGCCCAAATTTCTTCTCAATGTAGAAAAATATCATGAGCATATGGTCACTGAGCTATTTTTAGGGAGGGGGAATTCACTATTTCTCGAAGCTGCTTTTTCTGTTTTTGGACAGTCTTTGTGACAGAAATAGTCCAGAAGAGATAGATGAATGGAGCTACATGATATTGTATTTTGGTAACTGAGACCAAGAAATTTTAGTTTGCAACTTGCCAATTTAAGATAATGATACATTTATATATTAAGATGTTGAGGTGGGGGGGGAGGAAGAGAAGGGCAAATTTTATTGATGTAGGACTGAAAAGAAATTCCTCTTTAAAAGGATCTGGAATATGTTGTTATTGTTCTTTTTCTTCTACAATGACCTGTAGATAAAATAAATTTCAGTATAAGGATTCTTAACTTACTGAAACTTGGTGGCACAAATTCAATCAAGTGGCAATCAAATTCTATTCCCAACTGTTTTTTAGCAGAAGGTGAAAGATGACAGTGAGATGCATAGCCATTCCATCTGGAGTCCCATGGCAGCAGCTGGAAAAGAAAAACAACTTTAGGATTGTTTCCAAACATGTGACAAAAGGTACTCACAGTAGTGAGCAGACAGGCCTGCCTTCAGTTTAGCAGACTGATAAAGTACGCAGCCAGGAATCAAGGGGGAAGAATCAGACCTCTGTTGTCTAGAGCCCAATATAAGGAGAAAAAAGGGTTCAGACCAAAAAAATTAATAGAGGAGGTTTAATTTAACTTAAATTCTAAGCAAAATTCAAAAAGAAGTTTATAGCCAATATGATAATAAAATAATTAAGACATATCTTTCCTTACATGCTGACAAGAGAGAGAGAGAGAGAGAGAGAGAGAGAGACAGAGACAGAGACAGGGAGAGAGAGAGAAATTTTTTCTCCTTCCAGGTAACTCCTAAAAAAGGATCAGATTGATCTCCAGACTCTAAGAGATTTTTTGATAATTAAGTTATATATTATTATTTTAACAATTAAATTATACACATTAAGTATTGGCTGCTTTTGAAAAACTTACATTTTGGGAATATACTTTTTATGACCCACCTATAGCATCAGAGAATTTGTTTAGCTGCCCTGAGGCTAGGGCTGGACCAAATTCCTCTCTCACCCAAGTCCAACAGACCTTTCCTATTCACCTTCTAAGTTGTCTTTGGCATTTTAAGAAATCTGGAAATCCCCACAGCTGCCAGTGATTCAGTGCCATCAGGCCTACTCTGAATTTGCTAGGGTCCAGTCTGTGCCAGCAGAGACCACATTGGATTGTACTCTTCTCTCAGACTGCTGTTGACCTTCCATGTTGTCTTGGGATGGAAATTTGTTACACTCTGTTAATTTGTAGGCTCTGTTGCTCTAGAATTTGTTTAGAGTTATTTCTTACAGGCATTTGGAGAAGATTGGGGGAGAGCTCATGCAAGTCCCTGCTTTTCCTCTGCCATCTTGGCTCCACCTCTGGGATATAAGTTTTAAACCAAATTTGAAGCCTTGAGAATTTCTGAAGCCTTCCCAATATGATCAGGAGTGAAGCAAGGATGTTCATTATCCTCAATATTATTTAATATTACTAGAAATATTAGATATAGAAATAAAATAAAAAATAAATTGTACCACTAAAATATGCTAAGAGAAAACACAAATATCACTCTTTGCAGATGATATTACGACATATTTAGAGAACTCTAGAAAGTAAACTAAAAAACTAGTTGAAACTGTTGCATTATGTAAAATAAACCTATATAAATCATCAGCATTTCTATATATTACCAACAAAACCCAGCAAGAAGAGGCAAAAAGAGAAATTCCATTTGAAATAACTGTCGACAATATAAAATACTTGAGAGCTTACTTGCCAAGACAAATCAGGGATTATATGAACACAATTGCAAAATACCCTTCACAAAATACAGACAGATATAAACAATTGGAGAAATATTTGTTGCTCATGAGTAGGCTAAGCTAATATAATAAAAATTACAATTCTATCTAAGTTAATTTTTTTGTTCAGTGCCATACCAATCAAACTACCAAGAATTTTTTTTTATAGAACTAGAAAAAATAATAAAATTCATCTGGAAGAGCAAAAGGTCAAGAATATCAATTTTTTTAAATGTAGTGGAAGATAACCCAGCAGCCCAGATTTCAAATTACATTAGAAAGCAATAATCTTCAGGACAATCCAGTACTGGCTAAGAAACTGAGTGGTGGAGCTTTGGAACAGGTTAGGTAAACAATAACAGTGGTAAATGACAATAGTAAACTAGTGTTTGGTAAACACAAAGATCCAAGCTTTGGGGCTAAGAACTCAATATTTCACAAAAATTTCTGGGAAAACTGGCAAACAATTTGGCAAAAACTAGGCATGGACTGGCATCTCACACCATATACCAAGATAAGGCCAAAATGAAAAAATGATTTCAGTATAAAGGGTGATATAATGAATAAATTAATGGGGGAAAATGTACCTGTTGTTTCTTTGGCTAAGGGAAGAGTTTACAACCCAAGAAGAGATGGAGAAGATCACAGGAAGTAAAACAGATAATCTTGACACGACATTTTAAAAAAGACTTTTGCAAAAATAAAAAAAAATACAGCCAAAATTAGTAGGAAAACAGGAAACTGGTGGGAAATTTTAAAAGTTTATCTTATAAAGATCTTATTTCTCAATATATAGGAAACAGAGCAGGCAGTTTTCAGAATAAGAAAGTTAAAGCTATCAATAGTCACATAATCACTACTAGAGAAAGGCATATTAAAACAATTGAGGTACCACTTCATATCTATCAGATTATTTACCATAACAGAAAAGGAAAATTGCTGATGCTGTAGGGGATTTGGAAAAATTGGGACACTAATGCACTGTTGGTGGACTTATGAAGTAGTCACACCATTTGGAGAACATTTTGGAACTGTGTCTGAAGAGTTATAAAACCATGCATACCTTTTGATTCATCAATAAGATTACTAGTACTGTATTCCAAAGAGATCAAAGAAAAGAGAAAATTACTTATTTGCACAAAAATATTTATTATTGCTATTCAGTCATTTCAGTCATGTAAGACTCTTTGCCACCAATGCAATATTTACAGTGCCTACAATCATGATAAAGATGGTGACTATAAGTATCACATGATGTTAGATTACAAAATATACCAGATTCTCCATGTAGAGAACAGAACTGAAGCAGTTATTTAGACACTAGAAAACCAAATCCCAAAACCAGTAAACTGATTCCATCATAGTATCAAAGATATTCAGCAGCCATAATAATGCTGAGAGCTACAGTATCACTTCAGCCTTCGCACAAACCAATACAACATCATCTCTCTCTCTCCCCTAGTCTGACTAACTCTGAACAACAGCTTCCTGTGGGCTCTCTCCACCCGTCAGCAAATTCCCTCTGTCACAGGCTCCATGTGATTACATTCAGCCTATTAGGGGGCAGAGTTTACTTTCAAAGCAGGGGAGGTTTTCAAACTTCCTCCAGGTCTATTGAGGGGTGAGGAAGATCTTCAAATTCCCATTCCCATTACACAGGAATACTGGAGAAGTTTGCCATTGCCTTCTCCCACTCATTTTACAGAAAAACAACTGAGGCAGAAAGAGTTAAGTAACTTGCCCACAGTCACATGGTTAGTAAAAATCTGAGATCAGGTTTGAACTCAAAAACGTGAGTCTTCTTGACTGTCACTGTATCCACTTAATTGAGGACTGGCAGAACTAGCTTTATTACATGATCATGATTTCATACTACTCTGCTACAAGAAATGATGAGCAGGATGATTTCAGAAAATTCTTAGAAGATTTATATGAACTACCATAAAGTAAAGTGAACAAAATCAGGAGAACAATATACACAGTAACAGTAATATACTAAGGATGATCAAGTGGGTAAGATTTAGACACTTTGATCAAGACAATGAACCAAGATAATTCCAAAGGATTCATGATTGAAAAATGCTATCCACCTCCAGAGAGAGAGAGAGAGCCGATCGACTCAGAATAAAGATTGGAGCATACTTTTTTTTAACTTTATTTTTTTTGTTCTATTTTTTTGTCTGTGTTTTCTTTTGCAATATGGCTAAAATGGAAATATTTTTGTATGCTTTCACATATATAATCAATGTCAAATTCCTTACATTCTCAAAATAGGGGGAGGAGTAGAAGAGAGAGAACTAATTTGGAACTCAAAATTTTTATTTAAAAACACTGTTAATTATTTACATGTAATTGGGAAATATTTAAGAAAATAAATCAAATATATTTTAAAAGAAACATGATCATTCGTGCCTCAAAGTGACATTTCACCATTTAGATCAGTGAGAATAGGAGAGGGTGTTGGATAGGTACTCAAGGAAATTTTCTTGGCCTATGAGTAGCTCCCTTATTGGATTATTTTTTTTTCATAATACTGATTTCCTTCTTTCTTTCTTTCTTCTTAAGAAGCATACTAAAGGCTAGTTTCTAATATCTTTTCCCAACCTTGTTCTGTTAGTATTTGTGTGCAAGCATTTATATGATATATGTATGTACATATATTTAAAAGGTTTTTTTCAAGCATCTACCATTAACTGATTAAAATTGCCCAAGAAATTCAGCAAATCCTTGTTAATTCATGAAAAAGTGCCTCAAGAAGATGCAAAAGCATTACAAGTTTTTCCAGGAGTTCAGCTCTGGAATAGGTCATGATGGCCCCAGTTTATATCAAGAGAAGGACTTTGGAAGATGTTTCCCATTCTGTACTTACTTATTAGAGCTTGCCATCACCAAACTGGCTCAATTATAATGGACTTGAATGAAAAGCCCTCAGTTCCCTAGAGGAATCTACATTCTAATTGATTTGTGGAAGTGAGCCCCTCAAGGAACAAAGATAATCCCCACAGCTCCTCAACTGGAATAGCTGCAAGAAGTGAGACACTGTTGGAAATCCACTGAGGAATAATGACTGCTGGGGATACAGATTTTAGTTTATTAATAATTGGGAAAATTGGGATCAAGCCACAGTAAAATACCAGGGGGGAAGAAACTGCAACTCAGCATAGACACTAATTCTATGGGTAAATATTAATCAGATATTCATTGCTCCCATTTTGCTCTCACACATACACACTAGACTCCAGCAAAACTGGATGACTCTCAACCTTCAGAATAAGCCATAATATCTTCCACCTCAACGCTTTTACTCATTTTACTTTACTTTATACCTGAACCCCCCCCCCACTACCACATCTTCAGTTACTAAATTCCTATTCTTCTTTAAAATGTATCTCAAATCTCTTCCTACCACAATTCCTTTCTTGACTCACCTATTTATTAATTTCATCATTTGTGCTGTATCTAAAATGACACTTTGCTTTACACATCTCTTATAAACTTACATTGTGCAATTAGTCATCTGTGTAAGTGTTTTATTTTCCCTAAGGCAGAGGCTGTATGACAACAGGGACTACATACCATCTAAACTTTTTCTTTTTGTTTTTATTCCACACACACACTCTTAGGAGGTGCCTAGCAATATGCCCTACAAACATTAGTTCATAGTAATTGTTCCTGGCAATGAATGAATTGGTTCTTTGGTCATTTAGCAACCAACTCTTTACCAAAGTTTTTTGGTACTGTTTTTATGTATTAGCTGTATAAAAGATACTTTACGTTTACTTTGTATATAGAATTACAGGTTCCTAAAACTATACATGGATGGGATATTACAGGCTATCTAATCAAATGCCCTCAATCTGCATAGAAGGAATAAGTCCAGTGACTTGTCCAAGGACACAATGTAGTCTGTGAAAGATTAGATATCCTGTATTTATATATTTTATATTTATTTATCTTTTAAATATACTCATCTTTTGTTCCTTGCCCAATCTCAACTGAAAAATAGGAATGTAAGCTTGCTGGAGAGGGAGACAGTTGTCTCCTTTTTGTCAATTCAGATGAATACTTTCTCTAGCACTTAGAACAGTGGTTCTCAATCTTCATAATGCCTAATGCAGTTCCTCATGCTGTGGTGACCCCCAACCATAAAATTATTTTTGTTGCCTACTTCATAACTGTAATTTTGCTACTGTTATGAATCGTAATATAAATATCTGACATTCAGGATGAATTTAAATTGAACATAGCCCACAGGTTGAGAACTGCTGACTTAGAGTTTTAGGATCTTGCCTGGAGATGCTGAGAGGTTAAATTACTTGCCCAGGTTCATGCAGTCAACAGGTATCTTTCTCTGTCATTTGGTCAGCTCCAAATCCACTAATATTATACCATCTAGACTTCACCATTGTTTCACAAAACTCATCTTTGGGCAAGATCACATCAACTTTAAAATTCATACCTCTTCAGTGTCTCCTGTCGCTAGGGATCCTCTCTCCCTCTGATTGGAGAGATTAGGGAATAGACATCAGAGAGGTCCTACAGATCCTCCACTGAATGAGGGAGCTGACGGCATCCATTTCATCACTTCTAATGAAGTTTCTTTTTATCATACCATCACACAGGGTAGCTTCCCTCCATCCCTCACTCTGTTTTTCTATGTATGTTTTCTACCATTAAATTATGAGCTCCTTGAAGGCATTTTGTCTTTTTTTGTACCCCCAATGCTTAGGACAGTGCCTGGTACTTAATAATTGACTCTTTCTCTATCTCTGTCTCTATCTCTGTCTGTCTCTCTGTCTCTGTCTCTCTCTGTCTCTTTCTCCTCCTCCCTCTCTTCCTCACCATGGCACATAGTAAATGCTTGATAAATGCTTATTAGATAAATGAATGAATAAATGGCAAGTGTTCATTAGGGTAAGAACTTTAAAGAGATTAGAGTCCAAGCCAAATGAGAATTTTTAAATGGAACTCATGGAGGCTCAATATGCTCTGTTTCTCCTTTCTTTCCCTGTTTTGGGTTAGCTGCCAAAAGAACCTGTATGTCCAGAGTTCTCTAACCTAGTAATAACAAAGTGAAAAGCTTCCATTCTCAAGGAATTTTGACCTCTGATGGAGGAGAACATGGATAGAAGGGACCAATGTGACCCCATGTCTCATCAGTAATCATACCAATGTTAGGGATTGGGAAGAAGCTTCTTACTCAAAGTCAACATTCCGATCTTCCATGTACCAGATAAAACTGTATTAAAGCCTTACTATCCCTCATCCTAATGGGTCTATTAGCTTGGAAAAAGTGATAAATGAATTCTTTCATGGAAAAAAGCTATGAAATCTTACACCAGATAAATATTAGAGAGGTAAGGAGAACAATTTTTCCAAGAATTATGAAATATCCATTGAATATTAAAAAATTTTATTTCAGACCATTAGCCATACTGTACATAGACGGTACTATATAAATGCATCTTTGCTTCCCTTACCTTAGAAATTTATTGTGCATGATTTGTTTACATGTAGATAGATACACACATATACAGACATTATTTATGTATATGTATAATATTGGATTTTGGGCTTGGTAGGTCTATGTTCCAATCTGCTTCATAAAAACATTTGTCCCTTCACCTCTTCCTGCTCCTTGGTGCTCAAGCCAATAGGACAGAGATGCTGAATAATACTGAATGTCACTCAACATGATTACAAGACAGAAAAAAAACTTTCAGTTCCCATATGGTAGGGACCCCATTCACCAACTGTATTTCTTTCAGATGCAAACATCCCCCCAAATATCTAGGCCAAGAGCAGATAATATACAGTCACTGATGCTCAATGAAGGCTTGCTTAATGAGAGCAGAGCACCACTGCACCATTCTCTGCTTTCTTCTTTTTTTGTCTTCTCACCTTGACTTCCCTCCAAGCATGTTTCCACCTCTCTTTCCTGTTGTCTTCCATCCAAAATTAAATTTCAATATGAGTTCCTTTACCTTGACTTGAGAAAAATGGAGGAAAAAGGAAAAAAAATGCCTAAAATGACAAGTTTCAGTCCTCCATATCTGTGTTATCTAAGGAAGGAATTATCCTTCCTTAAAGGAGTTCATCCTTGATTTTTGAAGAGGACCAATGATATCATGCTATGATGGATGATATCTTGATTTGTGTGTGAACTGGATTGAAGTAAAGCACAGTTGCAAAAAGTCATCAGCCTCCATCTCTCTTCCAGAGTCATTGTAGTACAGTGGCAGGACAAATGTCAAGATGACTGGTGATGGCCTAAGACAGGGTTGGGGAACCTGCAGCCTCAAAGCCACATGTGGCCCTCAGGCTCCTCAAGTATTTGCCCTCTGACTGAATCCAAACTTCACAGAAAAAATCCCCTTAACATAAGGATTTGTTCTGTAGAACTTGGACTCAGTTGAGAGGCTGCACCCAAGGACCTAGAAGGCCATGTGTGGCCTCCAGGCTGCAAATTCCCCACCCCTCGCCTAGGATAAAGTAAATGACCTTGGTATCTTCAATGTCTGACCAAGTTCTAAGCACTCCACAGCATTTGAGGTGTATGGAGTTCTCAGGGAAGACTAGCTCTTCTGGTATGAGGCCTTTCTGAGGCCTGGGGCTGTGTATATACCTTTTGTGTCCACCTGTCACCCAGCTCCCACTCATGGTTCCAAGAAGCTATAACATGTACAGCAGTTACATCCTGGTAAAACTATTTTGGCAGATGGGTTAAACTAGGGGTAAGGGTAACCAACAAGCCTCAAACTTGTCAGGATGTCTACTCCAAGCATGGGAAGATTTCTCCCCCAGTGGAATGCATGGATATGAACAATTTGCTCCAATAGCCATGAAGACAGTCGAATCTTAAAAGAATTAATTTGCATGAGACCGAGATCTTACTACTTGGATTTTTTTTTACTCAAATTGTATCTTATTCTTGTTTCCATGATCACCATAACCCTTCTAGATAGCATTTTTAAATTTATAAGTTGTCGATATAAAATACAATCACAGAAAATAAGATTACAAAGGAGAAACTAGAAGTCACTTACAGACTGTCCCAAGGGTCAAAGGAGCATAATTTGCAAACTGGATCATATGTTAAGTAAAAATCACTTCCTGAGATTATATGCTAAATCAAGACCTTGATCTCAGATAAACTGTAGATATCTTCTATAAAATCAGTAGAAAATCAAAGGTTGCTGATAAATTTGAGATGATGCAAATATGTTAATAAACTAACGCTGAGTTGATACCAATGAGAGTTAGTCTGTCCTCCAACAAACTCGTACAAAATTGAGACCCCAAACTCCTGTCCCTTGAGCACACTTCTATCTCTATCTGGGTCCATCCTGATGAGTGCTCCCAAATGTAATCCATGGTCACATGAATTACTTTTTGTGCCTCCCCTCTTCCCCATTTGCCTCCCATGATACCTGCCTTCTTCATCCCCAAGCTATCTACTTCTTCTCTCTTCCCTTTCATGCTGTTTGCCACTGTACCTTCTGTGCCTTCTTAAAGAGTGATTGAAGCATCACTCTCTACTATCATTAATAGTCTTTCCTAGAGCATACCCAAAGAACTGGGCCATACCTGCTTCAATTTTATAATTTTAGAAATTAATTAATAATTCAGATTTATAAACGAAATTTCTTTTGTCTTATCAAGTGGGTGGATTATCTCTGCAAGCCTTGGTATTGCAACTTCCATTCTTCTGCCTTATGAACATTTCAGATTCTAATACTCTATCCATTCAGTCAGTCATCAAACTTTTATTAAAAACATACTACGTACAATCTGTTAAGCAATAGGGAGATACACAAAGGTAAAGAAGATAGTATTTTGCCTTAAAGGATGATACAAGAATATATATATATATATGTGTGTGTGTATATGTATGTGTATATGTATATGCATATATATATGTATATCTATATATAGAAATATATATTTCAAATTTCTATATATATTTCAAATATAATTTCAAATTTCTATATATATAGAAATATATATGTATATATATGTATATATAACAGATTGTACATAATAATTTTTTTCTTTTTTTGGGGAGGGCAATTGGGGTTAACTGACTTGTCCAAGGTCATATGGCTAGAAAGTGTTAAGTGTCTGAGGCTGGATTTGAACTCAGGTCCTCCTGACTGCAGGACTGGTGTTCTATTCACCACTCCACCTAGCTGCCCATAATAAGTTTTTAATATATATTTATTTATTATATAGAGAGATTATAAAGTTTACATATAGATATATATATAAATTATATATAGCTTATTTATATATGTATATGTGTATGTATGTATTTATCTACATACAAACAGATTGTATATGATAAATTTCTAATGGAAAGGAATCAAATTAGCATTTCTATAGTACCATCTATGTTCCAGGCACTGTGCTAAGTGTTTTTGACAAATATATCATTTGCTCCTCACAACAACCCTGTGAGGCAGGTGATATTACTACTCCAATTTTTATAGTTGAAGAAACTGAAGCAAACAGAGATTGTGACTTGCCCAACGTCATACAGTTAATAAGGGTCTGAGCCTAGTTTTGAATGAGAGGAAGGGAGAGCAGAGGAGACAGAAATTAAGTTACTAAAATAAAAACTGAACAAGACAATCAAAATCAATAGAGAAATTGTTACAAATTAGAGTATAAGTGCGTGAAAGTAGAATAAAGGGTTATGAGTCAGACGATGAAAAAAATTCAGCTGCGGTTATCAGGAAAGGTTACATAAGAAGTGAAATGTGAACAGAGTTTGAAGGCTGACTAATAAGTCAATAGGCACAGAATGTGTCTATGATTTTATGACTTCACTGGCCATTAGACCACTTAGAAGAAAATGGGTAAAAGCATATGAGACTTAAAGTAATTTGAGAGGGAATGCGTCATAGTCAAAAGTATGCTACATAGGGAATCAAAGGTCCATTGGTCAAATTTCAACTCCACTAATTATTATGTTTATGAACTTAAGCATATCACAAACTCTGGAGGCCTTTGCTTCCTTAGTTGTAAAATTTAGTGGAGATCACTTATCAGTGAGCTCTCATCAGATAGCTAAGCCTGATATTCTCTATGGTCTCTCCTTCCTTTATACTTATGGTTTTATGAGTTCATAGAGAAAATAATTATGAGGGAGGAATATCATGCTACTGGGTAGTATAATGTCTATGGGCTGACCCTGATAAATTTTAGGAAGGATATTGACAAGTTAGAGTCTATTTAGTTAGTGGAGGATGACCAGGGTAAATAGGAGACTGAAAAACAAGGTATATTAGAACTATTTGAAAGAACTGAATACATACAGTCTGAAGGAAAAAAAAAGAGTTGAAGACTACATTATTTAAGTGTCAAAGTATAGGGAAAGTTGTCACTTGGAAAAGTTATCCCTAAAAATTCTTCTTGGGAGCGGTGACTAGGTAGCACAGTGAATAGAGCACCAACCCTGGAATCAGGAAGACCTGAGTTCAAATCCGACCTCAGACACTTAACACTTACTAGCCATGTGAACTTGGACAAGTCACTTAAGTCCAATTGCCTTGTCTTCCCTCCTCACACCCCCTCCAAAAAAAATTCTTCTTGGGACCAGAAGAACTAGGAGCTAAGTAATGGCATTATAGGAAGGCAAAAAAGACAGGCAAAACAAAACTTTCTATAACAGTCATCACAAAGAAAAGTCAACTTTCCTGAAAATAGTAGGCTCTCCATCACCAAAGTTTTTGTTTTAGAAATAAGTCTTATTCAGATAGCGGTTGGTCTATAGGTCTCTTCCTACATTGGACTACTGTGAAATAATCTAGTTGTCTCTCATTAGCAGAGAGACTTGATAATTGGTTAGAATTATAGTACCAATTTCAGTACCATCCACAATTTCTTAGCTAACCTCATGAGATGTCAGATTTGTACTTATTTTTAATAGGCACAAGGAAATTATGGCATGATTAAATTCAATAGTCTGTGTAAAAGCATTTTGAAATCTTAAATTTTTAGAGTTTTTGAGAATGTTAAAAGGGTCATACACCTTTCATTACATGATGTAAGTGTTGTTTATACCATTGTTGACAGATGGTCATGCAGGCTCCTTTGGAACATTTCCAGTAATGGGGAACTCATTAACTGACATTCCATTTTTGAACTCACAATGTTAGCAAGTTCTTCCTCATTTAGAGATAAAACTCAGCTGTGGAGTTATATATTAATCAATTTTTTCATATAATAACCATTGAGTTAAATGAAAACAGTCTTCATGTCATACTCCCCAAAATCTCTGCTTCTCTGTGTTACACATCCTTCATGTTTTGATCATTCCTAATGGAGTCCTTCATCATTTGAGACCATTCATAATCTGAATTACCTTTTGCTTCCTGTGGCTATACAGGTGTAGAAGCTCTAGATGGTTTACTTTTCCCTTTTCAGAGATGGGGGACTATAGATATGGAACACTGCATATACTATCAGACCTTATTTGTATGTTGGTTAAGTGATATACTGGTTTTTCCCTCATCTCTTTTCATTTCCTTTTTTATTCATTTTTGGTGTAAGAGACGGATCAGAGGGGAAAAGAGAAAAATACTTTTGGAAAAAAGTATTCTCTAAAGTATTTGGAAAAACATCTTAAAACAAAAACTATCAAAAATTTAAAGGAAAGAAGAGGTGAGTAAATAGAGTTAAGGATCATGGTAAAGTTGGGTACATATGCATCAATCAAACCCTGTATTTTATGAAATTGTCCCTAAGCTTATTGTGTTTCTAGTTCTCCATGTTCTTATTATCCTGCCTGTGGCTGACAGAAACCAGAGCTATGAATTTCTAGATTTTTGTTATTAAGGATTCTTCCTCAAACTTGCCTTTGGGTTTAGGAATATTGCCTATTATTTTATGGTTGGTTTATTTTAGCAGTTCAGGCTGACTACCAAGACTTCCTTTGACTTTGATCTTGGTTTAAACCCTAAGGCATTTTGTAATAATTCTCAATGTACTGTGAATTCTAAAATTGGAATAATCTCTCTCAGTTGTAAACTTTTCTCCTAAGAGATAGTATTACAAATTAAACACCAGAGGGCAGAACCAAGATGATAGAGTAAAAGCACAAACTTGGCATCAGTTCTGGTTCCAACCACTTCCAATATCTGTAAAGAAAATGACTTTAAACACATTGTAAAGCTATAGTACCCACAAAGAGACAGAGAGAAACAAAACTCCTGCTGAAGGCAGCCTGGCAGGCCAACGGGAAAGGTCTATCACACCAAGCTGGGAGCCAAGTGCAGTCTCCCATGAGCCACAGTTCTGGGCCTAGGGTGGCCCTGACCAGCAGTGGCTGGAGCACACGTCAGGAGAGTGAATCATCAGCAGCTGTGACAGTTTCCAGACTTCTCAACCCATAAATGTCAAAGATAAAGTAAAGGGTCAGTGAGGAACTCTGTCAGAAACAGAGGGGGAAGGAAGAGCATGGTCCAGCCCCTGCCCCCAGGGTGAGAAGTGGTGGAGGCACAGCAGCTGTGCAGTTGCTGCAGCACGGCTGCTTCCAGAGTTTCTGGCCTGCAGATTGTAGGGAGACTAAGCAAACATTCAGAGGGTAATCATTCTTGCTTTAACCTTCTTGGATCTGGATCATGGTCTTAGGTGGTGGTCCTGGGGTGTGTGGACAGTGAACCAGAGCTTGCGGGGGCTTCAGGGAGGGTGCCCAACTAATAGCTGCAAAAACCCCAGAGATTTGAGACAAAGGTCTCTACATTCTGGAAACAGATTTCTACCATGGCAAAGAGCTCAAAAGTCAAGTAGCTGGCTGGCAATATGAGCAAGCAGAGGAAGCACAATCAGACCATACAATCCTTTCATGGGGAGAAAAAGGATCAAAGCATAGAACTGGGGGAGGACAACAAAGTCAGAACTCACATATCAAAAGTTTCCAAGAGGGGGGCGGAGCCAAGATGGCGGTGTAGAAGCAGCAAAGCACCACAGCTCCCACACAAATACGCTAAAAAACTCATAAAATGGGACGCTAAACAGATTTTCAAGCTC
>CM053594.1:180651468-180691509 GCA_028646575.1 Pseudocheirus occidentalis
AGCTCCCTGCCCTGCTAGAAAGCTAGAGAGGTGTTGGAGGAGGGCATAAAAGGGAACAGATTGTGGGAGGGGTCTTACAGTGGGATCAATGTTCTGGGCTGGGGGGTAGGGACAAAAAAGGGGAGAAAATTTGTAACTCAAAACCTTGTGGAAATGAATGATGTAACCAAGAAAATAAATTAAAATTTAAAAAAAAAAGTTTCCAAGAAAAATATTAATAAGTCACAGACCATGGAGGAGCTCAAGAAGGATTTTGAAAATCAAGGAGGAGAAGTGGAGGGAAAACTGGGAAGAGAAATGAGAATGATGCAAGAAAATCTTGAAAACTGAGTCAACAGCCTGCTAAAGGAAACTCAAAATAATACTGAAGAAAATAACATTTTAAAAGTAGACTCACTCAAATGGTAAAAGAGGCCCAAAAAGCCAGTGAGGAGAAGAAAGCCTTAAAAAGCCAACTTTCTCAGTTGGAAAAAGAATTTCCAAAACTCATTGAAGAGAATCATTCCTTCAAATTTAGACTGGAGCAATTGGAAGCTAATGCCTTTATGAGAAAACAAGATACTATAAAACAGATACAAACAAATAAAAAAAATAGAAGGCAATGTGAAATATCTCATTGGAAAAACCACTGACCTGGAAAATAGATCCAGGAGAGATAATTTAAGAATTAAACACCAGCTCCAAGATTATTTTAACTTGGAGTCAAAAAGATTTGAGTGATAGGCATGGAGGTAGGAAGAGGGAATAGGTAGCGCAGAGGAAAGTCTGACTCCCAAACACAGTCATACTACAAAAGGTGAGTAGAGTAGTCTGACTGTCAACTACCATTTTAATCAGGGATAATGTAGACTCTATGAGAAGGGCACCAAGGAAATAGGATAGGGGAGAGGAGGTTGCCCTGGAGGTAAGGTATAGGGATTAGAGGAACTATGGGAAGAAGCTCAATCTCCCAGGCATGAAGTATACACATCTCCCCAGCCATACACACCCTGAGTCTCATTCATTTTAAACTAGTTATAGTTCTATTAAAGGTAATTCTCTAAAAGCAACCTGCCCAAGGAAGAGCACAATGGGATATTTTCCTCTCTTATTCTGAAAATATACTTCAATTATTATATTATAATCAAATACATATAGCATGTTTACCTCAGTTTTTGGCAGCCACATCTCACATGGCAGATATTGATCATGCCCTTAACTAAGTCTACTTGAATTTGAATTATTAGGATTACAAGATATATTTTAGTTAGTAGACCATTAGAAGTTGTGATAACTTTTTTGAGTTAAGATTATGTCATCTAAAGTTTAAAACATGGAAACCTAAGACATATCTTAAATACCATCTATCAAATTTCTATATGTATGGAATCTAATTTATCATATCCCTGACAAGTAGTCATGTGTCCTGTACGTAATATCTCTAATGAGAGGGAAATGGATCATTCCTGGGCCAGTCCATTCCACTTTGGGACAAACCTAATCATTAGGAAGCTTTTTTTTTCTTTGTATAAAGTCTAAATCTGCTAATCTGTAAAATCTTTCCATTGCTCCTTGATATGGCAACAAGTCCATATCCTGATATGGCAACAAGCTTTTGATTCTCATTGATCCATTTGTGTTCTCATAATTGAACTGGGAGCAAGGAGGATAACTATGTTGATGGCAACAACACTTGAGCTGGTATTAGAAGGCCTTGGATTTAGCCTTCAAAAGAAAAACTATGAGGAAACAAATATAGAAGTAGGAGAGGACAGAAACATAGGAGATAGACACACTTGGCAGGTAGACACGCAGATTCATAGAGGGCTGTACACATGACCATATTTTACTACTCTTGGGGTAATGAAAGGCCACATAGCCTCCGCAGAGAAACAGGTGTATCTGGGGACTAAAAATAGATAGAGAAGCAAAAAGGGACAAAGAGCTTTGATATGAAAGAGACAGAGATAGAGAGAGAGACACACAGAAAAAGAGCCATGGAAATGTATACAGAGACGGAAATAAAGGTAGGGGGGCGGGGTGTCAGGAACCTACTGAGAGAAGCTGGGAGTGTTGAAAAAGAGGCCAAACTCAGTTGCACTTGAAGAGAGGTAAAAAGGTTACAGCATTTGCATGGCCCCAAAGAAGAAGCAACCCAACCATGAAGGAGAACTAATATCTATCCCTTATTTGGCACTCTAAGATAAGTGAGTAATGTAGGTTTATGAGGAAGGTGAAACCTACAAGAGGGAATGTATGCTTGATAGTCTTAGAAAGTGAAGGAACATTTCTCTGACAATCAAAGGACTTGGGTACAAACTCATTCTATGTTTACAGTTTTGTTGATATATGTATATAACTTGTGTTATACCCAATGTTTCATTTCCCTAAATGGAAATTGTTGTTATTTGTCCTTTGTTCTCAACAGGGACCATGACATCAGGACGATATTGCCATGACATGCAAGTCAATTGGATTTAAGTGAGGGAGGGCTGTGCAGTCACCAACCTCACTTTATCCTCTAGTCATCTGGGCCAGATAAAGATCAGGAAAATTGGAGATGGACCCCAAATGGAAACTGATAGTCCATAGGAAGATATGTCAAATTGTAATGCTCACAAAAGAGATTTTTAAGGTGAGCATGAGTTATAAACCAACTGATTAAGATATTTGATTGAGAGAGGTAAACATGATATGTCATGTTAAAGGCAACAATCAAACTGATACATAGTTCATAGTTTTATGCTATTCTAACCCACCCCCTACATACACACATAGTTTTATTTTTCTTCTCTAGTCTAACCATCTTTAGTTTTTTTCAAATAATCCTTTATACAGCTTTCAGTCCTCTTTCCAATGTGATTCCTTCTTTTAGTGGCTCCTTCCAAATTACAAATATCATCTTAATGTATAGCTCTCAGAATTTAACAAAATGATGTAAATGCCTGAATAATCCAATGAAATTATCACTTTTTTTGTACACTCTACCTTTCTTAATTTAGTCTATGGCATTTTGGGGTTGCTGCTATGGGGAATTGTGAGGGAAGAATGTAGGGGGAAGAAAGGAAATGCATGTCAAAATTTGTATCAATTCATATTGAGTTTTAGTGCATTAAAACACCCAGAACCATCTCCACATGATGTTGTTTACTCTTCCATTTTGTACTTTTTGATTTTTAGGTCCTCTTTCTGATTTTTTCTTTGTCTCAGTTAAAATCCATAGTATTTTATTTGGTTCGTTATTCACATTTCTTGAGATATGTTTGGATTGAAATTCTGTGATCCAATATCTTAGCTATGTGCCATATGGCAAATTTGATAAGAATGCTATCCATTCCTTTGTGAAAATAATTGAGAAATAAGTTTAAAAGCAGTGTTCCAAGAACAAATGCTCATGACACTTCACTAGAGACTTCCTCTACATTGACATCAAGCTGCTAATGACTTCTGTTAGCACCTGAAAATATTCATCCTGTTAGCACCTGAATATATACTGAGTTCTGAGTATAATTTATCATGTATTTCATTTATTACCACATTGCTCACAAAAACAGATTCAAAGACTCTAGGCTTAAAATATTTAGCTAAAAACCCTAAGTAAAGTATTTTTATAGCATTCCACTTATCTATCAGTCTAGCAACATTGTCCAAAAAAAGTTAGAATAACATGAACTCTTTTTGATGCCACATTCACTTTTAATGATCACCACTTGAAGTCACAATTTCATTTTACTCATGAAAAAATTTAAAAATGGACAAAATGACCTCTAAAATGACTTCCCTCCCAACATACTTTCATCTGTAGTCTTATTTGTGAAAGGCATGCTGAATTCAAAATTACAAAAACAGATAACAAAGGCAGTAGAATGGCATGGTACATCCAGAACATACTGTTTGAAGGAAATCCAAAAACTGAAGGAAAGAGTGAGGTCAGTAGAAGAGTACTGGGGTAAGAATCAGTGGGGTAAGAAAGAGCCACCATGTTGAAGTAAAAATGCCAGTAACAGTATAAACCGATGTACCAGAAAGAGGTAATACAGATATGTGTTCTAGAAGTAGATCACAAGAAGAGTAATGAGGCATAATAACAATGATGGGGAACTTGGACAGTGCTGATAATTTTTTATCTTTTTCTCTCATAAAAGAATAACTAATGCATTTTGCCTTACACTGATGATAATTTAATTCTTCAAAAATTGAGGAAGTAATGAGGGAAATTGTTCCTCTGGGTAGAACTCTATATAGGAAGAATTGGATTACAGTGGAAATTGTTAGAATCTTGGGAGGACATGAACATAGTCTAAGAGATAAGAAGAAAACTACATACAGATTTTGGGGAAGTGGATTTCAAAGATTACAAGGCCTAAACACTTACCTTTGTAATGTTAAGTATACTTTGTTTCAATAGAAATAGAAAAATTCAGAGGAGGGGTTGGTTTAGAAGGAAATTGAGCTCACCTTCAGGGCATGCTAAATCTGAGGGTCAATGGCAGCTGGTCTTTATTGACAGGAAAAAATACAAATGCCTTATCTTCCCATAGCTCTACTCTGCATTCTCAAGATATTTCACATTTATTTCCCTACAACTACCAACCCTTCAAGTCAAAATGGTCTACTTACTCTTCTCTAAACTTAAATTGCAGCTACTACTTTTGTGCATTTGCATATGCTGACCCCTTTTCTGGAATACATTCCCTCCCCCACTGCACCTCTTAGAATACCTGGCTTCCATTGAAGATTAACTATATTCCATTTCCTACAAGAAGAAATTCCGGTTTCCTGAGTTATTAATGTCCTGTCCCTCTTCAATTTATCTTATGCAAACATCCATTTATATATTTTTCCTCCAGGAAAAGGTAAGTGCCATTAGAGCAGTAACTTTTTTTTTTTAACTTTCTCTCTTTTAACCCTATCACAACACTAAAAAGAACAAATTCAGAAAAAGAAGGAAGTGGAAACCAAATATATATATATGATCCATGCTATAGAAGACATGAATGGGAGGTCATTGAAGGTTCAGTTAACACAATATATGAAAAAAGGGGTATTATGAATACTAAAATAAATTAAAAGTGATAAGAGAGAACCTTAACAGATACAGCCTGAATGTCTGATCTCCTATCTATATTAAATCTTTATAAGAATTCTCTATACACAAATAGAGGGCATCTTTGATGAGGACATTAATAGGGAACAAGGGGCTCCTATTTGTGATGAAATTCTGCCAATAGAATCAAGTCCTAGAACATTTTCAAAGCTTCCAGGAATAAGTATATGACCACTCAAAAGAGGCTGACCTGACCATACATACATGCAGGAAGAAAGAAAAAAAAAAGAAAATGCAAAACATCCACTACCCACACTAGGACATGCATTTGGAAAGATAATATATTGAGCTTGTATAACAGTATACATAAATCTTGGACAGATAGAATAAGTTAGGTCCAGAATTATACAGGATGGGGAAAATAAACAGTGACCTTAAGAAGTTGGAAAGATCCCTTAAAGACCCTTAGAAACAAAGACCCATCCATTTAAAACCAACATTCAGCCTTCATTTTTTATATCTTGCAGACAATAGAAACAATGGTTTTCAAAAAAGTGAGCATAAATGTGACCCAGAGGGCAAGAGGGAGGCACATCATGAGAGCAAGCAAGTTACAAACCTATAACCAATGAGGAATTTTGAAGTGAGAAGGAGAAAAAGATATGGTCTGGAAAAGTAGTAAAGCAATAAAAGGTGGGCTGGTCACATGGTTAGGATAAAAGATGCAGGTAGGCAGCTGAAATTCTCCACTGGTATCCTCAAAATGTCACTAGAAGTTGAGGAAGGCTTTCAGAATGTTGTGCAGACTCCTTTTGGTCAATTTATGGGAGGTTATGTATGAGAGCTACACAATATGGCAAGGCATGGATGGCTTATTTTCTGTATCATTAGAGTGAATAATCAAGCCAAAGAGCTTACAGATCCATATAACATTTGAATATTTAAGAGTATCGTCATAGCTTAGCTAGTCCTCTGCAAACAGTAAGTAAGCCTTTCATAAATACTTAGAATGAACTGAATTGGATAAGATTCTAACTGAAAGACTAGAGTTCAAAGAGATATTTGGGTTAGATATGTATATTTCAGAGTTCTCTGGATACAGAAGATAATTAAAATTTGCCTTTATTTCCCCAAGACCTAACTTAGCATATAGTAGGTACTTAATACATTCATATTAAGAAACAAGAATGCCAAGAAAAAAAGAGAAAGAGAAGATAAAATGATCCAACAAAAATTAACTGGAGACATTCAGTCAGTTTGTTGGAGAGTGATACATCAGAGAACAACTTGGAAGGAGTGGTCAAATAGGTAAGAAGATCATTACTGAAGCCAAGCAATAGTATCTATAAGGACCAACCAAGTATATCAAAAGTTGAAGAAAGTTTAAGGAGGATGAAGACTGAAAAAAAAATCTTATTGCTTCAGATAAGAAACCATTGAAAACATAAGAGATCATTGATGACTACTGAGAGAGCGAGCGGTTTTAGTTGCCTGGCAGGGAAGTCAGAAAAATCAAGAGAGGATGAGAAGTCAGTGTTTAGTGAGGAAATGAGTGTTTAGGTGTTGTTGAGTCATTTCAGCTGCATCTGACTTTTTGTGACCCCATTTGGAGTCTTCTTGACAAAGATACTGAGGTGGTATTTTACAGATGAGTAACTAAGGCAAATAGAATTAAGTGACTTGCCCAGGGTCCCACAACTAGTAAGTGTCTGAGGCTGGATTTGAATTCAGATCCTCCTGACAACAGAACCAGTGTTCCATTTACTTTACTACCTAATGCCACTTAGCTGAAACGAGTGTAGAAAACTCTAGTGGAATACCAATGAAAGAGAAGAGACATGAGATCATAGCTTTAGAATATAACAGAGTCAAATGAAAGGTATTTTTTTTCTTTTTAATACATGGGTGTAGATGAGCCTGTTTGTTGGCAATGGGGAAGAAGGTAGTAAATAAGGAGCAAGTAAACTGGATAAAGAGAAAGAGAGAATAATCATTGGAGCAGCTTTCAGAAGAATGTGGAAGATAGGGAATCGAGGGCTGGATTAAAAGTGTTAGCCTTAACAAAGTGAAGGGCTATCTATTCCTTTTTTAACTGAGAAAAAAGAGGAAGCAACAGGTAAATATGGAGAGGTATGGAATAGGAGACATGAGGAAGTTCACAGCTGATAACTTGCATTGTTTCAAGCATGATATATTGAATAAGAGAAGATAAAGGCCTCCTCCTCCTTGTCATGACCCACTTGAGGACCAGCATGGATGCACAGAATCTAAAAGTTGGAAGGAACCTCAGGGGTATTCTTCCATAAAATACCTAGGAAACTGTCGGCCTGCCTTTGTTAGACAACCACTAGTAAGGGGTAACATTATCCTTGAGGTAAGCCCTTCCACTTTTGTATACCTCTTCTTGCTCAAAGAATTCTTCTTACATTAAGGTTTCATCTGCTTCTCTCCAACTTCTCTTCACTGCTCTTAGGTCTGCTTTTCAAGGACAATAAATATAAGTCTATTCATACTGATAAAAATCCTTCAAACCCTCAAAGATGTCTATCATCATTGCCAGCTTTCAAATACATGCAGACTTTTTTTTTCTTTTCCATGTTAAATATTTCTTTTTTCCTGAATCAGTCATAATACATTATTGATCATGAGGTTCTTCGCCATTTTGATTGCCTTTGTTTAGATGTTCTCCAGCTTTTCAATATCCTTCCTAAAATGTGCTGACCAGGACTGAACACAATGCTCCAGATGTGGTCTAACCAGTGCAGAGCACCAGAGCAATCACATCCCTAATCAATCAATAAGTATTTATTAAGTGACTCTATGGGTCAGTAACTGAGATATCTAATGAAATGATGCCTTGAAGTCTCTTCCAACTCTAACATCCTGTAGTTAAATGTTGTTATTATTTTTCCCAATCACCAGCTGGGTGTTGATTATTCTGGCTGCTTGGAATATTTATCTCCCTCACTTCTTTTATAAATCACTTCTTTTGAACCTGTTTTAGAATTCAACCTGTCCTACTATGAAGCATCCAGTGATACTCCTCAGTTCCTTCTGCTTTCTCCACAGGCATAGAGATAAACTTAAATTTACAACAAACATTGTTGGCATGCCTTTGGTCACTGTCTCTGTTTCTCCACTAAAATTTAGTGAGGCCAAGGATCATGTCAACATCAGTCAGCAGGGGACTTGGTTAGCTGATCTGTATGAATGCAAAGTTATTCTTGAGAGAAAGATAAAAATATAGTTAATGAAATTAAACAAATATGAATTTCTAAGAAATGTCTAGCATAATACAAATATACAAACTCATAACAATGATATTTACACATTGAGATTACCATAGGCTGAAGTACAAAGATAAAAGATCCAGAAATATTTTTGAAATAATATGAAATATGGTTACCTTTCCTAGACCTAGTCATACCTCCTCTAATTTATTGTTACAAAGGATCAGCACATGAAATTGTCTTCTGTTCCTCTCTGCCTACTCTTCAATGTATGTGTTTCCTCTTTTCAAGAAACAAGATAGTTATGAATCAAAGAGGGTCAACCATGTTTAAAAATATAGAGAACTGCCTCCTTGATCTAGTGACATAAATTATTGGAGCCCCTTTACCTGAAGCCTATAATTCTGGCTGGACTTTACTGCTGGAGAGCCAAGTTATTATGTTGCCCATTCCAATCAGATATGTGATAACACAATGTCAATTATTCATTATTATACTGTCAATGATGACTAAGTTCCTAAAATATCTCCAGTATTGTTAAAGCACTTAACACAGTACATACTTATTCCCTTCTCTCTCCTCCTCATCCTCCCAACACTTGTGGGAGGACAAAGATCACACAAATACTGCAGGTTTCTATCAAAGTTACTGTGGCTGCTGTACTTCTTGTATCTCAGTTGGAATGAATGCTGTGTGTATCCTTCGAAAAACTCCTTCTGCAGTGAATAGCAAAGTTACTCTGACAAACTCTGTTCACTGTGACAAGGTTGTGTATTCTACATTATATTCCATCTTAAGTATACTATTAAACATAAGGGGAACCGGGTAGAAAACTCATTCTTTTTAATCACTGACACAAAGATTGGCTTTATATTTCAAGGGTAGAAAAATATAAATCACATTTGACATAGTAGACTGTTCAGTTGTTGAGTTGATTGGTTAAAGGTGCTTTAGATAAAGAAAGGAAGAATGCTCAAAGTTGCCTATTGCTACACATTATTACTTTCCTGCATGTGATGCTGGAGCGTGTCAAGCACAACAGGAATTTCAAGGATCAGAAAATTCTTTGTGCAAAAGCCCCTACTTGCTATTTATATTTGATGCTGAGCACATGGCTTGCAGCTTCATTTGAAGGGATCTCACTCCCAACAGCAAGAAAATCTCCTTCATGATTCCTTGAGGAAGGATGTGTTTTCTTTCCTGTGGCTGTTCAATAATTACAGATTGAACCAAGCTGATAGACACTTTTAATCTCTGAAAACATACACAGGAGGTATCATGACATAATATCATTTGCAGCCTGATCTCAAGATAGAAAATGTAGACCACAAGAAGTCAACAGCTCAACAAATGAGAATAAACGTATGTTTCCTGTCCTATGCAAGATCCCTAAATGTGATCTATATGTTACTTTTTAAAGATATCTTCAAAATACAAGAAGGCCAGTAACAGATATAATATAAATGGTCGTGGAAATTCTGCTACAAATCAAATCATATCAGACTAAATCCAACAACTGAGAGCAACTGAGAGCAACAAGCTATTATTTTGCTCAGTCCAAAGATGTAAATGACAATCTGTCAGTAAAAAACAAAAAAAAAAACCTCACCCACTTAGCAAATAAGGTGTAGTGCTGTACCACTGTCCTTATTAAGGATTCTCACTATGCTTTGGACCAACATTGATATGCAGTTTGGTGTTATGGACCTACTCACCAGAGCCAACATAAGAGTGAGAGCATTAAGTTCTTTTCTCTAAAAGGATAGGAGTTTTCATCAAAGATTTAATGATACTTGAATACCTTTAAAAAAAGAATTAGAATTAGAAGAAGAATCAGAATTAGGAGAAGGATTAGGAGGAGGAGGAATAGAAGTAGAGATATGGCAGGAGCAGAGAAGAGTAAAAGGAGAAAGGAGGGGCAGGAGTAGGTTACTATTAAGAGAGTAGAGTAAAGTAGCCCTTTTGTGACTACTAGTTTTCTGACTTGAACCTCACCCTACATTTTTATTTCTACAGTGGCTAATTCTTTGATAAATTCACTGAAAGAGAGATAAGCCAATGAGAATGAATTCCCACCATTACAGTTGAATTTAATATTGCTTTGGCTATTCCAAAGAAATTAACTTTCATGAGAAAATTATAAAACTTTTTATACTTTACTTCTGGTGGGGTAAAAACCCTATGAATTCATAAGGATGCTTAATTATGTAAATATTTTAAGGCCTGTTAGGTGTCTTTTTTGTTTTGTTTTGTTTTCTTCTTCATATGTTCTATGCACATTTAGCTTGAGAACCTAGGTGTCAATGTTGACCATGCTTTCCTTGCTAACTTGAGAAGATGGACCCTGATCTTTTCCCTCCATTCATTTCACTGTTATGTAATTCACTGTGTTCTGTGATACAAGTGTTCACATTCCCGTTTTACAGAAGAGAAATGAAATATTAATAATGTTAAGTGATGTAGGGTCACATGGCTAGTAAGTATCAATGGTAGATTTCAACACTTGAGATACATAAGTGCAAATGTATGCATACCCATGCATGCATGAACATCTTGTCTGACTCCTCCCTGTAACAACAATGGAGACAGATCAGCCTTGAAGTTCCTAGTGGGATGTTCATGTGACATACAAACCATTCACAGGTTATTAGATGTTAGTAATAGTCTGAGCTCCGATCCCATATGAATGGACAGAGTAATCCAGACTAATAAGGGGAATGTCTTCTGTGGGTCTCTCCCTACTTGACAGTTGTCTGGAACAATTTATTTTTCTGTGCCTTGCTGACTGTGGTCTAGAATGTACAGTGATATAACTGAATTGAATGAGCTTTTGGCACTAGGTAGACAAATATCAGATAAGATTGGGAAAAAGAACATACTTAAGTTTTTTTCCCTAAAGCTTTTTTCATGAGGCAAATCTAAGGTCCAGAGTCCACCACTATAAAGGACTGGATCTGTATTTAATGTCAATCCCTATCTCAACATAGAATAATATGAGGGTGGGAGGGTGCAGCTAGGTAAATAGAGCACTGGATCCAAAGTCAGTAAGACCCGAGTTCAAATCCGACCTCATACACTTGTCACTTACTAGCTGTATGACATTGGCTATGTCAGTTAACCCCAATTGCCTGGCCCCCCACCTCAAAAAAAAGAAATTTGTGAGGTCCTGTGTCCATTGATTTGTCGTTAACTTTGACATTTGAAAATCAGGTGGGTTTTCTCCCTCCAATAATTCTAAAATAGTTAAGTTGAGGCTCAGGATCATTATTTTCTATTCTAATTTAAATCTTTTTCAAAACTCTTAAAAATATATTTTAAAGTATTCACATTGTGGAGATGATGAGATAAAGCTCAGAACTGCTTTTCCCTCCCAACCCTATAAATTATGTATCAGTGCTTATTACTGACTCCAGAATTACAATTCATAAATTTAAAAAGTCATCAGCCACTTTTAAGTATCCTAGTGAACTGCTAATGGCAATTAATAGGTCAATAAATCAGCAGATGCACCATAGACACAACTTAGAAACTGCCTTAGGATCTCCCCTGAACTAGAGTTTAAACAATCCTAAAATCCTCCAAATATCAGGGGTAGCAAATCACCAGGTCTTCTCTGTGTAGTTTGCTACCCCAAAGGAAAGGATTTGGAGAAAGAAAATACAGCTAGACAATATAAGTGGGAGGCAATCAATATATTTGACTGCCAGCAAATCAAGGGTATTGGCAAAACAATTTAAGGACCTATCAATTGAAAAATGGAAAAATACTTAGCAAAGCAAAGAAAAGTGAATTATGGAAGATCTAGTGATTCAGTCAAAGGAAACACTCAATGTTCTTTGCTCTCCCTCATCCCCTTGTGGAAAAGAAAATACACTCCCATTATGCTGAGGGTTTTATACTTTGGAATCTAGCTACCCTGGGCTAGTTAATAAGACCATTTTGTGATAGGGAGAGGGCCTGTGGTGGGCATGCCAGCATTTAGTGCTCTGGCAATGATATGTTGAGAAGACTACTGGTTCAGAGCCAGATACTGCTGTCAGCTGGACCATTCAAACTTACATGCCAATGTCTCGAGCAAGCCAAGAGGACAAGGCAGAGATTAATACTGATATTGAAAAGGTATCCAAAAAGCAATGAGTTGAAAATGACTGCCTCATGCAGTTTCAAAGATAGCTTGGCTGATTTGAAATGACTTCTTTTCTCAAGATGTAACCCAGAAAACTCCAAGGTCAAAGTTGCTATGGAGATTTTCATGATTGTAGATACCTTTGCCATTAGGTAGAATCAATTATTCTATAATATCTAACTCACTATTTCCAATAAATAACTAATTCACTCTCAAACAGCTTTCTCTCCTAAAAGCATTCCTCCCCAGGGAACAAAGAAATGTGGTTTAAAAAAAACTTAAATATAAGACACAAAATGATAAAAGTATGAGAAATGCCTCCAGATACAGAACTAGATAGAACCTCAGAGGCCCTCAAATACAAATCTTTTTATATGTGAGGATACTAAAGTTAAGTAAATTGTTCAAGGTCAAGCAACATTGCTGAAAGCAGAATCATGTCTTCTGACTTAAGAGCTTCCTTCCAGTAGTAAAAGTAAGGGTTTGTAAGCGTGACACGTCATCTTCTTTTTATCTTTTTACAGTATTTTTTCCAATTACAAGTAGAGACAATTTCTGACATTCATTTTTTTAAATAAAATTTTGAGTTCCAAACTTTCTCCCTCCTGGCCCCCATCTCTAAGATAGTAAACATTTTGATATAAGTTATAGATGTGCAATCACATAAAACATATTTCAATATTAGTCATGTTGTGAAAGAAGAAGCAAAACAAAATCATGGAAAAAAAACCTATAGAAAAAAAAGTAAAGTAAAAATGGTATGCTTCAATCTGTGTCCAGAATCCACTAGTTATTTCTCTGAATGTGAATAGAATTTTCCATCATGAGTCTTTTGGAATTGTCTTGGTCTATTGTATTGCTGAAAAAAAGCTAAATTATATATATTTGATCCTTGTACATTGTTGCTGTTAGTATCGATACTGTTCTTTTGGTTCCTCTTGCTTCACTTTGTATCAGTTGATGTAAGTCTTTTCCAAGTTTTTTCTGAAATCTGCCACTTTATCATTTCTTATAGCACAATAATATTCCATTCCATTCATATCCCCCAACTTGTTCAGTCATTCCCCAACTGATGGGCATCAACTTAATTTATAATTCTTAGTCACCACAAAAAGAACTGTTATAAGTATTGTAGCACATGTAGGTCCTTTTCATTTTTAATGATCTTTTTGGAATACAGACCTATTAGTAACATGGTTGGATTAAGTTTTAGCCCCAGGGTGTCCCTGACCAGAGGCTGCAGTAGACTTTGGGAGAGTGGATCACCAGCAGCAGTGGGAGTTTCCAGAATTATCAACCCATAAATGCCAAAGATAAAGCGAGAGTTCAGTGTAGAACCCTGGTGGAACTGAGGAGTGGGTCTGGCCCCTGCCCCCAGAGCTAGAAGTGGTGGAGGTGTGGTGGCCCTGCAGCCAAATCCACACGGCTGTTTCAGAGCTCCTGGCCTGCATATCATAGACGGGGCCAAACGACCATTCAGAGGGTAATCACTCGTTCTTTAACCTGCCTGGATCTGGATTGCAGGCTTGGGTGGTGGTCCTGAGGTGACCAGTGAGCCAGAGTTTGTGAGGGCTGCAGATAGGGCACCCACTTAATAGCTCTGGCAGCCATGAAAACTCCAGTAATTTGGGACAGAGCTCTCCCCTCTGGAAGCAGAGTTCTACTGTAGCAAAGAGCTCAAAAGTCAAGTAACTGAGTGGCAACATGAGCAATCAAAGCAAGCACAGCAATCCAACTTTAGATTCCTTTTAGGGGCAAAAGTATCAAAGCATGGAAAGGGAAGAAGACAACAAAGGCAGAACTACTGTACCAAAAGCTTCCAAGAAAAATATAAACTTCTGACAGGCCATGGAAGAGCTCAAGAAGGATTTTAAAAATCAAGTAAGAGAAGTGGAGGAAATTGGGAAGAGGAATGAAAATGATGCAAGAAAAGCATGAAAAGCAAGTCAACAACTGACTGAAGAAAATAACACCTTAAAATAGATGAACTCAAATGGCAAAAGAGGCCCAAAAAGCCAATGAGGAGAGGAAAGCCTTTAAAAGATGAATTTGCCAGATGGAAAAAGAATTTCAAAAGCTCACTGAAGAGAATAATTGCTTCAGAATTAGATTGGAGCAAATAGAAGCTAATGATTTTATGAGAAAGCAAGATACTATTAAATAGATCCAAACAAATAAAATAAAAGGTAATGTGAAATAATCTCATTGGAAAACTATTTCTGAGTATATGCTATGTGTCAAGAATGGCGATAAATTCTAGGCAATTAACTAGAAAATCAAAACTGTGCCTGCTTTCAAGAGGCTCAAATTCTAATTAAGGGAGACAGCACATGTTCCAACACTCAGTCGTAGGGCAGGCAGAAAATCCAGTTATTTTTTAGGGCGTAGTAGCAGGGCAAAGGGCAGTAAGGTGATGCAGTGAAGAGAGTTCAGACTCATCTTCCTGAGTTCAAATCTGCTATTAAACACAACTAGGCCGGTCACCCTGGGCAAGTCACTTAACCCTGTTTGCCTCACGTTCTTCATTTGTAAAATACTCTGGAGAAGGAAATGGCAAACCAGTCTGGTAACTCTGCCAAGAAAACCCCCGATGGTGTCAGAAAGAGTTAGATATGACTAAACCAACTGAACAACAAAGAAGAGCAAAGGTAGAAGAATGGACCAGATGGCTTCTGAAGGGTCCTTCAATTTAAGAAAGTGATAGAGAAAATGTTAGTAATGCAGATTAAACTTAAAACTTTAAGTGTGGGGGCAGCTAGGTGGTGCAGTGAATAGAGCACCAGCCCTGGAGTCAGGAGGAGCTGAGTTCAAATCCAGCCTCAGACACTTAACACTAACAAGCTGTGTGGCTTTAGGCAAGTTATGACCTTAGGCAAGTCATAATTGCCCTGCTTTCTCACCTACAAAAAGGAAAAGGCAAAACAGAACAAAAACTGTTAAGTGTGGTGGAGTTGGGTTTTTTTTGAGAGCTCATTGTTAAATACTTGCCAGCACATCACTGGATTGTTATACTTATCAAACTACCAAGAGCTAGACAAGATAATAATACAATTTATTTATAGTAAAAAAAAATGCAATATCAAGATACATAGTAAAAAAAAGGTAAGACTGAAAAGGATACTTTCATACTTCAAATTGATTTTTAAAGCAGAAATCATCAAACTCATTTAATATTTTTGTTAAAATAGAAGAGTAGATTAAGGTAATAAACTAAACAAGAAAGAATCAGAAATAATTGAACTCAAAACTCAATCAATAAGTTTCAAAACAAATTACTTAGGAAAGAGATTATAATTTCACAGGAAATGCTTGGAAAAATAAGGAAGTAGTCTGGCAGAAATTATATTTAGAACAATATGGTATACCATATTCTATAGTAAATTCAATAGAGATAAGATATATGTATATATTGTCATGATTATTATATCAACTATATTATTAATAACTAGTATTATGTTAATATATTATATAATATTAGAAGAGAAGCACATCATATACTTTTCATAGCTATAGATAAAAGGAAAATCCTTAGCCAAATAAGAGAGATAGGAAATTACAAAGATAAAATAGATAACTTCAATTATAAAAAATTGAAGTTTCATTCAGTAATTAGAATAAATGGGATGTGGTTTACTGAGGAAAATTTCATAGTAAAAATCTTAAATAAGGGTCTAACATCCATGATATATAGTTGTCTATATCACAGATATTGGACCCTTACATGTTATAATTGCTAAATTTTTCCAGGTTAGCCACTTCTAAAATGTGTGCATATGCATGTCTATAACGCATGCAATATATGTATATACACCCACAGGTGTATATGCAGATATGCATATAACACAAATAGATAAGAAAAAAGTGGTCAAAGATAATATGTGGACAACTAGTTCTCAAAAGAAAATCAAAAACTACTAGCAATAATATTAAAGAATTCCTCAAAGTATTTAAAAATTTCTTATAAGTAAGAAAAATGCAACTCAAAATGACCCTGAAGTTTACCTCAAACCTGCCTAGTAAACTTACAAAGGTAATAGAAGATGGAATTAGTCCAAGTATAAGAGTATATGATTTAAAAAAAAAAAAGCACACTAACTCATTGTTAGTGGAAGTATAAATTGGTCTACTAATTCTAGAAAACAATTTGGGAATTTGACTCTGAGACTCGACTGTCAGGCATATACCCCAAGTAAGTCAATAACATCACAAAAAGCACCATGTATGCCAGAATATTTATAGTAGCATTTGTGAGAGTGGGGGTAGAAGCAGGGTAGAAAAACTGAAAACAATGTGTATTTCCATTGATTGAGAAACGACTCAACAGATTGTGGTAATATTAAAAGTAATGTTAATATTAAAGTGTTGTAAAAAAATTGAATATGACGAATACAGGGCATGAAATGGCATATTAGAAGATACAAAGTGAAGTAAGTAGTACCAGGAACACAATATACAGATGTATGTATATCGATGATGACAGCAAGGTATAATAAAAAGAAAAACACAACTGACACTGAATACTATGAAATTATATGGATGGATATGGCCCCAAAGAAGAGATAGGAAAAAAAATATTTCCTCATATTTTCTTGAAGAGGTGTGGGTCTACATAAACAGGACACTGCATATAAAATCACTGTTCTTAGTGTTTTTTTTTAATGTTCATTAGTTTTGCTGAACCTTCTTTTTAAATTACTTATTACAATGGATGTTTCTGTCAGGGAAAGTAGATTCAGTGGAAAATATAGATGATGTAAAAAATATCAAGAAAAAATATTTTAAAATTTTATTCTGAAGGAAATAGTCATTCCATTTTCTGTATTTTTCACAAAGTTTGCCTAATACAGAGCTACATGATGCTATTGAATTCTGATTTAGTGTAATTCTGAATTCTGATTCTCTAGTGTAAGTTTATAAATTTTTCTACTTAATACAATGTTTAAATCTGAGAGCAATGCAATCTCATACATTTGACTTTCAGTGACTCACACAAAACTGTCAGGAATGCATTTTTCTCCTGTCCCATTTTATGCTCTTTTCACATTAACTTAAGCTGAACACAGCTTTCATGATTTCACTAACTAATAAGAAAATACTACAGTTGCTGATGAAAAGCAAAATTCAATTATTTGACCTTTTTAAATGAAACTAATGCTTTTAAAAAGTAGTTTGTGAGATATAGGAATAAATTTGACTTAGAATAACATATAAAAATCTCTTAATAGTGGCAGGTTGGATTAATAATTCTTCCACAAAAACTGTCTCCTAATCCTCAGTCAGGAGTTATTTTCACCATACCATTGGATGATATACTCACATAATCACAGAAAGAGAGGGAACTCAGACATCATCTAGCCTGATCCCATTGTACATAGGAAGAAACTTAAGCCCTGAGAGGCAAAATGATGTGCATATTGTCATATAGGTAATAAGCAGCAGGGGTAGTATTTGAATCTATGCCTTCTGACTCTAAAGCCACTTCTCTTTCCACTGTATCCCCTTGAATGTCACCTCTTTTTCAAGAAGAGTCCCCTAAAGTCTAAAGTTAAGGGTGATTGTCTAGATTTGTTCTGCTCAATAGACAATTATTTCCAAAATCGTTGGGATATTTGAACCACTTGAGATTGTTCCACAAAACTTCTCTATATTTTAATGTTTCCTGCTCCCAAGCAAATTGCTCATTCTCACTTTCTGAACATGAGCAATATCCAATAGGCTCCTTTTAATTGGGTTAGAAAATACAATCACATTTAACCAACTCGGAACAAGGCACTTTGATTGAATTAAATTGGGCATGACAAAAATCAGTAAAACTCATCAATTCAAATCAATCAGTCTCAATAAACAGACCAAATCTGGTTAAGGAGAAATAAAAAACCAATTAAAAACCAGGGACAGTCTTTTAACCCCTCCACAACTGATACATTGCCATAATGGAAACCCAGAATGATTGTGGAGCATAGTATAAACTCAGTGGTCCAAGTAAATCTTCCACAGCTCTAGTGAAAGGTAGTCAAAAATGATGTGCACTAGAATTAAAATCAGAAGGCCTGAATTTGAATCCTGTCTCTGCTGCTTACAATCTGTAAAACTTGGGTCAAGTCATTCCTCTCTGAATCTTATTTTCCCCATCTGTCGAGTGTGAATCTTGGACAAGATGACCTCTAAGGCAGAATTTTAAATATATTTGACCCTGACATGATTCCATAGGTGGAAACCTCCAGTTGTTCTGATTTATATCTTACCACTGGACCCAGCTAGCTCCAGATGAGAAAGTGAGGCTGGTGACTTTGCACAGCCCTCCCTCACTTAAATCCAAATCACTTGAAATCAAGGTGATGCCATGGTACTCTTCAAGAATGAAGGACAAACAATAACTTGTGAGTAGTATAGGCTGCTGCACTGGGGAACCAACAAGCCAGTTCCAGTTGGGTAAAGCAGTTCCTCCTTTCCTTTCCTTTCCTTTACATTCCCTCCCCTTCCCCTTCTTCTTTCCCTTTCTTTGTCTTTACTTTTCCTTTTCTCCTTCCTCTCCTTCTGTCCACATAGGGTATTGTATCTTCACCTGTGGCTACTCTACCCAAAGAAATATAAATTTTAATGGCTGAAACTAGCAAGATATCTTGGGGTTTATGGACTAGATTTCTTTCTTGAAAGACCATGCCTTGAACCCAATTCACTCTTCCTCTCATTCATTGGCCAATAACAGGTCCCAGACCAAGTCCACTTAGTGATCTTTTCTTGGCCTTGTTTGGCTCAGAGTGAATTATTTACATTCAAATTTTGTTTTGGCCAGAAACCCTGAGGGTCTTCCCCTCCCAGATTGATTTTTTTTTTGACTAGGTAAAAGAGGCCACTCTTTGTCTCATTTCTTTTTTCTTTTTAAATTTTTTTTATATTCAAGACTTACAAAAATGTTATTGGTGCCTTTTTTTTGCTTTTTGGAGGGGGGAGGGTAGGGCAATTTGGATTAAGTGACTTGCCCAAGGTCATACAGCTAGTAAGTGTTTGAGACTGGATTTGAACTCAGGTCCTCCTGACTCCAGGGCTGGTGCTCTATTCACTGAGGCGCCTAGCCACCTCTATTAATACCTTTTTTTACATGAGTCAGTTCTGGATATGCATACCATTAATCCACCTTCCAACTCTCTATTGAAACCTCATAACAAAAGTCAAATAACAAAACAGTGAATAAAAAGAGTGATACCAAGACTTTATCTGATGAGGCATTAAAACATCCTGCCCCCTGTCTAGCCCCTAAGTCTCTCTTTAAGAAAAGGAATTGTTTTTTGTTATTTGGGACCAATTGACTTTTCTTTTGTCAAAATATTTTATTTATTTATTTTTAGTTTTTAACATTCATTTCCACAAGATTTTGAGCTACAAATTTTCTTCTTGTCTTTCCCCTACTCTTACCCCAAGACAGTGAGCCTATTAAAGGAATATCTCTTCCCCTAATCTGCTCTCTCATATCTTCCCCCATCTTCCCCTGACTTTCTAATAGGGCAAGATGGATTTCTATACTCCAGTGCCTGTATATCTTATTTCCCAGTTGCATGTAAAGAACAATTTTTATTAAGATTTGTTTTTAAAAATTTGATTTCCAGATTGTTTCCCTTCCTTCCTCCTCACCCACCCCCACTGGGAAGATAAGCAATTCAATATAGGTTGTACACATGTAGTTATGCAAAATGTTTCCATAGAAGTAATATTGTGAAAGAATAATTATATTTCCCTACATTCTATCTTGCCCTGCCCCACTTATTCTATTTTCTCCTTTGACCCTGTCCCTTTTCAAAAGTGTTTGCTTCTAACTACCCTCCCCCCCAACATGCCCTCTTTTCTATCATCTCCCCTCATCCCCTTCCCCCTACTTTCCTATAGGGTAAGATACCCAGTTGAGCAGATATGTTATTCCTTCCTTAAGCCAAATTCAATGAGAATAAGGTTGACCCATTCCCTTTCACCTTCCTGCTCTTCCTCTCCATTGTAACAGTTTTCGCTTGCCTCTTTTATATGAGATAATTTAACCTATTCTATCCTTCCCTTTCTCCTTCTCTCATTATATTCCTCTTTAATCTCTTAATTTTATTTTTTAGATATCATCCCTTCCTATTCAACTGATCCTGTTCCCTCTGTTTATGTATACATGTACACACATATACACATAATCACATATGTATTTATACACAAACACCTTCTTACACATACATATATATATGTATATATACATATATAGTCCCTTCAACTTTCCTCATACTGAGAAAAGTCTTATCAGTCACAAATATCATATTTTCCCATGTAAGAATATAAACAGTTCAACTTTAATAAGTTAATAATAATTCCCTTATAATTTCTCTCTCCTTTTTACCTTTTCATGCTTCGCTTAAGTCTTATATTTGAAAGTCAAATTTTCTATTCAGCTCTGGTCTTTTCAACAAGAATGCTTGAAAGTCCTCTATTTCATTGAATTTCCTTTTTTTGCCTCAAGGAATATACTCAGATTTTCTGGGTAGGTGATTCTTGGTTTTAATCCTAGCTCCTCTGACCTCCAAAATATCATGTTCCAAGCCCTTCAGTCCCTTAATCTAGAAGCTGCTAGATCCTGTGTTATCTTAATTGTGTTTTATGAATACTCAAGTTGTTTCTTCCTGAGTCCTTGTAATATTTTCTCCTTGACCTGGGAACTCTGGAATTTGGCTATGAATCCTAGTTTTCTTTTGGGGATCTTTTTCAAGAGGTGATTGGTGAATTTTTTCAATTTCTATTTTGCACTCTGGTCCTAGAATATCAGGGCATTATTCCTTGAGAATTTCTTGAAGGATGATTTCTAGGCTCTTTTTTGATCATGGCTTTCAGGTAGTCCAATAATTTTTAAATGATCTCTCCTGATCTATTTTCCAGGTCAGTGGTTTTTCCAATGAGATATTTCACATTGCCTTTCTATTTTTTTCATTTGTTTGGATATGTTTTATAGTATCTTGATTCATCATAGTCATTAGCTTCCATTTGCTCCAATCAATTTTGAAGGAATTATTCTCTTCAGTGAGTTTTTGAAATTCCTTTTCCATCTGGGCAATTTGACTTTTTAAGGCATTTTTCTCCTCATTGAGTTTTTGGGCCTCTTTTGTCATTTAAATTGACCTATTTTTAAGGTGTTACTTTCTTCAGTATTTTGGGGGGTCTCCTTTAGCAGGCTGCTGACTCACTTTTCATGATTTTTTTTGCATCATTTTCATTTCTCTTCCCAATTTTTCTTCCATTTCTCTTACTTGATTTTCAAAATTCTTCTTAAGCTCTTCTACAGCCTGTAACCAGTTCATATTTTTCTTGGAAGCTTTTGATGCAGGAGTTTTGACTTCATTGACTTCTTCTGGTTCCATGTTTTGATCCTTTTTTCCCCTAAGAAAAGATTCTATGGTCTGATTTTGCTGCCTCTGCTTGCTCATCTTGCCAGCCAATTATTTGACTTTTGAGCTCTTTGCCACAGTAGAACTCTGTGTCCAGAACAGAGAGAGCTGTGTTCCAAATTCCTGAGGGTTTTGCAGTTGCCAGCACAATGAGGAGGGCACCCTTGCCACAGCCACCACAAGCTTTAGCACACGGGTGTTTCTTACCTCAGGACCACCATCCAAGACAGTGGCCAAGATCCAAGTAGGTCAAAGCAAGAATGATTACCCTCTGAATGGTCACTTGGCCCCTCTATGATCTGCAGGCCAGGAGCTCTAGAGGCATCCACTCGACAGCAGCTGCAGCACTTCTGCCACCTCTTGCCCTGGGGGACAGGGGCTGGACCATGCTCTTCTCCACCCAGTTCCAACAGTGTTCCCCACTGACCTTTTACTTTCTCTTTGGTGGTTATGGGTTGAGAAGTTTAGAAACTGCCACAGCTGCTGGTGATTCACTCTCCTGAAATCTGCTCTGGCCAGTCTGTGCCACTTGTTGGGGCACTCTGGGTCTGGGCAGGTGCAGCTCACATGAGATTGTGCTTGAACCCCAGCTTGGTGTGACAGACCCTTCTTGTTGCCCTGCCAGGCTGCCTTCAGGGGGAGATTTGTTTCTGTAACTTTGTGGCCTCTGTAGTTCTAAAATTTGTTTAGAGTCATATTTTATAGGTTTTGGAGGTAGTTAGTGCTTAAGTAAGTTCCTGCTTTTACTCTGCCACCTTTGCTCCACCTGTCTCATTTCTTACCAAGCCTTAATCACTGATTGAGCATTGCCTCTGTGAAACTGAGACCTGGGAAATACCTGAGCTTAAAAAGGCCAAGGTCTCCCACTGCATCTGGAGCCATCTCTGGTCATGCTGATTTCTATCTTGCCACAGGATTTAAATGCTCCAGAGGAGAAAGTGGGTCTGGTGATGTTGCACAGTCCTCCCTCACTTAAATCCAATTCACTTGTAAGTCACGGCATCACCTTCCTGAAGCTATGATCCTATTCAAGAATGAAGGACAAATACAACACCAAATTACATCATGAATAGACTTTCATTAGCACTCATTTAACCGTCCATATTGAACAGGTGCTTTAACAAAAGTAAATCTACTGTTTATGCCAGTTTTAGCAGATCTTAATCTGTCACTACATAGCACAGACGGAAGAGAAGAATAAGCGTGTATCCACTTCTTACCACCATAGTCATTAGTCACACTTGATACGTCAGACCGAGCAGTTCATTTGGAGCCCTTATCAGTTACAGCTATTAATTCTTCTCTTGCAAAAAGCATTTAATAGATCTTTCTTGAATTGTTCGCTCAATATGTCATATTTCTATTTCCCTTAAGAAGCTTATTGTCAAAAGTAGACAGTATCAGTGTGACTAGAGATACTGAGGCTGTACAACATTCTCTGAATATCTCTCCTCTGTCTCTCCGTTTCTGTCTCTGTTACTCTGTCTTTACTTCTCTGTCTCTTTGTTTATCTCTGTCTGTCTCTATGTGTCTCTCTCTGTCTCTGTCTCTGCCCCCAGGATATGTATGTATAAACACAGATTTGCTCCACAAGTTTTTTTTTCCATTTTAGATGAAGAGAATCATGTCTATTTAATATTATTTGTATTACTAACTATGGAACTCATAGAAGATAAATATTGTGTAGATGGCCTTTAGGCAGTAAAAGCTAACTGGAGGAAGTAGCATTTCAGACATTATTGAATGCTGAGAGGCAGCCTGAGAACTGGGGTAGGAAAGTACAGCAAAAGAAGCACAAATAAAATTGTGTCTTACCAGGGAAAGTATATGGCTCAGGAAAAGCCATAGCATCAAATTGGGATGTATTAAAAGCAAAACCAAAAGCCCGTTACTGTCTGGATCACCTGCTTTGACTGTTCTGTCTATAGGAAATTGGTCACTTTCCTTAGATAAATAACACTCCAACTCATCATTTAGAAGAACTAATCCTTAGAGTGCATAAAAGTGATTGAGCCAAGTTCTGTTCTTCTAATCTCCCAATTGTTCACTCTCGTGAAGCTTATCGTTCTATTCCTCCACACTGGGTGATGGCTAACTTGATGTCAATTCTTTTTACTGAATAATGTCCCCTGGTGTCTTGTCCAGTTTAGAATCACCCTCTAACTCCCTCCAGTTTCATATACCATACTACCTCCCAGGGAAATTGTGCTCTCTTGGAGACAAAATATAAACTACATGCTAGTTTTGAAGCTAATCCCAGGACACATTCAGGCACAACACTGAAAGAGCTTAGTTCTTTGGGAAGACAATTCTGTTTAGAGCTTCCTTGAACCATAGACATCCAGTCGCATAAAAATGAAGGAAAACTATAGCCAGAGATAATTAAAACAGCAAGGTATGTAATTTCATGGCTTGTGTGTACCACTCCTGGATGAACAGGTGTGAGAATTCCCTTAAATGGTACCATTGCTAAATTAGGATTCCAAATCTGAGCTCCAAAGCACTATACACTAGATTTCAATTCTTCTGAACCAATAGATATAGAACCATAGAATATGCTTGTGTCTATGAGCTCCCTGCATAGAAAAGTCAGAAAAACCTAGAGATATAATCAAGCCCCCTTTATAAATTTAAGTGACTTGCCTAAGGTCACACAAATTGTAAATGAAAGAGCTATTTGGGATTAAAACCTACATTACATGGCTACATATCTCTTTCCACTGTATCATATCCCAGAAACATCACCGTCATTAGATAACAATTAGCAGGAGAGAAAATTTTTTCACTGTTGGAAAAGAAAGAGAAAAGTGATAAAGGAGGTTGAGGGATAGAGAAAAAAGAGATAAAAGAAAGAGACCATTATATATCACTGAAGCTGTTTGCTGCACAAGGATTGGGAAATGCAGTTTCATTATGAATTTTTAAAATATGTATTAGTCACTGATCTTTCGATTTTTAATAATGATGATGATATTTAAGGACCTCAAGGGTCTTTATGCCCCTTCCTTTTGGCACATTTCTTCCCAGCAAGAAGTGTCTTGCTGTCAACAGCTTCCTGAAAGAAGGCCTGGGACAGCTACTTTCTTAAGCAAAGAGAGAACGCATGATTTTTCACATGAGGAGAGAGCTCGGCCCCTGAGGAAGCCAAGAATCCCAGAACAATTAGTGCAGCTGTTGTCTGCAATTTCCTCAGCTCCCAACTGGAAGGGTTTTGAATCACCCAAGCTGCCTTAGGGATTGAAGACAAACACAAACTAAAGTCATGTCTTTCAGCAAAGAGGGGAAAAAGAACAACCAAAATGAAAAGTTCCTACCAAGTAAAAAGAAATCTGTAAACTGAGAGTAAAGAACCAAAGGGCCTGGAAAGGATGTTGAGAATTCTTTTAGCCATAGGGTGTCAAACAAAGGAGAGGCAACACTCTCTAGTGCATGACCTGAATCTGATTAAAAGGCAACTGAAAAATATTTGACAAAATAAATAAAAACACAATAAAATATAGATAACATTACATTTTAAACATATGCTGCCTTCAGGGATCCTTATGTATAGATTAGTGGTCACCATTTCTGTTTGAATTTGAAATTACTATTATAACACATTCCTTGACTCCATGTAGAATGTAGACTCACATGAGGCAAATAAGGGACATGCACTCCACCTCCTTCCAGCAAGCTAATATTCTAACAGCCTTGACTGCCCGAATTTGTTTGTTTTCACTGTCAAGATATTAAAAGAACCCTATTTTCTAGAGCTAAGGCTCAGCAAGCAAGCTTTGCCTTGAGTTTTGAATAACAACAATCCTTTGGGCTCACCCTTTGGATGATCTTATCCTTTAGCAAAATTACATAATTACTATATTCCTTTGACCAGTACCAGTTGTTCTCTGAATTCAGACAAGCCTTGGACAAGCCCAGACAAGTTCCAGTCATGAAGCCCTACTATCAATCAAATTTGTCTCTTTGTTGCTGTTACCCCTCATTGTCAGTGATACAGCTCACTGTATAGCAACAGGTATAAGTATTGTGATCTGCCTATACCAAAGCTGGTCCCCCTACTAGGGGCGGGACCTGGCATATGTGTCTAATCTCCTTCCTTGTTTGCAAGCCATTTCTCTCAGTATGGAACCAAACTTCTATTTTATTTCCCAGTATCCTATCTCTATCCTGATCTGTTCAGCTCCTGCCATTCACAGGTTAGAGGCTGGCTCAGTCTCGTTGACATCTCTCATACATGGACATATGTAATGATGTCATCAAAACTAAAGCCATTGGGCTTTGAAGTTGGAATTTGTTTTTCAACCACTTGTCTTTTCCCACAAAAAACCACACATATCCCAGCTTTCAGACTAGGTACAAAGGTTAATTTAACCTGGCTTATTATTTTCTGTGTCAAAATTTGACTCATTTACAGTGGCTTCTTGTTTCTATGCATTAAATCATAGTGGGGGAAGAGGAGGAGTACCAGTTTACTACTTTAAATTGAAGATCTCATTAAGTGTTAAGCCTTGTGTATTTGGGGGAAGTCTGACTGAGAATGTGAGATGAAATTTGGAGATTAAGACAAGGAAGAACTAGAGTTATGCTGGTTTTCATAAAAGGAAATAACCAAAAAGTATATCCCATTTCAATTAGGTGTCAGAAGTGTCCATGAGTGTCCCTAGACAACACTTTAGAGTAGATAAAGTTGGACTTTGATCCTTATGGATCCCACTTGAGAAACCTTCATACTGCCCCCTATGATGAAAAAAAGAAGATATCTATATCCTTTATAAATGTGTCTTAACTTTGAGTTTATGAATTGTTTATCTTTATAATGTAGCCTGGGTCATATGATATTCTCTCCTCTGGGACAGAACCTGATGGTAATTTGGATGGACATTAGGTGGGAAATTTTTTTTAGAGCACCAAAATTCTGCCATTTATTAGGAGCCATGCTGATTGTCTGGAAGTTAGTTTGGGATTGTAATCCAGATGAATCAACTTCATCCAGAGTGCCTGGCTAGAAAAATTCCACATTGGGAGGAGGTGGGGGTGGGGTTTGGGGGAGTGTGAAAGGGAGTTTTAGGAGAAATAAGCAAATGCTCTGAAATAATCTTACTCTCTCCTTTCACCTATACCTATAAAAGCCTCTCTCTTAGCATCCTTGTCTCATCTATTAGAGAGGAAAGTGATCTAGGAAAATAACACAAATGCATAAAATAATTGTTATTTTACTATGTTACCTTGAGAGGGCAATGCCTTTAAACAAATCAACAAGCCTTTATTAAATGTTTACTGTGCAGCAGGAACTGAGCTCAGAGCTGGGGGTACAAAGAAAGGCAAAAGACAATCCTTGCTCTCAAGCAGTTCACAGTCTAATCAGGGAGACAACATGCAAACAACTGTATAAACAAAATATGTACAGGATGAACTGTAGATAGTCTCAGGAGGAAGGTACTAGCCTTAAAAAGGACCACTAAACACTTCTTGAAGAATCTGAGATTTTAACTGAGACTTAAAGGATATCAGCAAAACAAAGAGCTGGAAAGGAGGGAGAGAATTTCAGGCATGAGAGCCAGCAAAAAAGCAGATTTGGGATGTAAAACGTTGAGTGTGAGGAATATCAATGAGGTCAGTGTCACTGGACAGAGGTGGAGGGGAAGAAGGTGTAAAAAGATTGGAAAATGTAAATTTTTTTTTCTAATGGTGAAAGTTAAGGCATTATTACAAGTAGATAGTTTGCTATCACAGGGACTTCTTCACATGTTTCACAAACAACTAACAATTATTCCTAATGATCAAGCTGACCCTTGTGGGTATCAGGCTAAGAGAAAGCATAGGATTGGTAAAATAAGGCATAATTTAAGAGCAAGCCTGAAACCTAGAACAGGTTAACTTGGGAAATAGAAAGATCTATAAGAAATGGGTAAATCTTAGATGTTAAGAAAGGTTAAGATCTTCTAAGACTGAGGAGATAACTATTTGATACTGATAATAATTTAATATCAATTTAATAGCCTTTAATAAGATCCAAGCCCTGAACTAACCAACCAGTAGAAGAGCCTGGACCCAACAGTCTCTTTGTTCTCTGAGTAAACTCTGAGACTACCTCTTCCTATGTCAACAAGCCCAGATGTGGCTGATGTAAGAGCATTCTTTCTTCCACCAAGCATGAGACCCTGAACCCAAGACACTATCTTGAATGATGGAACTTTTTCTTATCTAAATATTTTGTGGGCATATATTATGTTATGGCATATTAATGATAAAGAAAACACAGATGTTCTAGGTCATAAAATCAATGATACCTTGTCAACTCTCTAATCTTACTAAGAAAATTCCTTTCTTGTAATCACAATTTTGACCCTAAAATGAGATTGTTTTAAAAGGTATTTATTTAAGTTTTCTCATTCTTTTGTTCAGGTAGTTAGAAATTTCTTCTAAACCCATTATCATGTTTCTGCTAGCTTTATGGGAATAAATATTTCATATATTTATGTGTATATATATATGTATGTATGTGTATGTATAAATATTTCATATATATATGCATGTATATAACTTAACCTGTTTGTGTCCTTTAACCAAACTTTAAAGGTTAACAATACCAAAGTAACTGGTATATTCAGCAAAGGGGTTCATTGGCTCAAGCAAAACTTAGTCAAACTAATTATCCTAGTGCTAGGACCCCAAGCACTAACTACCACTAATTCAGGTGAAGAGTTTGCCAGTGCAATAAGGAATAGAAATAGAAGTGATCCTAAGGTGGGACAGTCTCCAGAAGCTGTGATGAAAATGAAGCCAGAAGTCTGAAACTGGAGAAGATAAGATGTCTAGGTGGTAAAAGTTGAAGTAAGGTGGCAGGTTAGAATCAGGTAGGCAGGCATAAATGAGGAGTAAGGTTTAGGGTTGGTAATTGTTCAAAGGCCAGGTTGAGGAAAAGTTGAAGTGCAAAAATATTAAAATACAGTGCAAGGCCCAAGTTCTAATCAAGGAGTCAAAACCAAGAGTCTACAGGCCCAGGAGATAAAGAACAGAGAAAGAGAAATACAAGGAATAAAGAAACAAGGAAAGACCTTGCAGACAATTCTGGTGACCTGTGTAGAGGCCAGTTTTTTAAAATGATTTTTTAACAAGGCAAGGACCAATCCCAGTATGGCTAGCTCGGATGTGGCATGTGAAAGCAGTTCATTGGGGACACAGGACTGAGGGGAAGAGTGCTGGATAAAGAGACAGAAAGCAGGTGCTTTTGGCAGGCAGACATGACAATTTAAATGAATTGACTAATAAGTTCAGTCACTGCATCTAGTAATCATATGTAAACAGCTTGAAATAGGCTACGTTTACATTTTGGAGGCATGAGACAGTTGTGAGGGGGGACTTCAACAATTTGGACATCAGTTGGAGCTCTCACTTTACTAAAAACAGAACAAATAATAAATTACTGATTTTCCTTAATGATAATTTCATTCTCTAAAACCTGTAGGAAGTGTTAAAAGGAACTTGTTATCATGGATCGGATGTTGAACAATAAACAGGAATTCGTGATTGAAACAGAAGTAATATGCCTCAGACCTTAGTGGCCTATGCCTGAATTCCCTCTGGTATGGAGGCTGAGGCTGGTAGATTATTTGAAATCAGGAGTCATGAAGGATTTATAATAGGGACAAAGCTAACTGATGTCCATACTAACTCTAACACTAACCCTCAGGTCACGGGCATGCGTAAGGAGGAGAGCATGGGTTTAAAAATGAAAAACCAGGTAAGTTAAAGATTCTGAGGTAATCAATATAGGGAACAGGCTTGCCAAAAGAGTGAAACAGGAAGGAAGAGAGAAGATAAAAGCTTGAGCACAAGCTGGGACCAAGCAGAACGGAGTGAGAGAATGTTTGTGATGCTGGCACTCTGTTGATTTGTGTTAGTGTTACTTTGTCAGACGGAAGCACTCTGTCTGTTGATTTGTGTTAGTGTTACTTTGTCAGACAGAAGCACTCTGTCTGTTGATTTATGTTAGTGCTACTTTGTTAGAAGCACTCTGTTGATTTGTATTGATCTCTCAGATAGAAAGTGAATTGAGATGATAGTGCTGGCAATGTGTGTAAATATTGTTGTAGTCTTGTTGAGCTTTGTTTTCATAGAAACAGAAACAGGGAAGAGCTAGGGGTGGAGCAGTCCCTGTGATCTGTGATACAGAACAGGAGAGGAAAGCTGCCTACCTGTGAATCCAGGCAACATTTAAGTAAATCCAGGCAAGAGCTGGAAGCTTGGAAGAGGAGCCGTGGAGTTTGGAAGTCAGCCTCAAATTAAGATGAAAGAAGACTTTACTTGGGTACTCAGTGTTGACTGATGATACTGTAACTTACTGTGACCTAGGGGTGGATGGTCTTTGTACTTTCCACTACCCCTTAGGGATAATTGACTTAAGGATGATTGGAAGCCAGCGTGGAATCAAGAAGAAAGAAGACTTGATTTGGATACTCTATATTCATTGATATTGTGACTTACTGAATGATATGTTTGGTTTAAGACATGTGGCCACCTCAGTTTTTATGTTATGTTCTTGTGAATGTTATGCTTTAGTTACTTTGCTTTAGTTTATTGCTGAATAAATAGAGAGTTCACTAAACTATGCAATTATTTCCTTAAAGTTATTCAGAGCAGCAGTCCTCAGGAGAGCTACTCATGATTGGCTTTATAGCCCTCCTGAACTATAGATTAGTAATGTGGAAGGTGTCTTTATAGTCACAAATTTGACTGAAGGATACAGGAGAAAATATAAAATCCTTATATGGTTATTGTTTGCTAATTGCCCTCCCAAACAAGAAGTCTCTCATGAATACATTACTATAATACAAGATTCTAAGATAAATAGAGCCACTAAAATAACTTTTTAATGACTTTATGGTTCCCAAAGTCAACTGAATATAAACATATATATAAAACAAGGAGATAGACATTGGCCAAAATTGTTCACCATTCCATAGTAGATATCTCATGCCAGGTCCAAATGAAAGAAGGAACCCTCATAGATGGTGAGAACCTCTTCTAGGTTCCCATGTTTTATGAATATATGTTTAGCTATATCAGTCTCCCAAACATTAGAGGACTTCATTAATGAAATCCATGACTGCTCAAAGGAGATATGTCTAACTACTATGCAAAAAAGCCGAATGGATAAAAATGTCTGCATTTGGACAGGTATTTCATTGACTTGTTATACAAACAAATTTATTTCTGACAGCCATGGAAAAAAAATGATGAATTGTGCCCAGAATTTAACATGAGGAAAAATGAATACAGAATTTTATTTAGGAAATTTTGCAGTGCCTCTAATGATCTAAAATTGTTCCCTATTGTAAAATGAACTTTTTTTGACTCATGTACATCTCAAGGTGATATTGTGTTTTTGAAATATTAGAATATCATTGCTTCCAAAAAACAAAGAGACCAGTTTTCTCAAAGGACAATGGAGAGGTGGGTTTTGGTGGGTTACAGCATGTTTCCTGTGAAGCTTTATGTTCAAGGAGCATAAGGGATACCATTGAGGAAATATATGGTCTGAAGAGAAGGTAGAAGACATAGGAAGAGAATGAGGGATAATGGATAGATTACTAGAGAGCTCCATGTGTACCTATTAAATGTAAAAAGACCTAAAAAAAAGATTTCTAGGTCTCTGTGTGTACCCTATGCATAAGATGAACAGAAAACAGGAAAATAATTGCACAGGATAAGAGGAACTGGTTCTACGATGGTGGTAGGAATATCCACATTGCTAAGATCATAGATCTGATGAAGAATGGAACTATGAAAAAAAGAATGGAAATATGAAATATGTTAGAGGTTTTGACTATGCTATTTTAAAGATATTGAGAAGTAACACCAGTTAAGATAACTTATACAAAGAATAATTGAATATTTTCTGGTATATTTTCACAACTTTCTGTCGTATTTCTCAGTAGGCTTACATGCCTTGCATCTCTATTTGGAAGGAACACTTTCACTGCTTTTTCACGTGATTTACAATGGCACAAGTCTTCAGGCATCACCTGGAGCAAACATGAAACCGTCATCCTAAATACATAAGCACCTTAGGCTTGACATTCATTCATAATTCCGAGGAAACATCACAGTGTAAATAGACACCTGACTATGGGGGCAATATGCCTTGAATCTGGTGCTGATTCTCCCACTAACCAACTGTGTAGTCTGAGGTAAGTCACTTCAATACTTTTGACCTCATGTTCCTACACCTATAAAATTGGAGGTGCAAAATCTGAACTACCTTCTATCTTTTTATAGCACTATGAGGCAGCTAGTTGACTCAGCGAATAGAGTGCTAGGCTTGGAGTCAGACAAACCTGAATTAAAATTGAGCCTCAGATACTTTCTGTTTAAGTCTGAGAAGTGATTTTGTCTCTTTCCTTAACTATAAAATGTAGTTAATGATATCACCTACCTCTCTGGGTTGTTATAAGGATCAAATGAAACACTATTTTCAAAGTCCTTAGCACCATGCCTCACATACAGTAGGAGCCTAATAAATACTTTCTTCCCTTCCTGTGTAGGATTAGTGGGTTTTGTGAATACTGCGTGCAGCACTTCCTTGATGATCTCTTTTTATATCTCAACTCTCACAGGAAATATTCAGTAGCAAATGTTCTAGGTTTTTTGTTTTCATTTTGTTTTTTTGTCAGTGAATATCACATACACACCTATCATTTCTCCTTTTGCTAAATTGTAAATACGTACATTCATATGCATTATATGTATTATATAAGGAAATCTAGTTCTACAAAACTGGTTACAATTCAAGCATCATCACTAGTTATATTACTCTGGGTCACTCAATCTATCTGATCCTCAGTCTCTTCACCAATAAAATAGGGCTGAAAATTCCTGTTATACTGACTTTTAAGGGTTGGACTGAGGATGAAATGAGTCTGTTTACAATTTTCTAAGCATTTATTAAGCCCCTAAACTTATTATTTTTCAGGTACTGTGTAAGGAACTAGGGATACAAAGAAAAAGATGGATCATCCTCTGCCTATATTCTATCAGGTATATTTGTGAAAAAAGTTTGAAACTATATCATGCTATAAAAAAAAGTTATTTGTTTGGTTTTTTTCTTTTAAATAGTTGCAAAGTAATGACCACCTTGTCTATAGCACTTTATTTCAAAGCACTTCACATTCATTATCTCTTGATCGTAATAAGTTACTTTGTGGTATTTTAGTCTCCATTACTGAAGCTCTGTTCACAGTATGACAGGAAAAGGATCAGAAAAGGAACAAGTTGACTCTTACAGAATCAAAGACTTTTAGAATAGGAAAAAGTCTTTGAGGCCATCTGGTCTTACTGTAACATTTTATATATGGTGAGTAGGAAGTACAGGGGATAGAGTACTGGACTTGGAATTTGGAAAACCCTATGTCAAATATTTCCTGAAATATTTATGAACATGGCCCTGCTTAATGTCTCTCATCCTTGATTTCTTCATCTGTAAAATGGAGATAATATCACCCATTTACAGAGTCTGGTCATGATAAAATGAGAAAACATATAGAAAGTACTTAACAGATCTTAAAACCCTATGTAAATTCTAGCTCCTATTGTCCCAGGAGAACAGTTTCAAAGATATAAGCAAAGTTACTAGTCAAGGTCACACAAAGCACTAACGAGAACCCGAGTTTTATGATTTCCATTTCAGGGCTTTTCCTGTGACATCTCCTCTATCTTCTGTAAGCATGATTGTATTCTTCCCAGCTTTGCATCATATATATTTGAAAGTGTCATTGCAAAGGCAGTATCTTATCTATCTATATCTATATAATTTATAGATGTATCTGTGTATCCATGGACACTGTGCTCTCTACATACATACATACATATATGTATGTGTGTATATATACATATATATACATTGATATGTGTGTGTGTATATATATATATATATTTCTGCCCTTCTTCTATTCCAAATTCTTTGCCATAGCATTTCTCTTTAAATGTAGACATACATATGATAAGAAAGTGTCCTTTCCAGTTTTCTAAGAACTTAATATGAAGCCCTCTCAATGTTATTTGTTTAGTAGAGAAAAATAAGGAGGTTTTTATTTTAAGTACTTTTAAGCATTGTGGCAGCCCAAATAAGCTTCAGCCTTGTGATGGACCATCTATAGAATCCTCTTACACAGTTTATCTAATAATATATACTAGGGATTCAGCATAATGAGAAGACACCAGGTGGCTATTAGTGTAATTTCTGGCACTTACCTCTACTGATATGCAGCCTTGTTTGGGAGAGAAAGGGAACCTCATGCCATCATGAGACTTGAAATTAGATTTTATCATGAAAGTTTTAGAATTGGCCTGGCATTAACAGATGGCTTCAGACCTTAATGCTAGAGAAATAACAAAAGAAACTTCTGTGGGGGGTGGGGAGAATAAAGAGTGCCCCTCCCTCCCCCCACCACAAGGAGTATGGATCCGGTTTAACAAAGAAAGCTGGAAGCTGGAGAACAAATGTACACCCAGCTGCAATCTGTGTGTTTGGTTTGTTTGCATAACAGTTTAGACTGAGCTGTCAACAGAAGTAACCAGGGACAGCAGACGATTTTAAGGAGTTTGAGCCACACTGCAAATTTAATGAGCTCTAGAGAGATTAGAGGGCTCTTTTTTCAAATAAGCAAAGGCAATGTCATGCTGGAGTTAGAAAAGGGAACGTCTCAGAGGGTTTTGAAGCTAAGGCTAACTTCTTCCCCTCCCAAAGCAGAGTTTCCTGAACATCACTCAATGTGAACCCTGTCCAAAGGCTTAAGGAGAAAGATTTTGATGCTGAACTCTAGCCATGTAAGCATGGGGAAGGGAATGAGGGTGTGATTTCTGACAGTCTCCTACCACTTGTATTGTCTCGAGTCAGTCCTTTTCCTTAGACAATGGAGTCAAAGAACAGCACATTGTAAAAATCCAGTTTTCACATGAATGAACTGACTACTTGCATACAGTATAAGTTATCAAATAAGGTAATGTTACTTGAGGATTTATATCTGGGATTACTGAGCAAGTACTTATAAAACAATGTGTGCTTGGCACAAAGACAAAAATGAATCAGTCCCCAATATCAAGGAACTTAGGTTGCATTGGTAGAGAAGTAAAAGAGGAGGGGTACAACATGGGCATGTTATATATGACTGGATCTAAAATACACACAAAGCATAAGGGATTGTAATGGATGAGGCGGTGATGGGATACAGGCTCTGGGAAATTCCTTGAACTCTGATTGAATCTTCTTACTTGATGAGGCATTTGCTGAAGTCATATGCCTTCATTAGCCCTAGGCCCAAATCTGTTACTCCTAACCTAGCCGAGCCCTCCATTGTCCAGCTACTTCCCACCCTTGATCCTATCAAAATATCTATGCCCAAATCTCTTACCCTAGCTAAACTGTTATAATTAAATTAGCTTTTCCCTCCACTGTCTGTCATTTGCAGGTAGCCTTCAGCTATTTCTTACCCTTAATCCTTAGTCTGACCTCAGTTCCTCAAGATCTTCCTTAGACTCCTCCTGAAGACCTTCTACAAACCCCTCCTCTAGACTACCCCTACATCCCTCCCACAGTTTTTCTTTATATAAGACCCATTTTGCCTCTATGAAGGTACTGAGACTCAATCTAGCTCAGACTCATTCTGTGTCAGATTGTTCTGACCTGCTTGTCAATACAAGTTTACAAATACTTAAGAGTCCACCCACTATAGTAAATCTTTAATAAACTTTGCTGTACTTTGGCTGAGAAAAGACTTGAGCTGAAATTCATTTGTCAGGACCCAGAGTGTTAGTATTTTGGGGACTCAAGCACCTTAACTCCCAAAGCACAACAGAAGCGCTACTAGCTGTGGGAAAGGTCTCTTTTAGGAAGTAAAGCTCAAGTTAAACTGATGAAAACTAGGTACTCTAAATAGATAAAAGTGATGAAGGAACATGTGACTGGCAAGCAGCACCCTGGAGATGGGAGGTGGAGTATCTTGGATGAGAAAAATTAGCAAGATTTGTTTGGTAAGAACATAGTGAAAGTGAAAAGAGAAGTGACATAACAAACCTGGAATCAAATTATGAAGATTTCCAATGCTAAATGTAGAAGTTTGTAGAGGATTATGTTGTGAGCCAGTAGGGCTTCTTCAAAATCGAAGTGACATAGTCCGACTTTTTCAATATATCAATAAACATTTATTAAGTGCCCACTATGTGACAGGTATAATAATATTATTTTGATAGCTGTATAGCTGATGGATTGGAGAGAGGAGCTAGAAGGCTGGAAGACCAATGAGAAGCTGGTTTGTAGTATCATAGAGGTGATGGGGACTTGAATTAAGGTGTTAGTTACATGACTAGAGAGAAGAGGATTGACAGGACAGATGTTCTGAAGGTAGAAGTATCAAGACTTGGAAACTGCTTGAGGATTGGGGCAGAAATAAAAGAAGTTTGGAATGAGGAACTTTTAGTTCAAAGATGATTGGTGGGAGCGGCTAGGTGGCTCAGTGAGTAGAGCATCGGCCCTTGGAGTCAGGAGTACCTGAGTTCAAATCCGGCCTCAGACACTTAACACAAAAACTAGCCTTGTGACCTTGGGCAAGTCACTTAACCCCAACTGCCCTCCAAAAAAAAAAAAGATGATTGGTGATTTATCCTGGATCACAGAAGTAGAAAATATTGAGGTCAGGAATCAAACTCGAGTTTTCTGACTTGAAATCTGGCACATTTTCCATAATTCTATGCTGCTACCTTTTGCTGGGGAGTAGGTGATGTCAATTTAATATTCTTCATGGGAGTATTAAGCTCTAAAACTCAATGTAGGGTATTGAATGGTGAAGATCAGTTTCCCAAAGATAATCCTATTGAGGTCTAGGGGTGTTGGGACCCCAAAATTCAAGGGCTAATGATGCTGGTTCTGCCTCCAATGAATTAAACCCAAAACTTTCAGCCAAAGATAAGGTTTATTAGAACACAGATTTAGGTAGGTGAGATTTTAAGAATCTACCATTTGGTAGACAAGACTAACTTCATTTATAGAAAAAAGATTTGTGGGAAGATGTAGATGGGAATAGCTAATAGGCTAGGGTGACTGTGAGTAGGGCTCTAGAAGGAATTAAATGTAGGCAGTGACCCGGTGCCATGCAGACAAAGAAGGACTGGGCTAGGTTAGAGGTAACAGAGAATTAGAGGTTTGGGCATGAGCCACAATGAAAGACCGGTTGAAAGGATTACTGAGATGGGTTGATGAGTCAGGCAAATACCAGAAACTTGACCATGTGGGAATATTCAAGGAAAGTTGAGGTGGAGGGTTTCCCAGAGTCCATAACAAATCAACACTAATATGCCTATGACTGAGGTTATTAGCCCAGTGCCTGCCTCTGACACTGAGCAGATGAATAATGATGAATTTCCCCTCAAATCTAGTAAGCAAGACTACTGGAGATATAAAGGAGCGTCTTCTTAGAGTTTAATTAGCCCCTTAATATCTTAGATTGGGAAGGGAATTTACAGGTCAAGTCAATCCAATTTCTTTTTACTGAGGAGTAACATGGGCAGGACTAGTTCCAAGTAACTCCAGACCCCACAGTTATTTAAGGTACTTTCCACACTTTTCATTGGTCTATATATTACTTTCAATAGCTTTTAGACTATATTGTGTTGGGGGAGGGAAGAGAAAAGGGGGAGAAGAGATAGAGAGAAAAGAATATACAGAAAGATTTTTTTTAGCTAAATGTCATCTTTTTTCCAAAAATCTCTCGTCCATTCATACTGTATGGGGTACATAGCTTTGATGAGGTGTAGGCTCTGGGACCCTCCTCCCCTTGAGCTCTCCTTGAATCTTTGAGGTACATGCTCTGGGAAACCCCTTGAAGTCTGATTGAATCTTCCCACTTGATGAGGCATTTGCAGAGGCCATAAATATTTCATTGTGGCTGGGCCCAAACCTCTGTTACTAGCCTGGCCCTGCATTGTCCATCTGATTCCCACCCTGGAGCCTATCAAAATATCAATTCATCCTTGCATTGCCCTCATTAACTCCTCCTGAAGACCCTCCCCAAACTCCTCCTCCAGACCTAACCTTAGATTCCTCTGTATATAAGACCCTATCTGCCATAGAATAGCTTAGCACAGAGTGCTTAGCTCTGTGTGACAGCATCACAGAATGACCTAGCAGAGACTGGCTCCTTAAGTCTACCCCATATGGTGAACTTGAACTTTCAATAAACTTTGGTTTTTTTTGGCTGAGAAGACTTGAGTTGAATTCTTTCTGCAGGACCCAGCATGTTGGTATTTTGGGGTCTCAGGCAACCCTAAACCTCTTTGGGCACCATCTTAAGTATGAGTGAATAACTCAAATTTCCTTATTTCTGCAAAGTCCTCCTACACCTCAGGTCAAATCAAGGAGTCATATTTGGTTTCCCTCCCAGTCATGTCTGCATTGAACTTGAATCATTCTCCATTCCTTTGCTTCAGCAAAATCCAACAATTTTATACTGCCAAAGGCTACTATTCTTATAATCCCTATACCCTCTGTACAACTACTGCCTAGCATACTTAATAGCTAGAATCACAATAATGTAGGAATCAAAATTAAAATACCTTTTAAAACGGCTTAATAATTGGTAAGAAAATGTTTAGAGTGCAGAGTTGTCAATAGGTCACAAAACAGAAACCATCATTCATAATTTTAAAGTCTCTGAACTGAGAAATAAGTAATTGATCTGAGCTACTATGTGTGAATGGGAAATTATTCATAGCTTAAGGTAGAGAGTGAATTATTGTAACACAGTGCAAGATAGTCATTTGTCATTAGAGAATGATTAGTAGGGAAATTGCTATTAAATAACCTGTTCAGTTATACAAACTAGATTATTACATTGGGATTAATTTATCTAGGCAAGACTCTCAGGCGCTCCAACTCAGCGGGAATTCCTCCATTGAGTTATAAATGATGAAAATGACTGAATTCTTGCAGTGAGATAGTGTAGTGTAGGAATTTAGTTAATCATTGTCCTCCCAACCACTACTTAATTGAATATCAAGTTATATGGTGCATGACCTTCTACTGTGTAACATTGGGCAAGCCATTTATCTTCTCTGTGCCTTAGTTTCCTCAACAACACTATGTTATGAAAACTTCCCCTTGATGAGGTACTGGCTCTGGGAACCCCCTTTAACTCTGATTGAATATTCCCATTTGATGAGGTATTTGCCTGAGGCCATAAGCCTTTCATAATAGCTAGGCCCAAATCTCTTATTCATGCTATCCTGGCCCTCCATTGTCCTTCTACTTCCGACCCTTGAGCCTATCAAAATATCTATATCCAAATGAACTCTTACCATTGAACTGGCCTAGCCCACCTTTGCCTGTGTCTCCAGGTAGCCTTCAGCAACTTCACTCATTTACTGGAGTCTAACCTCATTAACTCCTCCTGAAGACACTCCCCAAACTCTTTCTCTAGACCACCCCTAGATTCCTCCCACAACATTTCTGTATATAAGACCCTATCTTGCCTTCATATGTATGAGAGCACCATAAAAGTTTCTAGCACAGACTTACTCTGTGTCCAATACAAGCAAACTTTATTTTTAATTTAGTTTTTATTTGTTTTCTTGTTTACATTGTTTTCATTACATTTTTGAATTACATATTTTCTCCCCGTCTTGCCCCTGCCCCAACCCTAAAACAGCAATCCCACTGTAAAGCCCCTCCCCTGCTCTGCTCTCTTACTTTCTGGTAGGACAGGGAGGGTCTCCCTATCCCAGTCCCTGTATATCTTAATTCTTAGTTGCAGGTATTGCAGAACTTTAAATTCCAGATTCTTTCGATTCCTCCCTTGTCACCACTGGACACTGGTGACATTGACTAAGTTAAGGTGCTCTCACAGAGCAAGTCTCTGCTAAGCTATTCTACAGTGCTCTCACACAGATGGAGGGAAGATGGGGTCTTATACAGAGGAATCTAGGGATGGTTCAGAGGAGGAGCCTGGAGAGGATCTTTAGGAGGAGCCAATGAGTTCAGACTCCAGTAATGAGTTTGGGGAGGGTCTTCAGGTGGAGTTAATGAGGTCAACGCAAGAGCAGATTGATATTTTGATAGGCTCAAGGGTGGGAAGCAGATGGACAATGGAGGGCCAGGCTAGTAACAGGTTTGGGCCCAGCCACAATGAAATACTTATGGCCTCTGCAAATGCCTCCTGAAGATTCAATCAGACTTAAAGAGGTTTCCCAGAGTAAGTACCT
>CM053594.1:180707096-180721507 GCA_028646575.1 Pseudocheirus occidentalis
ACAAGAAATTGTAGAAACAACCAGTAACTCCATTCAAGAGAATGACAATAATAAGACATCATACCAAAACTTGTGGGATGCAGCAAAGGCAGTTCTTAGGGGAAGTTTTATATCTCTGAATGCATACATGAAAAAAATAGAGAAAATGGAGGTCAATGAATTGGGCATGCAATTGAAAAACTAGAAAAAGAACAAATTGAAAATCCCCAATTAAATACTAAATTAGAAATAATAAAAACCAAAGGAGAGGTCGATAAATTTGAAAATAAGAAAACTATTCAACTTAAAAATAAAACTAAGAGTTGGTTTCATGGAAAAAAAACAATAAAATTGATAGATGCTTAGTCAATATGATAAAAAAAAGAAGAAAACCAAATTTCAAGTATCAAAAATGAAAAAGGTGAACGTACCTCCAAGAGTTGCAGGATATAAAATAAACCCACATAAATACTCAGCAGTTCTAGATATTTCCAACAAAGTCCAACAGCAAGGGATAGTAAGAAAAGCCCATTTAAATTTACTGTAGACATTACAAAATATTTGGGAATTTACCTTCCAAAACAAACCTAGTACCTTTATGAACACAACTACAAAACACTTTTCACACAAATAAAATCAGACTTAACTAATTGGAAAACCATCAATTGCTCATGGCTGGGTAGAGCTAATATAATAAAAATGGCAATTTTACCTAAATTAAATTATATATTTACTGCCATACCAATCAATCTACCAAAAATTACTTTATATAACTAGAAAAAATAGTGACAAAATTCATTTGGAAGAAGAAAAGGTCCAGAATATCAAGGCAATTAATGAAAAGAAATGCTACAGAAGGTGGCCTAGCTGTACCAGATTTTAATCTGTATTATAGAATTACATATGACCACACTAGTTGAGTATAAGCTCTATAGGTGCAGTGACGTTTTTGTTTGTGAAGCCCTAAAACCTAAATCAGTGCCTTGCATATAGTAGGCAATTAATAAATGTTTAGCAAATTGGGTTGGGTCAAAGGTAAGAGATGGTGTGGCAGAGTGGGAAAAGGCCTATATATAGCACCAGAAGACTTGGTTTCAAATCTGAGCTCATCACTAATTACTTGTATAACTGAACAGGTAACTAATCTTTTTGAGCCTTTTTTCATCTCTGTAAAATGAAAGTGTTATATTAATTTATTACAGCTTTGATGGAGGAGAAGGAGGAGCAGAAGAAGAGAGAGGAGGATGAAAGTATTAAACTCTCAAATAACATTATCCAAAGTAAAATTTTCATTTGATTTTGGAACATGTGTTGAGTATGAAACACGATCACATCTAATATTATGGGATTTTATAAAACTTAAAAAAAATGGTTTAGGGAACTAGAAATCAACTGCATCCTTTTCCCTTGCTTAACTCCTTCCTGACAATGAACACTACAAAGGTTCCTAGGATCACAGATTGTGAAATGGAAAGGACCTCAGAATTCATTTGGTTCAACCCTCTCATTTTATAGATGATGAAACTGAGTCAAAGGGATGTTAAGTAATTTGATCAAAGTCACACAAGCAATATATTCAAAGTACTAGTTTATTTTTTTCTTTAACTTTATTATTAGACTTCAAATTCCCTTAATTTCAAATTTCAGTGTTTTAATAACATCAACAAAGTTACTCAACCATAGATTTCAGATGCTATGGGATAATATTATTAAGTTAAAACAAAGATTTGCTTCTGGTAATCCATTTGACATTGACTTTCAATCAATTTCCATATTTGGAAATGGAGAAAGCAAAACTAATCTTAATCAATGCTTCCATAGGGAATAATAAAAAATGGTAGCGTTAACATATATAATACTGTACTCAGAATGATCCTAAATTTTGACTCTTCCAATTTGTTTCCATGAATCTGTTCAGCTCTACGAGAATTCAGGAGCAATTATATTTGTAATGTGGACAGTTGTCTGAGGAGCCTAAGAAGTAATGTTGCTACATTTCTAGGGATTATAGAAATTCACAGCAGCATATTGAAATAATTGGTCTTTTCAGTGGTTCTGTGTCTGTTACCACAGGTGGAACTACATTTAAAATAAACATCACCTATTAATGTTTATTACTTACCATGTTTGAACCTTGATTTGGTCAAACAGAAATCAGGAGATTGGATGAAAATGTAATGAATTTATAGAAATCTCTATAAAGTTCTCAAGAAAACTTCCAACTCTAAACTTCATTTCAGAGGAATGCATGACCATATACAATATATATTCATGAAAGGTGTAATTAGAGCAAGTTCAATTCAATTCCATGTTATTTCATTATATTCAATAATCATTTATAAGGCATCTACAATTATCCCTTCCACATGGGAGAGGTGGCTAGGAGTGTGGCATCCTGGTGATATAGAAAATCCGTGTAAAATTTTGGCCCTCCCTTCATACCAGAAAAGAAGCATGAATTTTTTTTGTTGTTGTTTTTCTCTTATGTGATGTTTGTAAAAGTTTATTATAATATTTGTGTTAGGTATTTTGTCGTAGGCTCTATGTTATCTGCTGGCTTTTGTGTGTCCTCTGTAGCTTCCATAAAACTCCCTCCAAATTCCCATTTAATTTCTCATGCCAATCTGTGATAAGTCAAAACCATAATGGGGAAAGTTACAAATGTGGAAGGCATAAGTATACTATGTACTACAATGCAAAAAGCACTGGGAATATATAGAAAAAAGTTAAATAGTCCCTTGAAGTGTTTACATTCTACTACAAGGAAATGTTTACCTTTAGATAAATATAAAATATATACAAAGTAATTTCTTTCTAAAATTTTCTTAATTAATTTTTAGTTTTCAACATTCATTTCCCCAAGATTCTGAGTTCCACAATTTCTCCCCATCTCTTCCCCACCCCCACCGAGATGGCATGTATTCTGAGTACACCTTCCCCTAGTCTTCCCTCCCTTCTATCACCCCCTCCATTCACTTGCTTGTATGTTATTCCCTCCTTAAGCCACATTTGATGAGAATAAAGTTCACTCATTCCTTCTCACCTCCCCTTTTCTCCTCCAATGTGAAACCTTTTTCTTGCCTCTTTTATGTGAATTTACCCCCATTCTATCTTTCCCTTTCTCCTCCTCCTAACATATTCCTTTCTTACCCCTTAATATTATTTTTAGATATTATCCCTTCATATTCAACTCACCATGTGCCATCTATCTATCTATCTATCTATCTATCTATCTATCTATCTATCTATCTATCTATCTATCTATCTATCTTTATATTTCCTCCAACTACTCTAATATTGAGAATGGTCTTATGAGTTACAAATATCATTTTCCCATGTAGGAATGTAAACAGTTCAACTTTAATATGTCCCTTATGATATCTCTTTCCTGTTTATCTTTTCGTGTTTCTCTTGATTCTTGTATTTGAAAGTCAAACTTTATATTCAGCTCTGGTTTTTTCATGAAGAATGCTTGAAGGTCCTCTACTTCATTCAATTTCTGTTTTTTCCCCCTGAAGAATTATACTCTGCCGGGTAGGTGATTCTTGGTTTTAATCCTAGCTCCTCTGACCTCCACAATATCATACTCCAAATCCTTCTGTCCCTTAATGTAGAAGCTCCTAGATCTTATGTTATCCTCATTGTATTTCCATAATACTTAAATTGTTTCTTTCTGGCTGCATGCAATATTTTCTCTTTGGCCTGGGAACTCTGGAATTTGGCTAAAATATTCATAGGAGTTTTCCTTTTGGCATCTCTTTCAAAAGGCAATCAATGGATTCTTTCCATTTCTATTTTCCCCTCTGGTTCTTGAAAATCAGGAAAGTTTTCCCCAATAATTTCTTGAAACATGATGTCTAGGCTCTTCTTTTGATCATGGTTTTCATGTAGTCCAATAATTTTTAAATTATCTCTCCTGTATGTATTTTCCAATTCAGTGTTTTTTCCAATGAGATATTTCACACTGTCTTTTATTTTTTCATTCTTTTGGTTCTGTTTTATCATTTCTTGATTTCTCATAAAGTTGTTAGCTTCCATTTACTCCATTCTAATTTTGAAGGAACTATTTTCTTCAGTTAGTTTTTGGACATCTTTTTCCATTTGGTCAATTATGCTTTTTAAGGCATTTTCCTCATTTCCTTTTTGAATCCTTTTTGCCATTTGAGTTAGTCTATTTTTAAAGTGTTATTTTCCTCAGTATTTTAGGGGGGTCTCCTTCAGTAAGCTATTGACTCTTTTGTTCATGATTTTCTTGCATCACATTTCTCTTCTCAATTTTTCTTCTACTTCTCTTACTTGATTTTCAAAATTGTTTTTGACCTCTTCCAGGGCTACAATGAATTCATATTTTTCTTGGAGGCTTTTGATGCAGGAATTTTGACTATGTTGTCTTCTTCTGGATCTGTTTTGATCTTCTTTGTCACCAAAGAAAGATTCTATAGTCTGATTTCTTTTTCTCTATTTACTCATCTTCCCAGCCAAACACTTGACTTTCTTACTCTTTCTCAAGGTAGGACTCTGCTTCCAGTGGGTGTGGGTGTGAGTGGGTGTGTACTGTCCTAAATTTCATTGGTTTTGTATCAGTCACTGTATCCCCCACCATCTGTGGGCCCTAGCTCTGGAAACAGTAGCTGCTACTCCAGAAGCAGCCTGACTGTGCTCTGCTCCTAGCCCAGTGCAATAAATGCTTCCTGCTGACCTTCCAGTCTGTCTTGGGCTAATATGTGTTTCACTCTGTCATTTTGAGGGCTCTGCATCTCTAGACTTAGTTTAGAGTCTTTTTTACAGGTATTTTGAAGGGTTTTGGGGAGAGCTCAAAGCAAGTCCCTGCTTTTACTCAGCCATCTTGGCTCCACCCCCTAAAAGTAATGTCTAAAAGAAGATATTACTGACAACATGAGGAATAAGGAAAGGTTTCTCATAAAAGGAAACCATATTTGAGTTGAATCTTTAAGGGGACTCAAAGTCCATCTATGCTACTTGAGTAGTTGGTGGTATAGATCTAATGACAGGAAAGGATTTACTCTCCACCTGGCCCATAATACAAATCACAGGTCTCAGAAACAAGTGTTCACCAGAACTCTGCACTGTGGTCTTCATGCTCCATTTATGACATTTCTGCTCTCAAGTTTGAGACTTGTAAGAAGTTATGTGTGACTGCTATGGAGGTAGATTAGACTTGGGTTTTTTTTTGGTCCCAGAAGGCAGAGCAAAGAACTGATGGGCAAAAATTAAAAAGTGAGCGGGGTTGTATAAGAATAGTGATTCCTAATCAAATAAGCCTTGTTCCAGAAGCTCTCTGAGCTCCATTCCAAATTTAAAATTGTATGCTTTTTCTTCCCTATGTTTCAGGGGACTGTTATAGGTGACCTTCAGTAAAGAAATTCAAAACCCAAATCCTAAGTTATATGTCATTTAGAAGACACAAATGCTTAAGTTCAGAATGAAGTAGGTTGTTTTTATTGTTGTTTTCCTACTTTTGCCTACTTTTCATTTGCATATGTTGTGATAAAAATTCGATGAAAAATGGGACAGGACAAATGAAGTGTCATGGTTGATAAAAAATTAAAATACATAGAATTACAAAAAATTATATTGAATGTAACTGTAATTTTGTTCCCAACCAAGTCCATGAAACACCTAAAAACTACCACAAATTCTATGTAAAGAATGCTGTGCTACACTACTCTGCCACACAGTGTCCATTGTAGGAAGATGTAGCAATTATTATGGATAAGAAATAAGGATGAAGGATTGTGAAAAGTAAAGGATCATTGATTTAGAGTTGGAAGGGACTTTAGAGGTCAACAAGTTTAATGTCCCATTTTACAGATGAGGAAACTGAGTTTCCCAGACATTCAGTGATTTCTTCCAGAATCAATAGTAAATGTCTGAAGTGAGATTTGAATGAAGATCCCCCTGACCTCAAGTTCATTGCTGTATTTCCTATGTCATACTGCCTCATAGCATGGGATCTAAAATTTAAGTTGATCTTGTACCATAATCATAATTTTAAAGTCCAGAAAACAAGGTCTGAGGTTGGCAGAGTACTTAGAAAATCTTTAGTGTCCTAGAAATGCTTAAGGATGGCCCAAAAAGATAAAAATAAAGTAGTCAAACAGGAAGGGTCAAATATAGCTAAGGAGCAGCAAAACTTTCAGAAAAGTAGAGTTGCAAATGTGATATGCTTTATAAATTAATCACTTCTACTGCTGCTGAATACTAATATTTCTGAAAAAATAAACAGAGAGAGTACAATGGTGAGTCATTTAACTTCTCATTCCCAGGAAATTCTTAGTGACTGGTAACTTGTTCATCCATACCACTGGATAGAGTTTCCATACCTGTATTTCTCTATGCCAAATAGGTTACTAAATCACAAGTCTGTGCCAGATATATAGACAGATAGAAATGGAAGGAAGGAGGGAGGGATGCAGGGAAGGAGAGAGAGAGAGAGAGAGAGAGAGAAAGAGAGAGAGAGAGATCTTAATCTATATCTATGTATTTTGTTTCTAATAATTCTTACTGATATTGGTTCTATGAAATTTTAACCAAGGTCATTTGATTATGATTTACCAAAAAGCAAGCATTATCTAATAAGAGAGAAGTACCAAACTCTAGCAGAACATTAGACATCTGGAAACCTGAGTTGGAATTCTTTCCCCATGACTTATTAAACATAAACATGACAATGTTACTTGGCTTATCGAGGTCTTGGTCTCCTTACCTGTAAAAAGGAAATAAGGATATTTTCACTACCTAGATTTCAGGGTTGCCAGAAAAAAGGCTCTTTGAAAATCAGAAAGTATTATATAAATATGAATTCTGGTCATGGTGATGGACAGTATGGTAGATAGAAGGGGCATAGAACTTGGAATCTAAAAACTTGGGTTCAAGTTCTGGCCTTAGTCATCATGTTATGTGACTTTGAGTAAATTGACAAATTCAGTTTTGATATATGTTCATTACCTATAGAGATGAGCATAGTGCCTGGCTCATATTAGGCCCTAACAAGAATTGCCATTGCTATGCCAGAAAAAGATAAGATAAATAAGACAGTTCTCCTTGTCCCCCTGAAGTTTAGCAGCTCTTCAAGCATCAGTTTTCTCTTTTTTAAAATGGGAATTATAACATTTCCCATGCATTCCTCAGAGATTTTGACAATTAAATGAGATAATGCCTATGGAAGCACTTTGCAAACTGTATAAGGCCATACAAATGTCATATCTGACGGTACAAAAGCTCTGTGGTTTAGAATAATCAATCTAAAGTCCAAATACTTTGTGCTTCAGTTTTTTTTCAGTTCCTTTGCTCTGTCTCTTGATTCTCCTATGTTTCAGTTCAACTATTTATAAAATAATGATCAAAGAAGGTATATAGCACCTAACATGGTAGATATCATTCAGCCTGCTGGTGTTCAAAAAATATTGATTGATGGTGATAGAGATAGTGTCACTTTCCTTAGGTATGTTGTCTCTCTGCCTGCAGGAAATCATTGGAAGCCCATGTTCTTCAGGACAGTTTCCATGGCAGCAGAAATTAAGTTCTAGCAACCTGGCAGTTTTATGCATGTCATGGGACAGCACAACTACTATCCTTACACCAGGTTCTTTTTCTACTCATCTCATAACAATGAAGCAGGTAATTCTCAACCCAGTTCTGCCATCATCCTTCACATACACTGTATGGATTGTCTCTCCTGCAATAATAGCCAAGAATTATAATTAATCCAAAACACATGAGATAAGGTACCATGGAAACCCTCTCCTTACAAAATAGAGAAAGTGTGGGTGGGGGCTAGGAGAAAAGGAAGGTAAGGACTATTAGCGTGTGATCTTTTGTGCATGCTGGTAACCTAAGGAAAAAGAAAGGGAGAGGCAGCAGAAAGATTAAAAGGTGCTGACACCCTCAAGGTAATTCAGATCTACTGACAGTGAAGAATAATGAGAATATGTAGTTGGAGTGAAATAACTCCATGCCTAAATGGCATTGTGATCAAATATGGGAACAGATGTGGATGGCAGCTAGAAGTTCTTTGAGAGCAGTGGAGGTCAGGACTCATTTTCAAGCAGTTCTCCAAAGTTTCTGTCACTTGGCATCTAAGTGCAACTGTATTTAAGTGAATGGTGTGGATCATGAAGGGTTGGTTATAAGGGGCCCTCACATGTCACCGGGCAAAGTCAAATTGAGAAGCATTTCCTTTTGTAAAATTCTGAAACCGAAAATCTAGAAGTCAAATGTGTTTAATATTTCGGCTGTTTGCTAGGAATTTCTAGAGCAATGGTTCTCAACCTTCCTAATGCCATGACCACTTAATGCTCATATGAGGGCACATCTGCATGTGTACAGACCCACCTGGAGACAGATGGAGGAGTGGTGTCTTGGTTCCTAAGACCATCAGAAATATGTGTTTTCTGATGGTCTTAGGGGACTCCTGTGATCCCTGTGAAATGGTCATTTGACCCCCAAAGGGGTCACAACCCACAGGTTGAGAACCACTGTTATAGAGGGACTACAGGGTATAGGAGAAAGAGAAGTATAAGTGGAGTCAGAAGACTTTGATTGGAATTTTGCCTCAGGTATAAACTGTGTGACATCTGCTAAGTCACTGAACTTGTCTCAGCATCAGTTTCTTCATTTGGAGGGCATAATATGCTGGGTTTCTGTGAAGAAAATGATTTCTAAACCCTACATCAATATGCATTTGTGAGTTGCTATTATTAAAAGGGGAGAAGGGTGCTATATTTATCAAAAATAACCTGCAATTGTAGTGTAGAATGTATTTCATATTAACTAGTCAAGATTCAAAGCTTATTAGTAATAGTTTTAAAAAATAACAGATTGATGTGGACTAATTGTACTCTAGATAGAATGCTAGGAAATAAGGCAAAGATAAAAGACTTTAAACAATAAATGTATAGGATTATCATTTCATTTTAAATATTCTCAAATGTTTGGCGATGCCACAGTCTTCAAGTGCAAAAAGGATTTATTTGTGTTTTGTTCTTGTTCTTAATTTGGTTGAGTGGGGGGAGTAGGGTGGAGAAGGTCAGGGTTAAGTAGAAAGAATCAGGTAGCTTAGGAACAAGAGTTCTTTCCCTGCTTTCACATTCATATTTAGATGTCTATGTACATACGCATGTGAAAATTGTGTGTGTCTACACACAAATGTGGAGTAAAGGTAGAGTCCTGTGGACAGGGGGAAAAGTGTGTTATATGTATATATAGGAGAAAAGAATAGGTTATGGGCAGAAAAACTGCAAATGCATGTGTATTTTATGTATGTGTAGTATTGGGGGTAGGTAGAATGGCATGAACAAAAAAGGTATGTGTATACATGTGAAAGAGAGATGGAGATAAAGAGAGAGACAGAGGCAGACAGACAGAGAGAGGCACAGCAGGAGTGGGAAAGAGAGACAGAGCAAGGGAGGGAAAGAGGGAAAGACAAAGAAAGGAGAAGAGAGAGTTATGGACTCAGAGACAGTGAGACAGGCAAGACAGAAAGAAAGATGGAGAGTAAAAAGATACACTGACATAGGGGTAATTAGTTTTATCTATCATTCTATATTTTCACCCCAGGCAAGTTAGCCTGGTAACTTATATTTCACCTAGTTAGTAGTTTCCTTCCCTCAATAGGGATATCTCAGTTCCTGTTCCCCCACTATGCACTGAAAAATTACTTGGATTACTAAAAGTTAATGAGTAAAAATGGAATCTTTCCCTTACTTATTAGTGATGCTACTGTTCCCCTTTGAAATAATTATCTTCCAGGACAGAGTGGAAAGCTCCTTAATTTATCTCTTATAAAGAGGCAAAGTACAATGTATCCATTATTTTGACTTATACAGAAACTTTGAAACCTGTGGTCGCTAGTCTCACAGAGCCTCTAATTTTCTGAGGTTAGCAAAAAATCAAGTTATATTAGTTGTATTCATCCTCTCTCCAGAGCCCACTTTCTTCTTATCATCTTGTTCAGCTTCCCAGGTCTCCCTTAATGACAGAGTTCTACTTCCCAATCATCAGCACTGACAGTCAGCAAATCTGCCTTTTATATAGTCCCTTATGCCAAGTGACACCAAGGTCACCTTTATCCTGACTCCCTGATTAATACACACACTCACCCAAAAGAAGAATCAATTGTCCCTAGAGGTATCTGGGAGGCCCAGAGACTGGATATGCTTTGGCATCATGTGAAATTGACCAAAACCTTAGGGATTATGAGATGTTAGGAAAACAATTCCATGCTTCCAACAAGTGCCATCATCTGCCTATTGTCATTCTCAAGGACTATGCCAGAAAATCTAGGGCTGGCTATGGATACACATTGACCAAAGAAAAGGTCAGAAGCAAAGACCAGAAGATGCTTTAGTGATCAAATCTTCCTTTTCACATACCTGATCTTGCTTTTCTTCTACTTTCTCTTTCCACAGCACCTGAATTAATCTTTTTTCAACTTTGAAGACTGGACTAACAATGGCAATGGACCAGTACATATAGTCTCTAACTATCTTATAACCAACCCAGAGAGAAGAGGTATGTAAGTGGAGAGGGTTATGCCCTGTGGCAAATTTGAGCCTTGGCTTCCCATTCTCACTTTCTCTTGAAAAATCCAGACTGTCTGACGTTTTGTATCCTCTTGTTAAACACACAATAGCCATGCAAAATGTTAATACAAAAAGAGCCAGATCCTTAAGGAACTTGGATCTTACAGTCTGACTAGATATACCTTTGTTAATTTTAGAGAACGGATATTGCTTCCATTCACCCAGGGGAGACCTAAAGAACAGCCTATTCAGAAACCAGAAAGGAGTCATTGCGGTCATCATTACTGTTGTTGATGCTGGATTCATATGCCTTCAACAGAAGGTCAGATAAGTAGCAATGAGAAAGTTACAGGAGAAGCACACATATAATTTCCTCTCTCTTAAAATTGGGCAGTAGGTACAGTTCTTTAAGGATGAACATGACTAGATTTGCCAGGCTGCTTTTTCTCTGACTACTAGGTGACTGGCCTTAGTTATCTATGACCTTCTCTCCTTTCCTTTTCCCTTACCAACTCAAGTGAGGAAGCAGGACCTTTTGCTTTCCTCTCTTCCTGGACAGCAGTAGCTTTCAATGTTATTTATTCTCTTTCTCTACCTATATTAGAGGCATGACTCTAACAAAAAGACTATTTTAAATTCAGATTTAATTTGGGGATAAAATGAGACACAGAGAATTCATCAAACATTTACAAAAGGAAAAATACTTTACCCTAATACAGCAAAAACATGCGACAAGAATACAGTGGTATTTGTCTTCTCTGGATGTCCTCCCATGTTTCCATGAAAGCTACTGCTAGTCAGGATTGGCCAGGGTCAATCAGTGACTAATGGGCAGCTGTTTTTGCTCTGGCTAGAAGCCCTGATGATCTTTCCCTACAAGTATGATTTTTTATAGTAGACAAACTAGGCCTTCTTTTGCCTCATTTCTTATTTAGACTTAAATCACTGAATGGGTGTTGCCTCAGACAAACTAAGGCCTGGGAAAGACTTTAGTTTAAAAAAGCAAAGGTCTCCCTCTGCAGTTGTGGTCATCTCTATTCATTCTGACCTATGTCTTGCCACTGAACTCAGATGACCTTGGAGAAGAGGGTAAGGCTGATGACTTTGCATGATCCTGCCTCAGTTAAATACAATTCACTTGAAGGTCAAGACATCACCCTCCCAATGTTATTGGTCCTCTTTGAATATGAAGAACAAACAAAAACAATATCTATCTATAAAGAGGCTGCTTTCATTTTCATTGTGATTTAATCACAGAAATAAAAGAGCAGGCTTCAGAGGTATTGATGTGTTCATGTGTTAATAAAGTAGTAATGGCAAGTGATTCCTTTACCAAAAAAAAAAACTAACAAACAAACCATCTTTTCAAGACAATTTTGAGTTTACTTTTTTCCTCTCTCTCAGATGTATGTTTCTGAAAGAGGCCAACATAGGTACTTGAATAATTAACAAACCTACAAAAGAATACCATATACTCTGTGACCAAACTGTATACACTAAAATGAATATGTATGCCTTTTTCTAAATAGTCATTTCAATAGTCTGGGTAAGAGGTTATCAGGACTTGAAATAATCATCATGACAGAGTCAAAGGAACACTTAATTTGGTATCAGAATTTGGATTTGAATTCTACTGCTATCATTTATTATCTCCACAGTCTTGAAGAAATCATTTATACTGTCTAAATTCAGTTTATTTATGAAACAATGATATTGGACTAGATGACCCTTAAAATTCCTTTTTGCTTTAAATTTATTATCTTATTATAGTAGAAATGACAGTAGACAGTGGTATATGGAAGAGACGCTATGGCAACAATTCCTCTGGGCTCATTCACTGAACACACACAGGCATTGGTAGGTTGCATAACAGAGGGTCAACCTTGAGTTCTAGGAGTAATACTGCAGACGATAATTCCTAACAATGGTGTGATTCTTATAATCAATCAGTTCATAGAAATGCATTTAGGAACAAAGGATCATAGATTCAGAAATTTAAGGGGCATGCTAAAAAAATAACTATGACTATAAAACGTACAGGGGTAGGAGAGAGCAGGAAACTTTGTGGGTCACTCCCTTATACATATACACAGAATACATTTTGGAGATAGAAGAAAGAGTGGGCACAGTTAACTTACAATGGCTGTGAGACACATGTTCAGGGAACAGAGGTGGTCAAGGAAATTCATACAACTCAAGAGTAGCAGGGCCTCAGTGTCATTTCTTTCTCTGGAGAACATTTACCATATTCATCAGAAAAGAATCATTACTTTTGGTTATGGAAAAATCAATCTGCTGCCAGGCTGAACTGACTCCCATTAGGACATATCTGGTTAGTTGGTAGTTGTCCTTCTTTGCTGGAGGACCAAAATGACATCACTATGCTAGAGTCAAGTTTCAGTGTGTCCAACTGTGGCTGATCAGACCAACAGCAGCTTGGAATGCTCTACCACAGGTCTGGCACAAATAGTCCATGTAAACATTTTGGGTGGATTCTCTAAATTTGCTCATCTCACTTTTCTTCTTATCTGCTTCAATTCTGCTTTGCTCACAGAGCACAGCACCATCTCTGATGAGGGGAAACCATGCTGAGTAGACCTGTGTCAGTGTCTCCCATGACATACAATCAATCCCTTCTTAAGAGAGACATTGAGAATGTCCTCATATTGTGAGTTCTCCATACAACATCTCAGAGAAAAATGAAGAAATCAGAAGTGAGTTATCTTGCTGATTGCAATAATTCATGGGAGGAGAAAAGATGAATTCTTCCTATATAGCACAGTAAACAGAGGGGGAGGTATAAATTGTCTCTGAAAATTAATATCATGGGAGAACTTAAGAAACTTAGAAATACAACTATTACCTGAAGAATTAGAATGGGGAGGGGTGGAGACAAGATGGTGGCATAGAAGCAGTAAAATTTCGCATCTCCCACACAGCCACCCTAAATACCCACAAAATATGACTCTAAACAAATGTTAGGGCTCCCAAACTCACAAAAATACAGAAAACACATCTTTCACCGAAGGTAACTCGGCAGGAGAAGCTCATCAAGGCAGGCTGGGAGCCAAGGCCAGCCAAGCCCAAAACGAAAACCATGGCCAGGCCCTAGGGCAGTAGGGAGGAGCCAAGCCTCAGCTTGTGTCTACCCTGGAGAACAGATCTGAAGCACCTGGAGCAATCTCCACATCTATGAAGACTGGAATACAAAAGGTCAGTCAAAGTCAAGCTTTCAAGACAAATTTGGGGGAGGAAAAGCAGTTTGGCCAATCTGCCCCCAGGGCAAGGAAGTACAGTGGGTGGGGGGAACTGCAGGGTCTGCTGCAACCAGCAACTGCCTCCAATGGGCCGCTTCCAAGCTCCTGGCCTGTGGACCCACAGCAAGGCTGAGACAATTGATCAGGGACAAGGGATCTTTGTTGAGCGGCGTGGATCTGGATTGTGGTCTTAGGTGGTGGTCCTGGGGTGAACTTTCAGCAAGCCAAAGCTGGGGGGGCTGCAGCACCCCACTAATACCTATGGCAGCTGGGAAAACCCCAGCAATTTGGGACAGAGCATTCCCTCCTGGAAGATGAGTTCTACAGACCTAAAAAAAATCAACCAATTAATTGACTGGCCAACATGAGGAAAAGGAAGCAAAGTAAGAACAGCAATAAAACTCTAGAATCCTTTTTTGCGGACAAAAAGGATCAAAGCATGGAATGGGAGGAAGATGACACAGTTAGAACTCCCACACCAAATGCTTCCAAGACACTTGAAGATTGCCTAGAAGCTATTGATCAACTGAAAAAGGACTTTGAAAAACAAATAAGAGAAATGGAGGAAAAATTGGGAAGAGAAATGAGAATGATGCGAGAAAATCATGAAAAGAGAGTCAACAACCTGACT
>CM053594.1:180722007-180738710 GCA_028646575.1 Pseudocheirus occidentalis
AAAAAAAATAATAGTACCTTATGAAACTTTTCTTAGTATTAGTACTGCCACACAGGACAGTAGGGGGCATGGGGATGAGAGGCGGGATGACTGAGGGGAGGGCAGGGTCTGGGGGAGGGTTGCTGGAAGCAGACACTTCAGTAAAAGAACAGGGAGAGGGTAGAGCACAGAACAAGGGGGGGGCGGGATAGGAAGGAGGGACATATGACCAGACTGTCACAATATGTCCACTGTGAAGATGTCCTATGTAATTACACATACACAGCCTGTATTGAATTGCTTGTTCTTCTTGTTGGAGTGGGTGACAAGGGAGGAACCAAAAGAATCTAGAATTTAAATCTCTGCAATACATGCAACTAAGAATTAAGATATACGGGGGCTGGTGTAGGGAGACTCTGCCCTACCAGAAAGTTAGAGGTGTGTTGGAGGAGGGTACAAAAGAGAGCATATCAGGGGAGGGGCTTTACAGTAGGATTGCTGTTTTGGGGTTGGGGTAGGGGAAAGACAGGGAGAAAATTTGTAACTCAAAAATCTCATGGAAATGAATTATGTAAACAAGAAAACAAAATTTTATATTAAAAAGAATTAGAATCAAAATAGACATAAAGTAACCTTTTGATTAAAAGATGTGCGATTTTAGCATTATTTACAAAAATGTCTAGAACTATATGAAGACCAGAATGGGAGAGACTTCAGACTCCAATATATTTCTGAACAGGAAGCCCCTGTATGAAAACTGTGACAAATGACCAACTAGTCACTTGATTGAATATTTCCAACAATGAAGAAGTCACTGGCTCTGGAAGTACCCCATTGTACCTTTGAGATATTATATAAATTAAGCAGATGCGAAGAATTGGAAAAATTTAGCTATATACAGACAAAGTTGGGGGGGTACCCTAATGGGATACAAATGCATTTTAGGCATAGAAAATGGTATAAGTGAATTTGTAGGAGAAAGAACTTGCAAAATATGGTTGGTTAATGGTAAATAGTTCAACTTATTGAGAGGGCAAGGTTTTCAGATGCATGGTCAAGATTACTTGTCAGTGACCAGTAAGTCAATGCCCTCCCCACTCACCCTACCAACTATTTTTATTAATTCTAAGAAGTTAAAATATTTTCATTAAATAGGAAAGAAATCGATCTTCCTCTTAACTTTTGTCCTACTTCCAGAGGAAAGCAGAGAAATTTTTTTTTTTGCTTTTTGGAGGGCAGTTGGGGTTAAGTGACTTGCCCAAGGTCACACGGCTAGTTTTTTGTATTAAGTGTCTGAGGCCGGATTTGAACTCAGGTACTCCTGACTCCAGGGCCGGTGCTCTATTCACTGCACCACCTGGCCGCCCCAAAAGCAGAGAAATTTAATCCTTCTTCCACATTGGGTCCTTTGGTACAATGAAAAGATGGCTGAATCTGGGGCCATGGAACCTAGGTTCTAACCTTGACTCAGTCATTTGCTATCTGTGTGGCCCTGAGGAAATCACATAACACCTCTGAAGATTAGAAATTATTTTTTACATTTCTTCAAATGTAAAAAGGAATAAGATTAATTAGTTGACTTCTAACCTCTCCTAAAGCTATGAATCTATGCTCTTTGTTCATTAACAAGGAAAAGGCAGAAGGATTATTATTTTGCAATTGAAGGCAGAATCACTGAGTGGAGAGAAAATAAAGAGCATAGAAATTTGAAAATATTAAAGGATTCAACTTGTACTCAATAATTTTATATCAATTTTCCCCCTTCTATTTATATGGGTCCATAAAAAGATCCTATATAAACTTGAAGTCAAAACTAGCAAAATATTCCAAAAGGCTATTTATAATTTTGGTTTGATGCCAAAAAAAAGAATGTTCTACAATCCCATTGGCATTTAAACTCATTTTCCAGCTTGTAAAGTTTGCAACTATTTTAGTCTCAATACTTTTGTTTTAATCAAACTGCAATGTGAGAAATTGGCTTTCCATGATATTAGCATGACAAAGCACAGTGATTTTCAGCACCACAGTCAGCTATACTATCTTCTCCGCATGTGCCTTCAATATAATATTTTTTTTTGTTCCTCTGAAGAATTAGTTCAGTCTTCAAATGGTTTTTCTACTTCCAGTGCTCCAGTTCATCTATTCCTTTCTTTATTTTTATACTCTAAAAACAAAACCATAAAGAGAAAACTTAAAAGGCTTAGCTAGAAAAACCACAAAGGTATATGGAAAAATAACTCAATATGAGCCAGCTTCACAATCAGTTATTCTTTTTGCTTTGGAGGTTTGAGTTTATAAGCTTTCTCCCACTATAAGTCCTTTTTACCATACCTGGAAGCTTTCAAAAATATCTTCATTACCTGAAAAAGCAGAAGCTCATCTAAACTGATCCTGATGTAAAACATATGTTGCTCAATTGTTGCAAAACAATTATACCTAGGCAACTTCTGAATCTGAGAATGATGAGGTAGAAAGACTATTCAACCACCTGAGCAAAATTAGTCCTTATTCATTAAAAGAGGGTGAAATAAGGGTTGAAAAAATATTCAAGGGTATAAGGCATCAAAAAAATCTGTCTGGTATGAGTCTCAGTACTGTCATACTCTGATACAACTTAATCACCTGATGATTCTATCATTGACTGTAGGAAGCTTTGAGAATTTTTTTTGTAGTTTGAGGGGTTTGTCAGTCCATCCATAAAGAGCATTTATTACATGCCTTTTATGCTTATTGCGGTCCCAGGCATCATTTGGTTTTGGTTTTTGTCTGAGATATATCCTGTACCAAACTGTAGAAGTTCAACATATTATAGATATATTTATGGTAGGCAACATAGGGTATTAAAATAGATTCAAGATAGCTATTTGTTCTTTAAAATGTTAAATGGAGACTCCAGCAGAAAGTCACTGTCTTCATTCAACTCTCTAGCCAGATTGAGAAGATATCAATGAATTCAGAGTCATTGGTCAAAGAAAGCTTGTAGATGAGTAAATCTTATTCCAAGGAGATAGCTTAGAAAATGAGATAATGACCCCTGGTACCCAGAGACCCTCATCCCAGAGGTTGGTGGCATTTAAACATGTGGACATGGACTTCAATGAAGAGGATTAGTGCCTCTTAGACCATTCTCAGCAAGAGTTACAAAAGGAGATCATGATAGAGAATGTCCAGAATCTTCTCTCCCTCAATGTAGAGAACAGGTCAGAAGCAAATGAGATGAATAGAAAGATGAGGAACTTTTTGGAAGAATGTGACCAGCAAAGATTCATGAATGATAATCTCTGTGACTTTAATTTGAGAGAAATCCATGACTAACATTAAGGTAGATAAAAATCCAAAGAGTGACTGTGAATTTCATGAAACTGGAAAGAGATTCAGTCTTCCATCCTAAATTATTGTAAGAAAATGACCCAGGGGAATGACTTCTCATGACAGCAAATATAGCAATTATAAAGTGCTTTATTAAATAGGTAGAGGTTTTTCAATCCCATAATAAGCCTCTGAAAATGCAAACGTATCCAGGTAATCAATGGGAAATTGCCTTCAGTTGGAGTTCAGATCTCATTAGATATCAGAGAAGTAATACTAGGAAAATGCTTTGTGTAAATAAGTCTTGAGTCAGAATTCTAAGCTCATCATTCATCAGGAAATTCACATTAGGAAGGATACTGATGGATATAATGAATGTTAAGCAATCTCATCTCATCACTTATCTCTTCCTTACTATCCTAGATTCCACCCTGGAATGAAAAGATATGCATGGCACCTGTGTGTGAAGACCTTTGGTTAGAACTTGGATATTGATAGGCTTCAGAGGATTCATATTAGAGAAGTTTTTTAAAATGTAATGAATATGGGAAGGCTGTCTGCTACAGATCACTCCTTATTGGCCATCAGAAAATCCACACTAGAAAGAAACCTTTTGAATGCAATCCATGTGGAAAGGCTTTCACACAGGACAATCTTGCTGTACTTCAGAAAACTTACACTGGAAAGAGACCTTTTAAATGTAATCAATGTGGAAAGACTTTCAGATTCAGCATCTATCTGGCTAGACATCAGAGACTCCACACTGCAGAAAAACCTTTTGAATGTAATCAGTGTGGAAAAGCTTTCACACACAGGGAAAATCTTACTGCACATCAGAACATCCACACTGGAGAGAGACCTTTTGAATGTAATTAATGTGGAAAGACTTTCAGATTCATCATCTATCTTGCCAGACATCAGAGACTCAACACTGGAGAGAAGCCTTATGGATTTAATGTATGTGGAAGGGCTTTAACAAAGACCTCCATTATTGCTGCTCATCAGAGAATCCACCCTAGAGAGAAGGCTTACAGATGTAATCAATGTGGAAAATGGGGAATTCACACTGGGGAAGATTCTAGGAATGTAATCAATGTAGAAAGGGTTTTAGACAGAGCTCCAGTATTGCTAGACATCAAAAAGTTCACACTGAAAAGGAATCTTAGGAATGTAATCAATGTGGAATGATTTCAAACTGTGCTACAATCTTGCCAAACATCAGAGAATCCACACTGGAGAAAATCCTTGTGAGAATCATGAAAAAGGCAAAGCTTTTACAACTCAGCATATTTAACAGAAGAGGTTCCAAATTGGGAGAAACCTTATGAGTATAATCAAGTTGGTAATCTCTTCAGGTGACAATCATCTCTTATTTCCCATCTCAGAATGCACATTAGATAAAAATCTGATCATTGTCATGAATAAGGAAAGGCATTCAAATGGAGTTCAGAGCTTCTTCAGTATATGAGAAATCATTCTGAACAGCAGTTCCTTATGGACTCAGTGTAGGAAAGCTTTCAGCTAGAGATCACCTCTCAGTTTCTATCAGAGAATTCATTGTGGAGAGAAACCTTACAAATGTGTTCATAGGGGCCATGCTTTTCTCTGGAAGAGGGTGATCAGTTGATAACCACACTCCTCCTGGAATGAAGGTGTATAAAGGCAAGGGTTGTGGTAAAGTCTTCCCCTAGACCTCATACTTGACTGTACTTTGGAGAAGTCATGCTGGAGATAAAATTTAGGAATGTAATTAACAAGGGAAGGCCTCCTGCTACAGCACAGACTTCATTAGACTTCCCAACAAAGGAGAATTCATTAAACATCCCAGCTTCCATCCTGTGCATAAAACTCTTAAGTGTAATGATTTTTCTCTGAATTCCTAGTGTTTGTCATCACTCTTGAACATTACACGGCATTTATAGACTATCATTCCTTCAGCCACGCCCCAATTAATTAGTACTCACTTTGTTTCCTGTTTGTTGGCACAAAGAGTCCTCGTATAAATGTTTTGATAACTGCTAGACATTAATTTCTTTAATGATTTCTTTAGGCAATTATGTAGCACAGTGGATGAAATGCTGTGGTTGGAACCCCAAGGTCTGAGTTCCAACTCAGTTTCTGTCATTTCCTAGCTGTATGTCCCTGAGCAATTCATGTTAGCTAATCCTGTCTGAGTTTCTTCATCAGTAGAATGGACATAACCAGGACATCTACCCACAGGGTTGAGGTAAGAATTAAATTGAACAATATTTGTAAAATACTTTGCAAACATTAAGTTACCATGGAAATACCAGATATTTTATCATTATCTTTCTTTGGATCATAAGTCTCACAGTAAAGTCAGTTGGCTAATAGCTGGACAGTTTAATCACATTTCTTTTAATTCTAACTGATATTCAGAACAGAAGGGAGGAAGCCATTACTTGCAGTGAATATGGCACTACATTTAAAATTAGAGAAAACTTGAGTTCAAATAATGACTCAGATTCTCCCTAGCTCTGTAAGTCTGGGCAAGGAACAAGCCCTCTGCACTTCACTTTACTCATCTCTAAAATGAGGAGGTTGGATTCAGTGGCTTTGATGGTCCCTTCCAACTCTAAGTATATGTTCTCATCAAACATCATGGGGCAGCTAGGTGGCACAGTGAATAGAGCACCATCTCTGGAATCAGGAGGACCTGAGTTCAAATTTGGCCTCAGACACTTAACACAAAACTAGCCGTGTGACTTTGGGCAAGTCACTTCACCCCAATTGCCCTACCTTCACTCCCTCCAAAAAGAAAAAAAAAGGTCATTCATATGTCCCTTTCCCACAGTTTATTCCTACATTCCAGGAAGGTCACCTAGCAGGACTGAAGCAGCAATTATACCAGACTACTTAGAAATAAAGATTTAGGGAAACTGAAGAGATTGGGTACATAACATACAAAAGAAAATGAATAATCTTGTGCTCAATTAATCTAAAGACCTCCATTAAATGTCAGTATGTACTAAGCACTACAAAATGTTGAAAATACTGCAAAACAGTTTGGCAGAAAGTAGATATGGTCCACCATAGACACGAATCACACTGCTGACCAAGATTAACTCCTGAAGAACACACGACTTAGAAAAAGTTACCTCAAAGAAATTAGAGGAACTATCAGGAAAATACATTTATGAGTAGCGGAAGATCTCTTCAAACAAAGGACAGAAAGGATCACAAACAATTAAACAGGAAATTTTTATCATATAAAAAAACAGCAACACATCTAAAATTTAAAGGGAAGCAATTAACTTGGGACCACATTTACATCAAGTTTCCCTCGTAAAGGCCTTATGTCCAAGGTCTATAAAGAACAGGTACTGATTCTATGTAAGCATATAAGAATGACTACAACAGACATGGTCCAAAGTTATGAACAATTGTTCATATCAATTATTGTTCATAATTTTCAAAGGAAGAAATTAAATGCAAGTTACCAATGATTATGATTAAAAATCCACATCTGTAATCACTAATACAAATCACTAATAACTAGAGAGGTTTTCATATTCATAAAAGTGGTAAGAAAATGAGCATCACAAATATTGTAGGGAATTGTTTGCCTTCAGTTAGTACTTGATATAAGAGTTTTGTATTTTATTTCTTGTTACCTCACAGAAGAAAGATTAATGGGGGAGAAAATATGGGGGTTTATTTTATATCCTGCAACTTTGCCAAATTTATTTACTGTCTCAAGTAGTTTTTTACTTGATTCTCTAGGATTCTTCAAGTGTATCATTGTATCATCTGCAACGAGTGATAGCTTAGTCTCTTCTTTGCCTAATTTGATTCCTTTGATTTCTTTTTCTTCTCTAATTGCTACTGCTAACATTTCTAGCACCAGATTGAATAAGAGGGGTGATAGTGGATGTCCTTGTTTCACACCTGATCTTATTGGACATGCATCTAGTTTATCAATGGGGAGAAAATAAATACATTTTTTAAAAAAGAAACTTAAGCAAAAAATGGTCCAAATCAAGAATTAGTTAAATGCAAATTAAAACAACCTCAGGTTCTACTTTGCCCCTGTGTAAGTAACAAAAATGAAAATGAAAAAAATAGAAGTATTGGAAGGGTTCTGGGAAAACAGAAACATCAATTTAATGTTACTAAAACTGTGAAATTCCCTTCAAATTACAAAATTTTTGTCTCAGTGATACTACTAGAGGGCATATATCTTTTGAGAAAGTAAAGGGACCCAAATGTACAAAAATATTGATCTTTTTGCTAAGTCAAAGAGCTAGAATGTAAGACGGGGTGTCCTACAATAAATAATAATAAATACTAGATAATATAAATAAATAGATAATATAATGTGATAAATAACAGGGCAACAAATTTTTGCATGTGAGTGTTATGGAACAATAATATATCATAAGTCAGAGGCAATTTCAAAGAAGTCTGAAACAGCTATATGGACTAATACAGACTCCAGTGAGTAACTGATAACAATAAGAACATTGTGAATGCCAACAACTTGGCAAGACTTCCTACCTCTTATTATTGTAATAATAACCAGCATATCAGAGACTTATCAAGATCTGTGAAAACTGTATCCCTACCAAGAGATGATGGATATAAAATGTAAAATAAAAAGTATAATATGGGAAATTAACAGCATATCAATTTATGTTCCTTGATTACATGCTTTCATCATAAATACTTCATTGATTAATTTTTCTAAATTTTGGGTAGGAGAGGATAATAGTGGAAAGAGTACTAGCAATAGGATTATTACTCTTACCCCTTTTCTTCCACACCCCAAAATGATAATGAAAGAAATTTATGTACTGCAATAATATATGCAATAGAACAGAAAGAAGGTTTTGAAGAATGAGAAATCTTTGAAAGTATCTTTTTGAATTCATTATTAATGAAAAAGAAAACCAAGGTATGCACATTTATTTCATGTACAACCCTATTTTACTATTTTATGGCATATATAAAATGGTTTCTTTAATTTCATGTTTGTGAACTTCAAAATTTTTAAAAAATCAAATATTAAAATGTTAAATGGAAAACTAATAGCTAACAACTACTTTTCTTGATGACCTTTTATTTTGTAGGGAGAAATAGCTTACTGGAATGTTTATATCAACAAAAAGATAAAGCCATCTAAAAATCACCTAGTTCAGCTCTCATTTCACAGACATGGCCCACTGAGGTTGATTTCCTCAAAACAAAAGATGGTGTAGCACAGTAGCTAATATTTGTATATGTATGTATGTATGTATGTATGTATGTATGTATACATTTATATGTATAAATGTGTATCTACCTATTTGAATGATACAATAAATATTTATTTAGCAATTATATTCTCAGACACTATGTTAAATGCTCAAAAAAGAAAAGACAGTTTCTGCCTTCAAGGAGCTCATAAACTAATGGAGGAACACAATAAATAAATGGAAGCTGAAAAGAAGTACTTAGTGTGGGGACATGATGTCAACAGAGTGAAAACTATGCAGAGTAAGGTATGGTATGATAAGTTTCCTTATTCCTTATTATATAATCTTATAATTATTATATTATCTTATAATAAGAATTCCTTATTCCTCTGGTAAGGAATGAAGAGACAACTGAAAATTCTGACCCTTCACTTAAATCCAACTCATACACAAATCAAGACTTCAACCTCATGATACCATTGGTTCTTTGTGAAAATGAAGGATGAACAACAAACAGTATTTTCCCATTTAATTGGCTTTATTTCTGTAAACAGTTATTTGTAGTTGTATTAATATGGTTCTTATGTATCTTGAAAGTAAACTCCCAAATAATTTACATATTCTATAGCAATTTTAAATGGAATTTCTCTGTCTCTTGCTACTCAGTTTTATTGGCATTAAATAAAAATGTTAAATCATATGAATTTATTTTGTATCTTGCAAGCTTGCTAAAGTTACCAATTGCATAAAAAAATTAGTTGTCTCTTTGGGATTCTTCAGGTCCACCTGTCATTTCATCTGCAAAAAGTGATAATGTTGTTCCTTTAACTTAGCTTCTTCTTTCAATTTCATTTTCTTGTTGTGTTATAGCCAGCATATCTGGTACTATATGAGATAAAAGTGGTGAAAAAGATATCTGTGTTTCAAAATTGAATTTATTAGAAAAATTCTAGTTTATCTCAATTACAAATAAGGGTAGCTATTGTTTAAGGTATGTACTTAACATATGTATGTACTTGTATGTATTTATCATTTTATAGAAAGGTTCATTTATCCCCAAATTTTCTATTGTTTTAATAGAAATGAGTGCTGCATTTGTCAAAAGCTATTTCCCTCAAAGATACCAATAGTCAGATAAAAAAAATACCCTCTAGATCACTAATAATTAAAAAAAAATACAAATCAAAAAAACGCTGACTTACCAGCTCATATTTATCACATAATAGAAAAATAAAATGACAAATTCTGGAAAAGAGTATTGCATTGTTGGTGGGTTGTGCACTAATTCAACAGTTCTGAGAACAATTTGGAACTATGCCCAAAAGGTGACAAAAGTGTGACCTTTGATCCACAATACCACTGCCAGGATGATATCCCAAAGAGACCAAATTAAAAGAAAATGGATAGGTAGACAGATATTTTTTGCAGCATGTTTTGTGGTGAGAAAAAATGGAAATTAAGAGAAATATTTGGGGAATAGCTAAATTAGTTGTGGTATATGATGGTGATGGAATACTATGGTAATATAAGAAATAAGGAGAATGACTTCAAAAAAGCATGGGAACAACCATATGAACCAAAGTAAAGTAAAATATAACTAAATATTGCAAAGATAAACAATTGTGAAAGACCTAGCCACTCTGATCATTACAGTGATCCACTATAATTCTAAAGGACTCATGAAAGAAAACGCCATCCACATCCAGAATGAGAAATGATGAACTCTGAATTTAGATTTTTTTGTCATTTTATTTTTCTTGTAACATGATAAATATGAAAATATGTTTTATATATTGACATGTATGATGTGTTTCATGTTGCTTGCCTCCTCACCAGGTCAAGGAGAGACTGAAGGGAGACTGAGAATTTGGAACTCAATTTTTTAAAAAAAAGATGTACAAAAAGCTATTTCTCCATCTATGGATATGAGTGATTTTTTAAATTAAAACATTCATTACAAACATAGTTGCCCTAACATTAAATAAACACAGAATTTCTGATATAAATGCATCCTGGTCATGGTGTATAATCTTTGAAATTTTAGTTTCTTTGCTAATAATTTATTTTAAAATTTAGTGTCTATATTAATTAGGGATATTGGTTTCTAGTTTCCTTTGTTCACCTTTGATCTCCATGGTTTAGATATCAAGATCATATCTATATTGCAGAAATCATTTGTACAATCTCTTACTATTAAAAATAGCATATGTAATAGTGTAATTAATTATTATTTGAATACTTGATCACATTATCTTGTAAATTCATCTGGTCCTAGAGATTTATATTTGGAAGTTCATTTATGGTTTGTTCAGCTTCTCACTCTAGAATTAAGTTGCTTAAATTCTTGGTTTATTTCATATGTCTGTAAATGTTCATTCATTTCACAAATTAAAATACATATTTGGGTTTGTTGGCATGTAATAGATGGGAAAATACTTTTTGATAAAATCTGTAATTTCTTATTACTTTGCTGTGAATTCTTTTCTCATTTTTTCATATTAGCAATTTGGTTTTCCTCTTATATTAATCAACTTAGCTAATGAACTATGTTATTAGTTTTCTTTTGAACAGCTCTGGTGTAATCTATATTTTGATAATCTCTTCTTTAATTTTTCAGGGTTTCTATTTTGGTGTGTAATTGTAATTTTAAAAATTGGTTTTTTTTAACGATTTTTGCTTGCTTTTCCAATCCTTTACCTGTTCTTTTTCTTTTTTCTTGTTAATAAAATGATATTTAGATTCTTAAATTCTTTCTTGTTCATTTTTCTGTTAGATTTGTTTAGGGATAATGGAGTAATTGACTTCCCCCTATTGTTAATAGTTTCCATCTATTTCTCATTCAAGTTCACATAATTTTTCTTTTAAGTGTTTAGAAGACATAACTTTGGTTATACACACATATACGTATATCGGTGCATATATAAAACATACATAATATACATGTATGTCTGTGTATATATTTATGTATAATTTTAAAATTCATTTTTATCTATAATACCTTTCTGGGAAATATAGTTTTCTACTTTGTCTCTTTTAATTGTCTTTGTTTGCTGCTGCCTTAACTGAAATAAGTACTACTTGAGTGTGATTGGTGTGTGTGTGTGTCCACGGAATAATAGATTTTGCTCCAACCTTGTTTTTTAATATGATGTGTGACTTTTTATATTTCTAGCATGTTTGTTATAAATAATACAATGGTGAATTCTGTTTCCTTATCCATTTTGCTACCCTCTTCCATTTTCTGGGTAAGTAGATACCATTCACTTTCATAGTTATAAATAGTTCATTGTTGATTTTCCTCCATTCTATTCTTATCAATTTTCTTCTTTTTACTATACTCTATATTTTCAAGTTATTAACTTTTCTTTTTTCTTTCTAACTATTTTTGTCACTGTTCTCTTTCCAAACTTAAGGTTTGTTTTGGTCATGACTAATCTTCTTAAATATGCTTTCTCTCTTTTATATTCCAATTTCTCCTTTCTTTGCTTCTGTTTCCTTACTGACTTGAGTTTCAACTCAAACGAGTTTACAATTCAAACTTAAAACACTAAACTCTTGGTATATATTTGTGTTTTCCCTTGTTTTTGACTAATTTATATGAAAGCAAAGATCAAATGACATGCTGAACTTGAAAGTCATGAAGACCAAAGTTCAAATCTGAACTCAAATACTTACTAGTTGTGTGGGCAAGTCATTTACCTTCTGTCACAATTTCCTTAACTGTAAAATGAAGAAAATAATAGCATGTACTTCACAGGGTCGTTTTGAGGATTGAGAGATAATATTTTTAAGTTCTTATCACTATCTGGTTCATAGTAAACATTTAATAAGTGTTTTCTTCCATCCCTTCCCACTTTCAGTATTCCTTCAATGTTTGCAAATAATTCTATTTTTCACATATGTAATTTAATCTTTTTTGATCCAAGCGGTGATACACATGAGCAATGGTCAGAAATTGAAAAGAAGAAAAAGTAGGCTCAATGTCAGGAAAACCAGACTTCCCAGCAAGTTCAAGTAGAATGGACTGCCCAAGGGACATAGTAGATTTCTCTCTACTGGAAACCTTCTGACAGAAGTTTGATGGCACATGTTATTGGAGGACAGGCTTTAGGGATTATTCTTTAGGTCTTTTCTATCTATAAAATTCACTGATTCAGGGTCACCAAATCTCCAAATAGTAAAAATCATAAAGCATGGCACTCATATCTGATGGGCTTTTTCAGCAGTGATTCTTAATCTAGCATCCATGAATATTTCTTTCTAATAGTCTGATAATAGTATTTCAATTTAGTACTGACATTTTATGCATTTTTATAAGAAAGCAAACATCAGTTCCACAAGTATTTCAAAAATATCCGTAATACAAGAAAACATTAAGAATATCTGCTCTAAAAGTAGAATGAGAAGAACCAGGTGAACATTATACATAGTCGCAGTACTATAAGGATGACCAACTGTGAAGGACTTCAATAGCCTGATCACAACAATGATCCAAGATATTGCAAAGGATGAATGATGGAAAATGCTACCAACCTCCAGAGAGAGGACTAATGAACTCTGAGTGTATATTGCAACATACATTTTTACTTTCTTTATTTTTCTTGCTTTTTGTATGTATTTTATTTAAAACACAGCTAATATAGAAATACATTTTTCATAACTTTACATGTATAGTCAATATCATATTACTTGCCTTCTCAATGAGTGGGGAAAATTTGGGAAGGAAAAATGAACTTAGAACTCAATTTTTTTAAATGAACATTAAAATTTTACATATAATTGGGAAATATTTATGTAACAATTAAAAATAAATTTAAATAGGGGATAGCTTATTTATATCTTTCAAATAATAATGGTGCCACTTTAGTGACAAATCTGACAATAGGAGGTAAGAAGCTGTCTGATTTCACATCCTGCATCTCTGCCTCTGTACTTAATTTTCCTCTGTAATCTGCACCGCTCTGGGATTAAACTGCACTGGCTAAGTGTTTTGGATTTTCCCTGCATGAAATGTAAATAGAAGCTGAGAGGCTAGGAGAGCTGTAATTAATTAGGTTAGAGGTTAACTGTCTGCAGAGAGAGATCAAATTATTTGCAGCATCTACTTAAGTAGTCTAGGTGCTTTTGACTAAGGCTCATCGGATTTACTCATAGGCTCATAGAAAAAACCTCAGAGATCATTTTGTACAACCTCATTTTACAACTGAGGAAACCAAGGTCACACCCAGTGAAATGTAGAGTTGAGATTTAATCTTATGGTCTTCCCCTTATAAATTTCATGCCCCTTCTACTATAGCTCTCTGAAAAATAGAAATGTTTGAGCTAATCAATGTACATAACAAGAGTTTAAAATATTTAAAGGTCCCAGTTTGAACTGGATATTTTAATAAATGTAGACAATTCCCCTACAAATTATATTTAAAAGTTGAGTGTTTTATACTGTCAACTAGATATTTCATCTAGCTCATTTTTTTCAATTCTATAAAAAGATTAGGTAAATATGTAAAGTGCAAAAAAAATTTTAATTTTGACTGAGAAATAACAATACTTAAGGATAGATTTTTAAATACCTGAGAGCTTGTCTGAAATCTTAACGTTTGTCTCCAGATGCTAAACCAAAGGCAAGAGAGCAGAACAATTCCGCAGCAGAGACTATGGCAGCAAGAACTAATGAGGAAGGAAACGATCAGCAGCAGGAATGTAGCTCACATGGAGGTAAATAGCTGGGATGGGAGATACTATCACATTTAAGTGATCTTGAATCACACACTGAAGACCTTGATTAATCTCACTGCAGAAACCTGTCATAAAATATGTAAATCATGAAATATCAGATGCTCAACAAAAAAAATGGAATGCTAACTTTAAATAACAGGGAAACAGAGCTATTCACTTATTTCTAGCAATCTATAGAAAAACTATTATGGATCTATGAAAATAATTGCAAACCTACAAGTATAGAAACTTGCAATAATAACACGGATATTCAAGCTCTCCTCCATATTTGAAGTACAGGAAGCCCTATATCACACTTCTCTCAATTAGCTTGCCTATTTCCCATTCCTCATCACCACCTATCTACTGAATAAAACGCTTCAGAAAAGAAACCAGCTGGGATCCTGATATTGAAATTATAAAGCAGTTCTAGGGACAGCTTGGAAAGAATGGGATATTTGGAGAAAGGATGGAAAATAAATATAGTGACTTAGTTACTTAGTAGCTACAGATAATCTGCTTGGCCCCAGCTTTATTAAATGAGTGTCCTGTTACTGATAACTTTTCTCTTTCTTTTTTTAAATTTTAAGATGAACCAAGCAAATGTTTCACAAGGAGTCTGGGAGGTGGTGTGTAGGTATTATCTCCATTTTGCACATGAAAAATTAGGATTAGAGAAAGAAAGCCTCTTTCCCAGGGACTACTGCCTCCCAATTGTTAGAGCTGCTACTTGAACCAAGGTCTGATTTCAAGACCAATACTCTTCTACTACAGGATGGAATTGGGCTGATCACTTTGCGCAACTCTGCCTCATTTAAATCCAATTCACTCACAATTCAAGACATCACCAGCGTTATCAATGGTCCTTTTCAAAAATGAAGGATGAACCACACCATGAAACAGCATTTTATTAGTAAATTCCAGTGGCCCCCAGTCACCTCCAGCATCAAAATACAAAATACTGTTTGATATTCAAAGCTCTTCACAAACTGAACATGTACTACCCTTCCAGTCTTTTTATAACTCACTCACCTCCATGTACTCTGTGAGCAAGTGACACTGCCATCTTTGCTATTTCTCACATAAAGACAATATCTCTCCACTCAGGGCATTTTTTTTCCGGCTGTCCACCAGGCCTAGAATTCTCTCTTCATCTCTACCTCACAGCTTCCCTGCCTGCTTTCAGGTCCCAGGGTAAATCCCACATCCTTCAAGAAGCCTTTCCTATTCCCACTTAATGTTAGTACCCTATCTTTGCTGACCACCTCCAATTCATCTCATGCCTTTTCTTATTTGGATATAGTATACAAGCTGCCTTTTTCATTAAATTTTGAGCTCCTAAAGAGTAAGGATCTTTACTTTGCCTTTGTTTGTATCCCCAGAATTTAGCAAAGTGCCTGGCACTTAGTAGGTGTTTTTATACACACACACACACACATATATATATGTATATGTGTGTATATACATACATAATTTGCTATTTATAATAAATATTATTTATAATAAACTATCATTCATATGATTATAAAAATAATATAATTTATAATATATTTTAACAAATATATGATTTATATAATTTTTTATAATTATAAAATTATTCATAATAAATAAAGTATAAAAATATAAATTTAAAAATTATTGGTAGATAAAGGATTGAATTTGTAATCAGGAAAACAGCTTAAATTAGGGTTTATATACCTTCCAATTATGTACTGTGGGCAGATAATTAAACCTCTGTGAACTTCAATTTCCTCTATGCTTCAATTTCCAGTATCCAGAGTGGGGAAAGTAACTTACATGACTACCTTTCAGAGCTGTTCTAAGAAAAAAAAAGCTCTGAAAAAGCTAGCATGTTCTTGAAGTATGTTTTGCTACTAGCCCCAAAATCTAGCCCGCAAGTACTGTCTGATGGGATAGATCAGAAGGGCATGCCCCCCACCCAATTACTTTGTCTTACTTTTGCATATATTTTATGATTCTCTGTGGACATATTGCTTTTCCACAATTAGAGTATAAACTGTAGGGCAGAAATTGTTTCATTTTTGTCTTTTTATCCTCACCATCTAGTACAAAGCTACCACATACTAGGCACCTAATAGATTCTTGTTAAATTGAACAAATCTACTGTCTCAGTTTTAGTTTCCTCATCTGTAAAACAGGGATTATAAAAATACTTATACCACATGCCTGAGAGAGGCACCCCCAGATTGAGACTGAGGAGAGTGCTACAGGCAGACCAGTTTGAAATGGAAGGAGGTGATAGACTGGGGTGCATAGGAATATTAGGAATATCACACATTAATACAGTACTTTAAATTTGTAAAGCCAATCAGCAGTAGATTCCTGAGAGAATGCTACTGTGAACAACCTTTAAGATTCGGATTACACAGTATTAGTGAACACTCTGTTTATTCCATTACAAAATCAAGATTCAGTACAATATTCACAGTATCAACAATTCACAATATTATATACAATATCTAGAACAAGGAAAGTCTCAATATT
>CM053594.1:180745016-180763687 GCA_028646575.1 Pseudocheirus occidentalis
GAATTGTTGATACTGTGAATATTGTACTGAATCTTGATTTTGTAATGGAATAAACAGAGTGTTCACTAATACTGTGTAATCCGAATCTTAAAGGCTGTTCACAGTAGCATTCTCTCAGGAATCTACTGCTGATTGGCTTTACACTTAGTCAGATTGTGTGTCTTAAATATTCTCACTGCACTTTGTATTTTGTATACATTCATCAAAATCTAATAGATTATAACCTCTTAGAGGAGAACATAAAATGAAACTCAAAGGAGGATACTATGTACAGTTCTTTTCCTAACTTGAAAACTTCATTAAGTATTATTTTCATTATTATTTATCAAAACTTTATTATTATTAATAACAGGGTGAGACCTTATGGATCACTGCATCCAACTACCTCATTTTTAATGGCAAAGAACACAAAATTTTAATTTAATTTAAGTTTAAATTTAAGAAAACATAAATGACTCAAACATCTCACCCTTTACAAAACAGGGGAATACCATCTTTGAAGGACAGCAATCAGAAGGGAAGAGGTGTTGAGCAAGAAATTAGGCTTAGTAAAGGTCTAACCCTTCCCCCAAGCAACCAGGGGCTTTCTTCTATGAAAAGTATCTTTATGGCCATTGAAATTACAGCTTGGTACTATTTCCCCAGGACTGGGAAAGAGAAAAGGTGCTGAAACTAACACAGGAGTTATTTCTATGTAGACATCTTGAGTACTCTGCTTCTGCTGCTTAGCTGTCTGATCATAAATTGGTTTCTGAAACAGGCTTCCCCCCAGGGAAGATAACCCACTCTCTGGCCTACACAAACACCCATCTTTTTGGCAGCTATATTCCTCTAAATAAGTTATGAAATTAGTTTTCCTGGTACAAATCAGTTTCATTTGAAACATTTGTTCTTTTTCAAAGTCTGATCATTTTGGGATCACCTGACCATGGAGAACTGCAGAGCTGAGAACAAACTGGTAATACCATGAGATAACAGTCACTAGCAGTCTTTTTCCCAACCATTAGCCTAACCTTCATAGCTGCAAGTCTTGATTTCAGTGCACTGGAACACATTTGTGAAACGTCTCTCAGTGATTGCCTTATTGCCCAAACACCTTAGATCTTCTCCATTTGTTCCAGGAAATCCAGGCATAAGTAGGGAAATTTCTACCATGAGGACTTATTCCTACCATCTCTTAAGTACAATGAGGAGAAAAAGTCTCAATGTCTTTTTAGATTAAATCATCCATTTATGGGATAATCCCAATTGATGCAAAAATATAGATAATAAAATTTACCCATCTTGTGTCTAATTCATGTAAACTAATAACATAATTGTCGATAAATTTATTAGCAAAAGTGTAACCTTAATTTAAAAAAGTAGGCACTCTGGGAAGTCAACATGTTATAGTTGCATAGCAGAATATGAAAGTTTATTGAGAAAATGGCTAAGATATTTGTAAATATGAAATTGCAATCCTTTCAACACTATGATGTGACCTTCCCAAAATGTCTCTATTTGAAGATGGACAACCTAGGTTCAAAGTTTAGCTCTGTCATTTGCTATTTATGTGACTTTGGACAAGTTATTTTACCTCTCTTGGCTTCTCTTCTGTAAGATAATGGGGTTGAACTAGAATAGATGATCTTTAAGAGCTCTCTTAGCAATAAATCTAGGGTCCTTTGTCAATTCATTTTTTATAATTCATTAAAGATCTGGAAAATTGTTTTAGAACCCCATATTCAGTTTTTCATATTATTCAACAAGATTCATCAGAAACCTGTTGAGGAAATATAATGTGCGAACACAAAGCACAAATGTCATAATAGTTGATATGAAACAGATTTTTATCACTATATATCAAGCACAATCATCATTCAGTATTCTCACATTACTTTAGGGAAGGGTATCAAAAGCTTATTATACTGAATAACAGAAATTGTTGCCATGGTATTTGATACATGGTACAAAATTATTTCTTTAACAATTTGCTTCTCAGCATGTGAGGCTTGGGGCAGCCACCAGTACTATAGCATCTCACATCTCTTACACAAGGTATGTGGACACTGTTCATTGCAGGGACTGACTTACTCACACAACCCTGCCCTTAAACTTGCAGGTATAGGTTCTCAGAAAAGGACCACCGCTACTTAATCACATTCAGGTTTTCTCTGTTGTGCAAAAATACAATTCCCTACTTACTACTCTTAAGCCCTGACCCATGCATTTCCATTTTAACAAATCAGTCACTCAAAATAATGACACCTTAAGGTATGAAACATAAAAATTTACTTCAAAATTATTTTAAAATAATATCACAATTAATAAATAAAAATAGTAATTATAAATATATCACACCTAAATGTAGTCTACACTCATATACTATGGGGTGAAGTGAGTATCCATTTTTAGGAATCTGGTAGAGAAGAATATAATAAATAAATATAAATAAATATAAGAATAAGTATATCTACTCATGGTGACTCATAACTCTGGACTAAAGACTTTGATGCCACTTGTCCAATCAGAAAGATCTGAGTCATATAAGGCTACTTCTTGACCAGTTTGTCTGCTGGTCCTTACCTCTCCAGCTGGGTAAATACCTACTTCTTCTATTATTTATAAAAATAAGTTTTATTGATATATTTTGGTTTTCTTTTTATATAACCAAAATTTCTTCCAGTTTCCCTCCCTCATCACCTTTCCAGAGAGCCATTCCATGTAAAAATAATATTTTTAAAGACAAAGAAGAGAAAAAGTCAGCAATACCCCAAAAAATCTGGAAAAAAATGGCCAATGTACCATATCTATAAATCTGGGGTTGTTGTTTAATATTCGTCTGTCATGTATAGCATTCGCTTTTCATTGTTTTGTAGTTATCCTTCCCATTTACATTGTTGTAGTTATAGAATATACTGTTTTCTGGTCAGTGCTTTATCTTTCGTATTCTTAAATTGACTGCATTTACAAGCTCTTTTTATTTGCAATCTTCCTGAACAGGGTGTTGAGAAAGTGTACCCTATAAGCTGGCACAGCAATTCCTTTTAAGTCCAAGAGCTGCAAAACTCATCAGACTGGTTGCCTCTCAGCAATGAAAACCTTGCTACTCACTCAGCACCATGTTTGGTTGTCCAATCAAATTGTAGAGAAAAGAGCTGATATCAAAACAGCTCACATTCTTGGTTTTCTTTTTTGACACAGTTCTGAACACATAAAAAACTAACCTCATTGTTGCTTCTGAAATACAGCACTCTATCTCCCAGTTTTCAGGAGATATCTCCCAAACCAGTGAATATTTTCCTCCTCATCTCTGCCTCCAGGCTTCTCTAGTTTATCAAGAATATCAGCTAAAGTCCCACCTTCTGCAATAAATCTCTTACAGAGTTTCTTAATCTTCATTCCTTTCTTCTGAGACTCCCTCTAATTTATCCTATATTACGGATCTTGTTTTTACATAGCTTGCAAGCTGTCTCCACCATTAGATTGTGAACTTTTTGAGAACAAGTGCTGTTTTTCCCTTTCTTTCCCCCTTCCCCTTAGCACAGTACCTAGCACATAGTAGGCACTTAATCAATGTTAGTTCACTGACTGATTAACCAGGATTCTTCAGAATCCAATTACATCTCAGCTTAAGTCTCTTCTATAGCAGCTGTAAAACTTGTCTTTCTCCTTTTTGCTTTTCCCTCTAAAATTAGAGAGAGGAGAAACATTAGGTACTTTAGAGAATCTTAAACTTTCTTAATATCTCAGGACACTAAGAGCAAAATCTGTAAATGCTACTCTTATCTGATGAGGTTGGATGTCTCCTTAACCAATCAGAAACCTTTTATCAGGTCAAACAGCTGACAGAAGTGATTTTATTCCCTTTATGAGTCTCCCTCTGTTGTCAGTTCTTAATTCCTCTATCTTAAAATGGCTCAAAGTAGAGACTCCTAGCACTCATTTTCTCAAATTTGACAAAGTCATAGCTCACCACATTTTCCCCATGAAATAAAGGTTTCATTTAAGCACAAATCAGTCTCCAAATGTTATATGTTTTCTCATTTTTAAATATATTTTTTACCCTCTCTAATCTTAAAATAGGTACACGAAAATGAGAGATTTCATTTTTCATCATCCAGTAATATTTGACTCTTTGTGTCCCCATTTTCAGGTTTTCTTGACAAAAACATTAGAGTGACTTGCCAGTTTCCTTCTCCAGCTCATTTTCCAAGTGGGGAAACTGAGAAAAAGAGGATTAAGTGACTTGCCAGGGGTCACAGTAAGTAACACTAGTGACTAACCAGTTTAATGTGTGTCTAGATCTGAACTCAGAGAGAAGAGTCTTCCTGATTCCAGGGTCAGAACTCCAACACTGCACCACCTAGTTGCCCCACAAATCACAAATTTTTGGCTTTGTCCAGCATCTTATTTTGCATCCTTGAGAGTAGTTTCCTTTATACTCGTATTTCCAATTTTCGATAAATAAAACTCCTGTTCTGCCCCTTTAAAGCCATCAAACTGTTCGTAAGAAAATAAAACATGTCTCTAAACTCTTCACAAGATGATTTAAATTTGCAAAAAGCCAGAGTTCATTTTCTGTCCTAAGCTACTCAATTCCCATCAGACAACTATGTTTCTTTATACAAACATTTCAGCAGTTTTTTTTATTAAGCTGAAGTTCCTTTCCTACTCCTTCTGGCCATTCAAATGATCATCTATGACAGGTGCAATATTTCACATTCCTTAGCAGTTTATATAACTTTTCCTTTACACAAAAATACTATTTAATCTGTTTCAGGACTAAACCAACACACATGAAAAGAGCAGAACCTTAAAATGGCAGTATCTTACAATTAACAGTTGGACCAGTGGCATGCTAGAGCCAGCTTCAATGGTCTCAGAAGAGCCATTGTTAAATATTCAATTTGAGATTTTACTCCTCAGAAATCCACAAGTGCTACAAATTAGGGTTTAGTTTATGGTTGTGTTGACTGTCTAGATTTAAGAAAGTGATAGAGAAAATATTAATAAAGTAGATTAAACTTGACTGTATTCTATGCATGGATTTTTGCCTGACAGAGTCAATGTTATTACATTTATCAGCATAGGACTGAAGATGTGTTTAAGTTCACAAAGGTTTTGAGTCTCTTCATACTACAGAAAAAAGAATAAATCTGTAAAATATATAACTGTGACTTAAAGGTAAAATTTATTTTTTAATTAAAATTTTAATTAAAAAAATTTAAAATACAAAACATTTCAAAATTAAATTCACCAATCCCTCTCCTCAGACACTACAAATTGTCTCTGATGGTTATATTTAAACAGAAAATAATCTAGTTCATATCTACTATTACCAACTTCAAAAGTCAATAAATACCTGACTTCTCTGTGATCTAATTAGACTTTTAGTGGAAGGTCTTTCAGATATCAGAAATTGTGGGAATGGTATATATAATTAGGATATCAACACTGTCATTTCAAATAAGATTAAAAATAACTAGTATTTATATATATATATGTATTTAGATATTATATATGTATTTATATAGTATTTCACTTTTAAGGTTTACAAAGTGGTTTACAATTATCAACTCATTTATCCTCATGAACAGTAGGACAAAGTTGCTATTATTACCATCTTATAGCTGAGGAAACTGAAGCAGACAGTAACTTGCCTGGTGTGACACAACTAGTATCTCAGGTAGGACTGGAATTCAGGTCTTCTTGATTCTAGGTCCAGCTCTCCATCCAGCAAAAAAGAAAAAAAAATGACGCCAAAATATTTAAATGATTGTACATGAAACAATAAACTACTGTGTGTGGCAATGTGTCATAGTAGACAGAGAGCTGACCTTGGAGCAAGGCATTTAGCCACTGTTTTCCTCAGTTACCTCTTCTGTAAAATAGGTATAATAACATTATCGAAGATTATTGTAGAGATTAGATGTTAGCTTTTATCATTATTAAGTAGATATTTTTAATATCCCTAATACTTCAAGAATTTAGTACTAATTAAGAGAATTATTGTGTTAGAAGATGAAAAGAATTTGGGGTTTATTTTTTTTGCTCTCCTTATAAAATATGTTACTTTTTCAAAAGCAACTAATTAATTCATAGTTTCAGTAGCTGTAGTTGTTTCTCCAGTTTCCTGTCCCACTGTTGTTTCATTCTACTTGGCTTTTAATTAACTTTAATGAGCTTAAAGTGATTTCTTACAAATATCTTAATTTGTATTTCTCTAATTATTAGAATATTTTCATAATTATCCAGGTATTTTCAGCTAGTAAGCATTTGTGTTTCTCCCTCTGATAATGACAGCTCATATGTCACTCCTCCATTTTTGGAATGGATCTTCTCTCATAAATTTGTTTCCTTCCTTGTAGATGCTGGATATTGTGTTTTCATCACAAATACTTCAGGAATCTTTTTAATATTATTGTTATCCATTTCCTTTTCTTGATAAATGGCTTTTTTTCCTATTATAAACCTACCCAAGCCATCTATTTTGAGAAATATTTTAAACTTATTGAATAGATGGGATCTTCCTCTCCACATCTGCAAATACATACACAAATACAGACACACACACCCATACATTTGTATGTATCTGTGTTGCGTGCATATACCGCTTTTCGATTTCTTTGAATTTTTAAACATTTAAAAAATGTCTAGATTATTGACCCACTTGGAATTTTTTAGAGCATATCACACAAGGTGCTGCTTTTCCAGTTTTGTCAATAGGGTTTATTGGGCTCAATTCAATTCACTTATACAATATGTAGTGATCTTGGATTTACCAGATGCTAGTATACTATATGCCACTGATCTGAAATCTGAATTCTGTCTTTCATATACAGGATCACAGATTAGCAACTGCAAGGAAACCAAGAGGTCTATTCTAAGCACTCCCTCTTTTAGATAGAACTGAGGTTCTGGGAAATGAAGTGACTTATAAAAGGTAGTAAGTAACTCACTGAGTACGTATTCAAACCCAACATCTCTCATTAAAAAGAAATTCTTTTCACTATGGCTCACTATCTTAGTTCATTGATTTAAATTTTGCTTTTTATCTAGTGAAAGATAATTTTGAAAATTAACAAAATATTTTGTAATTAGAATTATGACCATGCTAGTCCCATTATTTTTTTAACCAATTTTCCTTGTTGTATTATATTTTCCTATATTCACTTAATATTTTTGCACTGATATTTATTAATGACAATAAGCTATCAGTCTTTTTCTTTGCATTTCCTTTGCCAATTATTGGGATCAGAGTTATATTTTTCTTCCATAATATTATATAAATTTCTATCTTTGTTTTTAAAGAGTCTGTATAGTATAGAAGTTTAATAGAATACCTTTGTGATTTCATCTGAATCTACTGAAGTTATTATTCAATTGCATTGTTCTTTCTGAAAATAAATGCATTATAAATTAACTTGCTTTTCAACCACTGCTGTTTCTTGATTCTTTTATTTCTTTCTTTGTGTTTGCTGTCAGTATATTAAATATTTTCTCATTTTCTAATTTAATTTTAATCACATATCTTTCATTGTAATCAATTAGAAGAGGAGAGTTAATTTCATAAATTACAAATAGGTTATTCTGTGTAGTTAACTAAGAACTGACAGATGGGAACATAAAATAAATGACTAGATATTTACAAAATTGTTCTAATCTTCCTTGTTATGTAAATGATGTGAAATAATAACTGACTGTTAGATAAAAAAATATTGAGAGAACTGGAAAGCATTTTGGCAGAAATTATTTTAAACCAACATCTCAAACTATATACCAAATCAAGATCCAAATAGATTAATTATTTTTACAAAAAAGGTGATATCATAAAGAAATCAAGGGATTAAGAAAGAAATTATCTTTTATTATCTATATTATGTCTATAGACATAATATGGACATATTATCTATATAATTATTTATAGATAATGGGAAAATGTCTGACCAAACAAAGGAGGAAACTATGAAATATAAATACATAATTTTGATGAAACCAAATCTTTTTATATAAAGGAAGAAGTTTACTTTATGTCTTAGAATATTACTGGTATCTATACTTTAGATAATAATATTGTTTCTTATTTCTTATTCCATTCAAAAAAATTTCTCCTAAACCAAAGGAAGGAAAATCATTTTTATGCAATGTTAATATTGAAAGATTCCCAGATCTCTTTAACTGGCTATTGTTTTCAAACTATCTTTTGTTTTTTGTTTTTTGTTTTTTTGGAGGAGGGAAGGTAGGGCAAGTGAGGTTAAGTGACTTGCCCAAGGTCACATGGATAGTTTTGTGTTAAGTGTTTGAGGTCAGGTTTGAACTCAGGTCCTCCTGACTCCAGGGCTGGTGCTCTATTCACTGTGCAACCTAGCTGCCCCCAAACTATCTCTTATTTCTCAAAAATTTCTTGAATTACAGTAGTCAAACTCTTTCTTCTTTACAGTTTTCAAGATTTGCAATACTTCTTAATCACCTCTCCTTGCTCTGTCCTCAGATCTGTCCTTTCCTCTGCATTGATTTCAAATATTTTTCCATCTGGGGATTTTCTGAGTATACACATCCCCTTCCTCTATTCCCTTAGTCACTTTTTCCTCAACTAAAAGAATTTACTTTTTGCCAAGTTATTTGGTTTGTATTTTAAAGACTGTCTCTAATTATTAAAATTTTATGATCATCTTGTATTGTTTTCTCAGTCAAATTCAGTCTATTCTGTCATATCTTGTAATAGTTTAATTTCATTTTTTCAATTTATATTTAATCCAATTTGTTGTGCCTTGAAAAAAATCCTGACACTATCTTTGCTTCCAATAAGAATAAAAAATGTTATTAGGAAAATACATAATAGAAAGAAAAGTTAGCTTGTCATACAACAAAAGAAAAGGATGAGAAATAGACAGCTCATATGTGCTCAATGCCAAGAGGAAGCAAGGGAGCATTTCTTTAAGTAGTTTTCTTTCTACTTATTTGCTTATTTTGGGTGTTTCCAGAGCAGTTTATTTTTCACTTAGATGTTATTTTATAATTCCCAATTAGATATTTTTCTCTCTCATTTTTAAGTTCCATATTTATAAAACTCCCTAACTTATCACCCTCTGATTTGAAACTTGAGACATTTATAATACTTGTACATTTCTTGTTTGTTTTTTTTATTTAATTTTACTTTTAGGTGAAAACTCCTCTTCCCCTGCCTTATCTCTTTTAAGAAAAAAAGAAAACAAAATTCCTGTAATGAACACATGTAACCAAGCAAAACAATTTTCTAAATTGGTCATGTAAAAAAAATAGATATGAATCTGAATGAGTTCATCATCTTTCTATCAGAAGGTGGACAGTCTATTTTATCATAAGTCTCCTTTGGAATCATGGGTGGTCACTATGATGCACAGAGTTCAGAAGTCTTTTGTACTTTTACATAATTCACTCTGCATCCATTCATATAAGTCTTCCCAGGTTTCTATGAAAACCTCCCCCTCATCATTTCTTAGAAAACAATAGTGTTTCATCACATTCATATACTTGTTCAACCATTCCTCAGTGGCTGGATGAGCCCTCAGTTTCTAATTCTTTGCCACTTGAAAGAGAGTTCCAATAATAATAATAATAATAATAATAACAATAATAATATACAACAATTATAATTAATTATTAATTATAGAGTTCCTATAATTATTCTAATAATAATTATAACTATAATATATTATATAATAATATAATAATAATAATATATTATTATAGAGTTCCTATAATTATTTTCATACAAAAGAGTATTTTCTTCTTATTCTGACTTCTTTAGGGTATAGACATGGTAGTGTAGTTGTTGGATCAAAGAGTATACTCACAATTTAATAGTTTTTTGTGTATAATTCCAAATTGCTTTTCAAAATGGCCATACTAGTTCCCAAACACACCAACAGTGCATTAATGAACTGTTTTGTAGTTTATCTGTTTTCCCCAAACTCCTCCAGAATTTGTCATTTTCTCATTGTCAGCTTTGTCAATGTGAGAGGAATGAGGTAGAGCCTCACATTGTTTTAATCTTTGTATTTCTCTAATTATCCATGATTTATATCATATTTTTATATAGGTATTGATAGCTTGAATTTCTTCCTCTGAAAATTGCCTATTCATATCCTTTGAGCATTTATCAGTAGGGATATGACTCCTTATAAATTTTAATGGATTATTTATAGATCTTAGAAATGAATCCTTTATCAGAGAAATTTGTTGAAAAGTTTTTCTATTTATTTTCTCTTCATCTAATCTTCATCTAATCTTTATCTATACTGGTTAAGTTTGTGCGAAGACTTCTTAAATTTATGTAATTAAAACTGCCTATTTTGCCTTCTTTCTGTGAAATTTTCTATCGTGTTTAGTGATGAACTCTTCTCCTATCCATAGATCAGACTAGTAATTTCTTCTTGATCCTTTAATTTGTTTATAATGCCACTGTTTTATGTCTAAGTAATACATATTTGAAATTTATTTTGGTGTTTGGTGTGGTTGTTTATCTGGCCCTAGTTTCTACCAGACTACTTTTTAGTTGTCCAAAAGTTCTTGTCAAATAGTAAGTTCTTTACCAAATACCTGGGATCTTTTGGTTTATCAAACATTAGGTTACTATGTCTTCTTATTTTTTCATATTGTATACTAAACTTCTTCCTCTTTTCAACCTCTCTCTTACTTATGCACTTCCAAATTGTTTTGATGATTACAACTCTGTAATATTGTTTGAAAGCTAATACTGCTAGGACCCCTTCCTTCCCTCTTCTCTTAATTAAATCTGTTGATATTCTTTACCTTTTACTTCCTCCAAATGAATTTTTTAATAATGTTCCTAGGTCTATAAAGTAAACATTAGTTAGTTTGATTATTATGACACTGAATAAGTAAACTGAATTAGGAAGTATTGTAATTTTTGTGATATTACCTCAGCCAGACTATGAGCAATTAACAGTTGTCCATTTATTTAGATCTCTCCTCGTTTGTGTAAAGTATTTTTACTTTACATTAAGTCTGGGTTCTGTGCTCTACAAATGGCAATATCTCAACTGAGCTTTTGTCCTCTTTGATCATTCTGCTGTTTTGTTGGCATATCGAGGATTGTGTTATTCCCAGTATCTCAGGGACAATTCACTCTGGGAAGCTAAAAGCCTTCATTTCTCCCAAAGTGGTTGGATCCAGCACAAAATCTGATCACTTCCCTCCTTGTCTGCTTTCTGAAAGTTCTTTAGTTTGATTTGAGTTGAACACTCCTGCTGAATTGACCTTAGTTGCAATTTCCAGCACACTACCATGAGTCTTAGTTACTATAGCCAGCAGGAAAGTTTTGCTAGCTCAGAGTGATATAACTACAGACACCTTTTATTCTGAAATTCCCATCTGAGTTATTTCACTGTAGGCTTTATACTTGGCTAGAAGTTGGACCATCTGCTGGAATCAGAGCTAGAATTGGCTAGATGTGGGACTCATTGGCTAGATGTGGGACTCAATCTTCTCAAGTCAGAGCTATACAGCTACTACATACTTCTCAAATTTTCCCTCAGTCAGGACAATATCAACCCTAGGCACAGATCCCCTCCTCAGTCTGCCCTAGACCTAAGCACCAAACAACTTATCTGTCAGTTGGTACCTGTTTCCACAGACTACATAAGGTGGCCAACCAACTATAAGGGTCCAGAACTCCTTTTCACTCTGATACACAACTCCAATTTTTTTTTAGTTCTTGTGTTCTGGAAAACTAGTGTTGCACATCCTTGAAAAGACTGTATCCCCAATGTCCACAGACCTATCCATCCATCTACCTATGCTCCCTAAGGCAAATGCAGTTTTGGAATCTTTATGGAAGATTCGTGTTGGAGGAGCTGGACTATACATCTTCCTGCTACTCTGCCACCTTAGTTCTACACTGCAACTGGTTTCTAATATTTTCTGTGACTATTCTCACTTATTAGTTTTATAAATATTAGATATTCTTTTCACTTTACTCACCATCTACTCCCTCATATGCAGAGTCAATGGACTTGATGTTATAAGGAATGAATATATGCTCAATGTATCAGTCCTCAACTAAACAGGAGAGTGCCAGGCAACTGCTCACAAGGACCAGTAAAAACATGATGGAACATAGATCGGTAGATCGATAGATCAATAGAGCGATAGACAGATAGATAGATAGATAGATAGATAGATAGATAGATAGATAGATAGATGATGGAAACATACATACATACATACATACATACATAAACAGATTCCTTGAGCCCTAGAGCTCTCTATGTTGCAGGCAACAATATAAAATTATAGAAATAAAATATTATAATATCATAATAAATGACAATATAAAATTATAACTACCTTGGAAAGAATGTGTCAACATGTATTGGTAGAAGAAGTTTTCCTTATTCCAGAGTTCCTTAAGTCAATGAAATCATAGCCCTGTTCCTATCTCTACACACACATGCGTATACAATAGAGAAAAATATATTTACACTAGAGAAAAATATTTTTTCTTTGACAACTGAAGCTTCAAAAGAAGGACAATTACCATAAATGAAAGGGTTTTGTTCCTTCTAGTAGTATCATGGAGGTTGTTTACATTGATACTTCACGAACTGTGTTTCATAAAAACATTTTTTTTAAATGTGAATAGGGCTCCTGTAAAAAAAAATACTGATGTTAGTTACATAGAGAGTTTGGAATTATTCAAGTATCAAAATACTTATGCATGAATTTTTTTTGGAATATGGAAACAGGTAATTTCTTTATTTTGATGCAAAATATATTTGACCTGCCTTTACTTTCCAAGTGATTGCATTCCCTCTGATGCACTAGACTAGCATTTAATAAAACACTACCCTCACACAAATATATTCAGAGGACCTGTTTGATGTTATGAACTGAAGTAAAGAAAATTGCAGTGTATTGTTGCCTATAAATTCATTTGCATATAACTATTCTCAGAGTTCTGAAGGTTATAGCTTATAAACTATTAATCAAAAAAAATGTTTGGGGAATAGGAACTGTAGGGATCATATTTGATAGAGATTGGATGTTTTTGGATTAGTATCATAAGGCAGAGATGAGTCAGTGTTGATGCCAAGGCTTTGATTTGAGGCATTAGAAACCAGAATGCGGAAGATGATCAAATGAAGATAGAAATAGAAGAAAAGGCTGAGCACAAGCAAAGTCGGGAACAATTGTCAACTGAAGTAGCTGCTGCAGGAGTTAAGCTGACAAGGAAACTCTGCAGATGTTTTGCTGGGAGCCATGATTATTTGCAGAGAGGTATTTCATTGTTTTGTTGAGAACAAATTGACTGGGAAAAGCCCAAGTCAACTGAGAGGTTTGCCTGAACCTCAACGGGCTGATTCCCTGCTAGGTTTCTGTGTGAGCCTGTTCTACCTCAAAGATATAGTGAGCATGGGTAGGAAGGTGTGATCTAGTTTTATTTATGGACAAATACATTGTGATTATTCCTTATTTTGCTTTCTTTGGGGTAGATGTCATGATTATTCATGATTTTGCCACATTAAGTGCTATGATTATTCTTGCTTTTCTTTTCTCATTTAGAAAGCATCTCATTTTTAGAAATCAATACTTACTGTGATTGATTTTGTGTAAATGGGAAGCACATCAGAGGGTCTCAGGAACTACAGTGGTGAGTATCATGAAAACATCTCCATCAACACCAGGCTTATCCTTAGAGGGAGTTACATTTGATCCATGTAGCCCTCCCTGTACAGAGTTATCCTGACACATAAAAATGGATGTTAGTGAAGTGAGCAGATTGGCCCAGAATGAGAAGGATGAAGGGAGAGAAAGAGGGAGGAGAGAGAAAGGGAAAGACAAAGAGAGACAGAGAGACAGAGACAGATAGAGAGAATGTATGGAGAGAAGTGGAGATTAGTGCCACAGAGAGACTACACTTTTGGAGATCAAACTGAATTTATCAAGCTAGCCTTCATGTTGAAATTTATAAAATTATTTGTCAGGGGGAACACTAGCAGTTGTGGGGAAGGAGAAAGGCAACAGAAAGTGTCTCATGTAAAAGAAGCCTCTCAAGTTGAGTATTAAAGGAAATCAGGTCTGAAACACAGAGGCGAGAGAAGAGATCATTCCAAACATGGGACACGGCGGGCAGCAGACAGATGCAAGTTCATCTAAGAAAGAGATGGGGTGCTATTTGTGATGAACAGAAAGCAGGTAAGTACTGCTAGACAAGAGAGTTCATAGAGAAGAAGAATGAACAATGAAGCTGGAAATTGGGGGTAGGTTATAAAGAGCTGTAAATGTCAAACAGAGGAGCATGCATTTTAATGTAGAGGTAAGTAAGGTACCCCGTGAGATAATTGAGCACGGAAAGGGGAAGGGAATATATACGTATATATTATAGCACCCATTATTTGTTAGGCACTGTACTAACTTTACAAATATCCCATTTGATCCACACAACAACAATCCTGCAAGGAAGATGTTGTTATTATCCCCATTTTATAGATGAAGAAACTGAGGCAAAAAAAGATAAATGGCTTGCCCAAGTTCATGCAAATAGTACGTGTCTGAGCAATTTCTGGGGTTAGATTTGAAGTCAGGTCTTCCTGACTTCAGACCAGCACTCTATACAATGTAACACCTAACTGTTTCAATAGTGAGGGGGGGGGCGCGCATAGATGTAATCAGATTCAAGAATATCACTTTGATAGCTGTGTCAGTGATGGATTAGAATGGGAAGAAACTTAAGGAAGGGAGACTAATTAGGAGTCCATTTTAATGGTCTAGGCAAGAAGTGATATAAGTCTGAACTTGAATGGTTGCTATATAAGTGAAGAGAGAAGATGTATGAGATGTTATAGAGACAGAAATGACAAGATTTGGTAATTGACTGTATATGTGAGATAACTGATAGTGAAAAGTCAAGGATGATAGATAACTACATAGCAGTTAAATAATGTTTTGATATTTATACCCAGAAGATGACAAAGAAATTGTGAACCTGGTTGACTGGAAAGGAAGAGGAAGGGAGAATTAAGCAATCATTATGTCTCAGGCACTATGCTGAGTTCTTTATAATTTTTTTTATTTGACCTTCACAACAAGCTTCGAAGGAAGCTACTATTATTATCCTATTTTACAGTTGTAGAAATTGAGGCAGGTTGAGGTTAAGTGACTTGCCCAGAATTACACAGATAAGAAGTATCTGAGGTGGGTTTGAACTCAGTTTTTCCAGATGACAAGCCCAGGTTCTACTCCCTATTCTAACTCACTGAAAGGATCATGGTACACTAAATAGAAATATGAAATTTTGGAAGAAACATGCATTTTAAATGTAAAGATAAAGAGTTCTGTTTTAAATATGTTTTGTTTGAGAAGCCCATAGGATAGCCAGTTTGAATTGTATAAAGTGTAGTTCATTATGTGGGACTTGAGGTCAAGAAAAAGATGAGAGAGAAAGGGAAGGAGGGAGAGAGGGAGAGGGAGGGAGAGGGAGGGAGGGAGGGAGGGAGAGAGAGAGAGAGAGAGAGAGAGAGAGAGAGAGAGAGAGAGAGAGAGAGAGAGAGAGAGAGAGAGAGAGAAAGAGATGCATCTGTGGAAGATGATGAAGTCACTAGGCTAAGAAAGTATGGGTGGAAAGGTGATAAAGAAAGGTGATCAAGGAAAGGTGATAAAGAAAGAAGATCAGATAGGTAGGAGGAGGCAAGAAAGCAGTATAACAAAAGCCCAAAGAGAACTTCTTTTTAGGAGGTGCTGCTGAACAGAGTTAAATATTATATCAAGGTCAAGAAAGATGAAGACTGGAAGAAGAGCACTAGAACTGACAATTAAAAGTCATAGTTACTTTGGAGGGAGAGAACAGTTTAAGTGATTATACTGGAATCCAGATTACAAGTGTTTAAAAGAGAGTGAGGGAAGAGGATGAAGTGTAAGGATTTTTCCCATAAGGGTTTGTCTGTGAAAGGGAAAAGAGATATAGGACTCATGGGAATAACAGGCTCTGGTAAAGGTTTCTGAAGAATGTGTGTCTACAAAGACAAATGGATGTGTTTGTAGATATCAAGACAGGTACTAGTAGTTGGGAAGAGACTGGATGATAGAAAGGGGGAATGATTGATTATTGGAGTAATCTACTTGGAAAGACAGGAGGAGATGGGATTGAAGACTCATATACAGCAATTGCCTTTTCTAAGAAGAAGGACCACCATTTCATCAGAATATAGGATAAAGGAAGAAATCGTGGAAAAGGATGTTGAGGAGTTTGAGGGATGAGAAGGGGAAAAGAGAGAGTATATGGAAAATGACCTTAATTTTCTGGGTAAAGAATAAGACAATGTCCTCAGCTGAGAAGACTGGGGAGGGATCTTATTGGTGCCTTGACGTTAGAAGAAGAGCTATAGTGATGAGTGGGATAAAGAACTGATAAAGAGGATAACATAAATCTGTACAGAACACAGCACTTTCAGCATCAATTAAGTGGGAACAAAGGAAGTAACTAGTGGAAATAAAACAGCGTTTAGGCACAGTAAACTGTGTAATCATATGAAGCTGTTAAGATACCAATTTAGTACTTGAGAATTTAATGCAGAAGATGAGAAAGGAAGAAATACAACTGGAATTTAGACATGTTACTTTGATATTTAATAAACAAATCAAGGAGAGTTATGAAATGTATTACTGGTAAGTAAATGCAGATGGTGATATTTGAATATTTAGCTATGACATGAAATTTCTCTTTGAAATATGTCTTTATGTTTTCTCTACAAAAACACACTCCTTCAACTGTATTGCAGGGAAATCAGTTGTTCAGTCTAACAAGTTTAAGTTCACGTGCATTTTAGGAGAGATGACAAAACAAAGAAAATTTTAAGACTGGAATTTTAGTGTCTTTTTTTGGTATGCTGATATTTTGAAGATAAATGTGACTCTCAATTCTGTTTGTATCCTAAGAGGTATAAAACAAGTTTATTTTTATTTATCATAAAAAGCAGAGTGAATAATATGTCTTATCTTTCACATTTAGCAACCTGGGAACATCTGTTGGATAAAATGTTATATGTGAGTATATTTATAAAGAAGATTAAGTACAAAGAAATATTGAGCATCTTTCATAAAGAATAAAGTGATGTGATTGATACCATCTAAGAGACTCCTTCTGGGTGAATTGATATGACTTTGTTAATAGGATAAACATTTGTCTCTCTTTAGATAACTGCCTTTTGTCTGATTAGACTGTTACGTGTGAGTAGTCTCAACATACTTCTATTTGAATTTTTAATGCCATATTCCTTGTTCAACTTTAAAGAACAAGAATCTTGTTGACTTCTAGGTACTAAAGAACCGAAGAACATTGGTACTGCAAATTTTAGATTTGAAATTCTTCCCCCTCTGTTATTCTTTTTTCTTAAACTTCTTTCCCTGACTCTATCTTCTAAGCATTAAGGGAGGCCAATCTCCCTCCATTATCATATTATCCATTTAGCCTCCCTGACATTTTGGATCCTATACTGATAGCCAAGGCTCACATCTGTTCTTATCAGGAAATACAACTAATCTCCAGTGGTGTGTAGTTTCTGCCTTGAGAGTCATCTTAGATTATGGCACAGCTGGCCTTTAACCTTCTAGCCCTCTCTGTTCTTGCCCATCTAATGATGACAAGAGCAGCATACTAACCCACCCCAGAGATGTTACATGGTTCTTGACTGAGAACTCTACCAAAAATCCAATAAAACTCCTATTTCATTTAAAAACCATTTCAAGAACATTCCTTGGCTTGCATAAGAATGAGGGAGGGAGAAAAAGCATAGTGCAATGAAACTGTATTTGCAATGGGATGACCTGGATTAAAGCCCAACACTGAAACTTATAGATAGAAAACATAATTTTGGATAAGTCATTTAACTTATATGGGCCTTGAAAAAAGGATGATAACATTCATACATCCAATTCCACAGAGCTGTTGTTAGGAAAATTGTAAAACATAAAGTGCTATATAAATCAGATATATGATTAAAATATGATTTATGACAGGTTCTGGCTCATATCATTTGGAATTTAAGGATATCAGATTATTTCAAAAAGATTTTTCTTTAAGCAAATAATGGCAAACTTGATTCTTCTCATTGGGGAGAATGAGCATCATGTCTGATGATGTCACTCTTCATGCCTATAACACCCTCCTTATGCTTTTCATCTTTATGAATGCTACCCATATTACAAAACCAAGCTCAAGTCCCGTCTTTTCCATAAAATTTAACTCTTCCTTCTGAATTTCTATAGTATCTTTTATCTACTTATTTAGTACTAAGTGTATAAAATATTTTATCTAATTAGCACTTATCATATAACATCCTGTATCATCCCATCTTTTATGTGTAAATATCATATTATATACAATCTTCAGAACAAGGAAAGTTTCAATATTATATCTTATTACAGAAAGGAACAAGGAACAAGAGAAGAATCAGCTGGTTTCCCTAAGGGAGAAACCAGCTTCACATTTTAAGATTCAATCAATCAGTTAACAAAAGGAATGACCTAGTTTCCCTAAGAGGAAATTGATTCAATGAACAATTCACAATATACTGATCTTCCACTCCTGGGGCAACCATTAACTTTAATTTCCATATAAAGTTCTTAGACAACCACACAATCTTTCCACCCCTTGATTTCCAACAAACCTCAGTTTAGTCCAAGGGGAG
>CM053594.1:180764187-180785359 GCA_028646575.1 Pseudocheirus occidentalis
ATTCTCTCCCAGTATCTGGAAGCTGACCGAAAATTGAATGGAGTTTTCCTGAGACCAGAATCTGGTGAAGCCCATCCAGAAGGCCAATATTCCTTCTGGGTCCTATGGCCAGCTGAACTGCTGGAAGACTGAAGAAGCATGACAAGGATAAGACTCTGTTTATTCATGGAGTAGCTGATCCTTGAGTTCCAGGCAAGAGAAGTGGTGAGGGGTTTGAGATGTGCTGAACCCTGTGAACTTCAGTGTGTGCTGGGGATTGCCCTGAGGACTGGACAAGGACCTGGGAGCTGTCTACCTCTAAGGACTGGATGAGAACCTGGCAGCTGTCTGCTTCTGAATCCAGGCGATTGTTTGGCAGATTCAGGAGGGAGCTGGAACCATGGAATGGGATCCAGGGAATCAGAGAGACCAACCAGAGTCAAGATGAAGAAAAGGCCTCCCCTTGGACTAAACGAGGTTTTCTGGAAACCAAGGGGTGGAAAGTTTGCGTGGTTTTCTAAGGATTGTATTAGTGACTAATGATATTTAGTGATTAGGAATCTAGCTTAGTAACTGACTGCTAGACGAGTGACTGATTAAGTTAATGGTTGCCCCATGAGTGGAAGATTGGTATATTGTAAATTGATTGATTGAATCTTTAAGTGAGAAGGGTTTCCCCCTTAGGGAAACCAGGTGATTCTTCTTTTGTTCCTTGTTCTAAATATTTTGGCCACTGTAGTGAAAACTGTGTGGCTATTCTAATGTTAAGCTGTTATGAACAGTATATTGTGACTTTCTGTAATAAGATGTAATACTGAGAATATTACATTGTGAATATTGTACTGATCTGTAATGGAACAAACAGAGTGTTCAATATTATTGTGTAATCCGAATCTTAAAAGCTGTTCACAGTAGCATTCTTTTGGGAATCTGCTGGTGCTTGGCTTTACAATTCATCACAAATTCACTAAAATATCTAAAGAGCAGTTTAATAATTGAAAAGAACTTTTCCCCACAACAGCTGTCACTGATTAGTAAATAGAGGACCAGAAAAGGTAAATGATTTTTTTCAAGGTCACATAACTGTTAAACTATCACCAGGAATAGACCTCAGCCTGACTCCTAGCATAGTGTTCTGTCAATGACACAGTATTTTCATAGGAAGAATAAGAAGTCATGGCTAGGTTTATTAACAATCAAGTTATGTTATGGGTTGAATATATTTTGTGGGCCAGAATAGGAATGTATTTACCATTTATATCATCAGACATATAGGAAAATTCCATACAAAGTTCAAAATACCCAATTAACAAATACACTTAGAACCCAATGGCCATCTGTAGTGCTTCCTCAGCTTTCCCATCCACAACAAAGCAAGGGTACTGGGAAATCCCATCTGCTGAGCCAAAAACTAATTTTTTAACGTGGCAACCACTTTAGCATAACAATTAGTATCATTTATAAATATTTAGCTATAAATCACATGGACTAATTGAGAAAAATTCTGAGTATTTTTAGTATATAAAATCAATCCAAACACCATTATTTTGATGAAAAGTAAAATCACCCTATCCTCCTCCTGCTTTTAAAAAGTTTTGTAACCACACGATGTTCAAAAATGAACTTTCTCTAAAGTGCTTGAGAAAAAACTGTGAAACATTTAGCAATGCATTCTAATTCTAAACACCAATGCTCCTCAGTGTGGTTACTGCTTATTATCAGTGAGGACTGTGTTGGAAACCATTAATTATTTGGTGCTGGCAATAAGTGTGATCTGAAAAAAGATTTGTTAGTGGCAGATGATATCCCCTTCAGAGACACTTTCATACTAACTATGGATCAATGCTTATTTGAGCATCAATACCCTGATTGCCCTGGACAAGTCACTTCCACACCTCAAGACTAACCTCTTTAGACCCCTTCTAACTTTTCCCTTTCAACGGTAAAGAATTTTTGGCTTATCCCATTCTAGCAGTTAGGTATTTCTTGTTATTAATTTTATTTGGGCTTTGGGATGCTTTTTAAAAACTTGCGATCTTGTTCATGGCTGAACAGGTTGATGGAATACTACTGTACTATAAGAAATGAGGAGCTAAACGATCTTAGAAAAACATGGAAAGACTTGCACAAAACAATGAAGAGCAGAAGGAGTAGAACCAAGAGAATATTATATATAGTAACAGCAATATTGTTTTAAAAACAATTTTATGTGAATAAGTCATTTTGACTATTATAAATACCCAAATTAACAATAAAGGACATATTAAAAAAGATGCTATCTACATCCAGATGAAAAAATGATAAAAAGAAGCATATGTAGAATAATTTTTCATATTTATATACACCTAATGGTGACAATCTCTAGGATGGAGTTGGGGGAAGGGAAAAGATAAAAAGAGAAATTTGCATACTAAATCTGTTGAATATTTGAAATGAATAGCAAGTTGTACATAGATTTGTAGTTTCATGTGCAACCATCTTTTTTGCTTTGCCATGTTATAGAAATGCTTGGTTTATTCCATAATTTAAAAGTAATTTTTTTTTACAAAAAGACTAGGGATGTAAGGTAGGAGGTTTAGAAATCTTACACCAGGGGTAAGGATCCTATGGCCTCAAAGTCACATTTGGCCTTCTAGTTCTGTGGGTGTAGCCTCTTGACTGAATCCAAGTTTTATGGAACAAATCCTTTTATTAAAGGGATTTGTTCTGTGAAGTTAGGATTCAGTAAAAGAACTGCACTTGAGGACCTAGAGGGCCATGTGTGGCCTTGAGGCTGCAGGCTTCCAACCCCTGTCCTAGACTCTACTATCTGCAATATGCCAAGGGCAAGGCTATTAGAACTAGAATGATTTCAGTCCAGAATGAAATCATGCAAATATTTTATTTTTAAATTACTTTGAGGGTAACTAATTTGAAGAAAAGAATGCATTTCTTCCTTGAATTACAAAACAGGAATAGGAATTGTCCCTGTTTTTTCATTTTTATATATAGGAAACTCCCATTATTATATATAGGAGACTATTTATAGGTATATATAGAATAGGAAACTTCTTCCATCAATTTAAACTGTCATGTTCTTCTGTACCTTATAGTCTTAAGAGACATATCTTGAGAACTGACAGGCTGATTCCTTCAAGATCACATAGCCATTTAAAGTCAAATATGCAACTTGAAACCCAGATCTTCCAGGTTTCAGGCACAGCTCTTTCTGTCTACTATGATATTGATGCCTCTCATCATTTAACAATGAGATCCTTTTTAGTAATGAGAACTCTCTATGTATCTGTATGTGTACATGTAAACATATGCAATGTTGGTCTGAATATAGTCTGTCCCAAATATTGCCAAATACTAGCTAAACCTAAAAACTGAGTTCTTGGAAAGAAAAAGATACACATACATTAAAAATTTACACAAATATATTTTTTAAACACAAAAATAAATTTTGGAGGTTGTGTGTGTTTTCTATTTTAAATGATATTGCCAAGGATTTCTGGTGCCAAGATGGCAGAATGAGGAAGGAACTCCCTGGAGTCTCCCAAGTTCCCCTCTAAACAGCTTGAAAATTGCTTCAGAACTGATCTAGCAGCTGGGAAGCAGATTACCAACACAGCAAGAAAAATCTGTCTCACTGGGGTAGGAGAATAGCAAGGTAGGAGAGCAGCAGCAGCCAGCCTGACAGTTGGGGGTGGAGGGGGAAAGCCTGCAGCTAGATCCATGCCTGGAGCAATCCACCAGCAAGGCTCCACCCTGCTGTAAGCCAGCAGGCCCCTAAGTGAGCCATCAATCTGTGAACCACTGCAAAGCCCCAGTGGCCCTACCAACCAGTCCTCAACCCCACTGCTGACCAGTAGGGTGACCCTACGCCAGAGCTAGCCAACATCAAAACCACGTTCCTGGGGCCCTCCAGCAGGGAAGTCCTGTTTCAACAGCAACCCACAAGCAAGGCCTCACCCTTGCAGTAGGCTAGTAGAAAAACCCCACAGTGTGGGGAGGTCAACAGGGAGGCCCCATTCCCTAGTACAAGCCAGAAGGGAAGCCCACCCTCTAGTGGAAGCAAGCAGCCAGTTCCTGAGGCCCAGTGAAAACCAGCAGCAAGACCTGTGCCCCAAGTCAAAAAGCTCAGTACAATGAAGTACAAGAGCCCAACTCTCATATAAAAGCACCAAGTCACTAAATAGTCATAAAAAATGAGCAAAAACACAAACAAAAAAAAACTTGAAGATAGAAAGATACTATAGTGATGGAGGATCAATGTCCGAACTTCAAAAAGGACAGCAGTGTCAAAATGGCTACAGGTGAAGCTTCAGAGAAAAATATAATTTGGTCTTATGCCCAAAAAGAAATCCTAGAAAACGTTAAAAGATATTTTAAAAAATAAATAAGAGAAGTAGAAGAAAAATTGGAAAAAAGGAATGAGAGCAATGCAAGACAATCATGGAAAAAGAGTCAACAACAATCATGAAAAAAATCACCAAAGAAAATAACTCTTTTAACATAAAATTGGTCAAATGGAAAAGGAAGTACAAAAGTTCACTGAAGACAATAATTCTTTAAAAATTAGAATTCAGCAAATGGAAGCTAATGACTCCATGAGATATCAAGATATCATAAAATTTAAAAATCAAAAACAAGAAGAAGTGAAATTTCTCATTGGAAAAAAGTAAACTGACCTAGAAAATAGATGCAGGAGAGGGAGAGCCAAGAAGGCAGAGTAAAGGCCAAGATTCTCCAGAGCTCTCCCCTAAGCCCCTCCAAATACCATTTTAAAATGACTCTAAACAAACTCTAGAGGAGCAGAACCCACAAAAAGACAGAGTGAAACAAATTTCAAGCACAAGACAACTTGGAAGGTTGGCAGGAAAGGGTCTGCTGCACCTGAGTGAGCGAGGAGCACATACCAGAGCAGGCTGCACTAGTACAGTCTCAGCCCTGGCAAACCAAAAGCAGACCCTGGGAGTTACTGAATCAGCAGCAGCAGTGGCTGCAGCTGCTTGCAGAGCACTCAGTCCACAGACCATAAGAGGGTTGAACAAGTAGTCTTTTTGCTCACACTGAGGCAGGACTCTGTTGCTTTGCCCATAGTCAGATCCAGGTTACAGTACTGGGTAGCAGTCCTGGGGTGAGGAGGAAAACTAGCATACCAGAGCTTGAGGCCACAGTGGAGGGGTATACCCCCCTCACAGTTCCAGGGTAGAAAAAAGGTGCTTGGGGTTGCTCATAGACAAGAGAACAGGCCAGAACAGTAGTAAACACCTCTGCTTAGATCATACCATCTTGGAAGAACTGAAAACTTTATGTCTCTAGAAGTATCTCTGAAATTAGTTACACAAAATCCCTGAAACTTGGGATAGTATGCCCTCTACCCTGGAAGTAGAGGCCTATTTTAACAGTTAAAAGTCAATTAATAGACTGGTAAATGAGCAAACAGAGAACAGTTCCACCAAAAATTATTATGGTGATGAGGAAGATCAAAACATACTCAAAGACAAAAAAGTCAAAGCTCATATATCTAAAACCTCCAAGAAAAATATGGACTGATCTCAGGCATGGAAGAGCTCAAAAAGGATTTTGAAACTCAAGTAAGAGAAGTAGAGGAAAAACAGAGAAAACAAATGAGAGTGATACAAGAAAATCAGTGAGACCACCCAAAAATACTGAAGAAAATAACACCTTAAAAAACAGACTAACCCAAATGGAAAAAGAGGTCCAAAAAGCCAATGAGGAGAAGAATGCCTTAAAAACAGAATTGGCAAAATCAAAAATGAAGTCCAAAAGTTCACTGAAGAAAATCATTCCATAAAAATTAGAATGGAGCAAATGGAAGCTGATAACTATGAAAAAATCCAGAAACAATAAAGCAAAATAAAAAATAGAAAACAATGTGAAATATCTCACTGGAAAAACAAATGACTGAAAAAATGGATCCTGGAGAGATAACTTAAAATTATTGAACTACCTGAAAGCCATGATAAAAAAAAAGCACCTATACATCATCTTTCAAAAAATTATCAAGGAAAACTCCTCCAGTTTTCTAGAAACAGAAGGTAAAATAGAAATTGAAAGGATTCACTGATCAACTCCTGGAAATGATCCAAAATGAAAACTTCCAGGAATGTTAAAGTCAAATTCTATAGTTCTCAAATCAAGGAGACAATATTGCAAGCAGCCAGAAAGAAACAATTCAAGTGTCATGGAGTCATAGTCAGGATAGTGTAAGATTTAGCAGCTTCTACATTAAAGGTCCAGATGATATTCCAGAAGGCAAAGGATCTAGGATTACAACCAAGAATTATCTACCAAAACTGAGTACTATCCTTCTGGGATAAAAATGACTATTAAATGACATAAAAGGCTTTCAAGCATTCTTGATGAGAAGACCAGACCTGAATAGAAAATCTGGCTTTCAAATACAAGACTCAAGGGAAGCATAAGAAGGTAAACAGGAAAGGGAAATCATAAGAGACTTAATAAGGTTAAACTATTTAACATTCCAACATGATATTTGTAACTCATAAGACCTTTCTCATTATTAGGGTATAGTTAGAAGGATTATATATGGACAGAGAACACGGGTATGATATAAATATGAAAGGATGATATAAAAAAAGTAAAACTAAGGAGTGATAGAGGAATGTACTGGAAGAAAGAGAAAAGGAGAAGTAGAATGGAATAAATTGTGTTCCGTAAAAGAGGCAAGAAAAAGCTTCTACAGTGGAAAGGAAAATAGTGACATGAAGCAATTGAACTTTACTCTCATAAGAACTGGCTCAAAGAGGCATACACAGTCAACTGGGTATAGAAATCTATCTACAGGAAAGTAGAAGGGGAAGGGGATAAAAGATGGGGGGATGATAGAAAAGAAAGCAGACAGGTAGAGAGGGTAGTCAGAAGCAAAGCACTTCTGAGGAGGGGCAGGGTGACAGGAGAGATAGAATATAATAAACTGGGAGGGAGGAAATAGGATGGAGCAAAATATAATTAGCAACAGTAATGTGAAAAAAATTTAAGCAGATTTCTCTTGCAAATGAAGCAAGGCTTCATTTCTCAAACATACGGACCACCCAGTCAAATTATAAAAATAAGAGCCATTCCCTAATTCATATATGATCAAAAGATATGTTTTTAGATGAAGTATTCAAAGCTATCAATAGCCATATTAAAATATTTTAATTCACTACTGATTGGAGAAATGCAAACAAAAGCAAGTCTGAGATACTACTTCACACCTATTAGATTGGCTAATAGTAAAGAAAAGGTAAATGTTGGAGTGGATGTGGAAAAAGAGGGACTTTAATGCACTTTTGGTTGAGTTGTGAACTTATTCAACCATTCTGTAGAGCATTTTGGAATTATTCCCAAAGGACTGTAAAACTATGTATAAAAACCCTTTGACCTTTCAATACCACTATTAGACCTGTATCCCCAAAAGCATAAAAAAGTAAAAGAACCTATATGTACAAAAATACTTATAACAGCACTTTTCTGGGGGTAAGGAATTAGAAGTTGAGGGGAAGCCCAGCAACTGCGGAATGGCTGACCAAGTGGCAGTATGATGGAATACCTTTGTACTATAAGAAATGATAAGCAGGACTCTCTGAAGAAAACCTAGAAAAACTTGTATGAGCTGGTAGAAAGTGAAATAGGCTGTGTACAAAGCAACAACAATACTGTAAAATGATAAGCTGTGAATGACTTTGCTATTCTCAGCAGCATAATGTTCGAAGACAACTCTAAAGGACTTACAATGAAAAATGCTTTCCATTACCAGAGAAAGAACTGATGGTATCTGAATATGTTTTTCTTGAGTTTTTTGTCAATGTTTTCTTTCACGTCATGACTATAATGGATATTTCTTGCATGATTGCATTTGTATAATCTATATGTAATTGCTTGCCTTCTCAATGGGGTGTGGGGAGGAAGGAAGAGAATTTACAACTCAAAGTTTTAAAAATGAATGTTAAAAATTGTTTTTACATAAAACTGGGGAAAAATAAAATACTAAATAAAAGCTAAAAATAATAATAAAAAAGAAAGAGAAAATAGATCCAGGAGAGATAATTTAAGAATTAATGGACTACCTGAAAGTCATGATAAAAAACAAACAAGCAAACAAACAAACAAAAAACTCAATCACCTGGACAACATATTTCAAGAAATTATCAAGGAAAACTGCTCTGATATACTGGAACCAGAGGGCAAAATAGAAATTGAAAGTATTCACCAATTACCATCTGAAAGAGATTCCAAAATGAAAAATTCCAGGAAGATCATAGTCAATTTCTAGAGTCACAAATCAAGGAGAAAGTACTTCAAGCAGCCAAAAAGAAACAACTCAAATACTGTGGAACTACAATCAGGATCACACAAGATACAGCAGCTTCCACACTAATGAAGCAGAGAGTTCACAATATGATATACTGGAAGGAAAAGGAGTTAGCATACAACCAAGAATCACCTACCTGGGAAAAGGGCGTATAATCTTTTGGGGAGGAAAAGGAACATTTAATTAAATAGAGGACTTTTAAGCACTCATAATTAAAAGACCATAGCTGAATAAAAAACTTTACCTTCAAATACAAGATTCATGGAAGACATAAGAAGGCAAAAAAGAAAGAGAAAATATAACAGATTAAATAAGGTTAAACTATATTTCTATAGAGTAAGATAATATTTGTAACTCTTAAGAAATGTATTACTATGAGGGCAATTAGAAGAAGTATATGTAGATAGAGGGTGTGGAATTCCTTGGAGAATATATAGGAAGAAGTTGGCAAGGGTCAAACAGGATAGACTAGCATGGATGGCCTATAATCTGCATTATTGGAAGGGCGGTCTACATTGATGAGACCACAGAAGTATGGAACTATAAAGCAGGTACTAAGTTGACAGCCAAGAGATCTTTTTGATGCCAGATTCTATGTTCTTTCCATAATACTAAATCTGCCGAGTTAAGTCAAGGTAAATCATCACTAGTAAACCTACAAAGGAGATGGATTTCTTTTATTCAATTTCCTTTGCTTCCCAGGTAACAAAAAGGAACTTTGGGAAATGAAAGTGTTAGAATAACAAGTTCAAAACAAAACAGTTCCTACTCATACTAACTGTCCTTTCAGCTTTTCTTTTAGCCTTCCAAAGAAGGAAAACTCAGTCTAGGTAGCTATAAAAATTAAAGAAATGATGGCTACAAAGGGGAGAAAGCACCTGACAGAACAGCTTCTGTCAGTGCCTTTTTTTTAAAAAAGAAAAGCTGGAGAATGTCAGTGTTGACTTCCTCATTTTCTTTTTAAATTTTAAAAAAGCAACTAATTTGAGTATACCAGAGGCAACTAGATGGCACAGTACACAGAGTATTGGGCCTGGAGTCAGGAAGACTCAAGTTCAGTCCTGTTCAAACACCTACTAGCTGTGTGACTCTGGGTAAGTCACTTAACTTCAGTTTGCCTTAGTTTCTTCATCTGTAAAATGAAGACAATAATAGAACCTATGTCCCAGAGTTTTTGTGAGTATCAAATGAGATATTATTTTTAAAATACTTAGTACTGGTCCTAACACATAGGAAGCTCTATATGTGTTACCTGGGTTTTTTTTTTCAGAAAAAAAATCACAAAAATAACAATACTTGATATATACTGCATTATGTTTTATAACAAAATCCTTTCTTTCACATTAAAAAGCACAGTTAGAAGCTCCTATGAGAAATCAAAATGCCTTTTAAAGACACAAATGTATTTCTTCCAATATTATTCTCAAGTAAAAAAATTAATTCAAATATTCCATAATAACATCTACAGAGAATAATGGATCCTTTTCAGACCTATACTTTTACACATAAATATCTCTATATAAGATAAATGTATAATTATATACATATACATGTATTATATGTGATATTTGTCTTATATATAAATTTGGCCCTTGGCACTGTCTGCCTCATAGATTACTATAAATTAAAACAGTTTATTTTCATGTGCATACTGCTTAGAGAAAAATCAGTGATGCTTACAATTTCTTGATTTTTAACAGTGGGTACCTCTTTGTCTTCTTCCATAATTGCATTTATGTTCTGGCATTTTACCTGCTCTCTTTCAGAAACATGTGGGACCAAACAGACAGGATCCCAGTTAACTCCAATCAGATTATTAAACTCATATGCTACTCACTTATTGTGGGCTTACTTTCCTAATAGTATGTGGATATAGAGATGAACATGTATGGAATTGTCAGAGGCATTAGTAAAGTGTCAGGAAAACATTAATAGCTTCTTATAATTTTAAACTTATTTTTTCATTTATTCTATCCTCTTCTTCAGTCAAGGAAGAGTTGGAAGGAAAAAAGGAAGGAAGGAAGGAAGGAAGGAAGGAAGGAAGGAAGGGAGGGAGGGAGGGAGGGAGGGAGGAAGGAACAGAGGGAGGGAGGGAGGAAGAGAGGGAGGGAGGGAGGGACAGAGAGAGGGAGGGAGGAAGAAAGAAGTACCATTCATTGCCAATTATAGTCAAAGCACTTTACTTGTCTCTTAAGATATAAAAACAATAATGAAACAGCCTCTGTCCTCAAGGAGCTTATATTCTATTAGTAAGAAGGGGGAAAGTAAAAATTAGTTGCTATTTAGTATCTATTCATTTAATCTTTTTTAAAAAAAACACAATGTAGCTGCTATAAAGGGTCTTTGAAATATGAGGCTCCTCCCTAACAGGCTCATCCTGGGCATTCCTAGATTGCCTAACATAGAAACACTCTATGTTCTCTACTAGGCAATCGGGTATAGCCTCCTTTGATTTCCTACATAACTAGAACAGTCTCCCTAAGGCCAAACTGAGACAGTCTCTCTTTCTTGATGTCCAGAGGGTGAGGTTTACAAGTCTCCCTCAGCACGGGCACCACGAACTGAACTAGAAAAGAGAACACCTTCTTTCTCCCTCTCTCTCTTTTCCCTTGGCTCTGAGAAATAACCCTGAGAATGTTTCTGTTCTGTATCATCTGTCCTTCTCAATTTCAGGTTCCAGTGGTGATGCTCAGTAGACCTGGACATTCAAACTGTAAAGATCTTAGGCAGTGATTCCAGGTGTATGTTGGAGCCATCTAGCCACAAACCCAGCAGGAAATCCCTGAAGAGCCAGGGTTCCTGGTTGTTTATTGTGAGGCAGGTTTGGGACTTGATTCTGAAGCAGGTTTTGGACTTGGAATTGGTGCCATATAAGTGCTGAGCTAAACTGTAAACCTAATCCTTCTTTCCCTAGAGAATGAAGTGGTACAAGGGTGGAGTAAGATTAAGCCCCAGATACTGGGGCTTAATACCCCAACAACTTGCATGTTTTTTATTATAACTTTTGAAATAAATATTTCTTTGCAAAACCTAATCCCATTATTAGAAGCTAAATGGAATTAGGTTTCAGGGAACCAATCACCCCTACATTTAGAATAACATTATTAGTGGAGCCTGGAGTTATTTGTAGAGAGACTAGTCAACCCCCAATTTCTTGTAAGGATATGGGAGTACCTTGGGGAAAAGGTAAAATGTAACATTTCTGGCTTTCAGGCAGTAGGGACCAGGGTAGTCTGTATTACATAGCATTTGGAAGTAGGCAAAAATGTGAAGTAAATATCTGGCAGGCCAAACTTCCCTTTTTTATATCATTCTTGTTCCTGTACTTATATTAGTGATGTCCTCCACCACAGAGAACAACTTGGATTCAATGAAGTAAAGGATGAAAAGTGTGAAGAAATTAAATAAGAATATTTGAAGAAGCAGAGCAGCATATGAGAGTCAGGGGAATCAGTGAAGGATATAGAGATCTTGGCTGAGCCTTTGAAGGAAGGGAATGGATCTAACTAACTGAAATATAAGGTATCTAAAAGATTGAGATAGTTCTCTTATATTGGGGTAAATTATGGTGATATAAAAAACATAGTTCTCTGATGGTTGTGGGAGCTGTGTTCAACATGTAGTAGAGGTCATAGCTGGTCCTTTTCTCTTCAAGGGTCACACTCTCTAAAGTCACCACATTTCTCCAATAACTGTCCTTCCTCCAGTACTTCCAGTCACTTCCAGTGACCCCAAATGGCAAAGGAGAGATACACAGTGGATACAGAGAGGCTTCTGCATATACCCAAAGATCACTTGCAAAAGAGAAGTGGCATAAAAGAGACTTTCCAGGGCATGTATAAGCTAAAAAGGGACTGGTGTCCTAGTACTTAGCAGTCATTACGGCACCTGAAAATGGTTTCACAAAATAACCAACTAGATCAAAAACATTTAAAACAAATTGGCTTTACATCATTACAATTTTTAACTCATACCAGGTGAGACTTAAGGACTAGAGGTCCATGAGCAAGGACATGGGGTGGGGTAGAAGCAAGGGTCAAAAAGGGAGAGATACAACTAATGAAATCTCAGGTGTGATAATTTTTTTTTAGGAAGGGGAATTATCAATGGTGCTTCAGAGGGATCATCTCCTCCTCCTCAGACTTGCCAGATATAGTGCCATCAAGACTACTGTCAAACCTCCTAGAAAGTCAAAAAAGATCCTTCGGTTACCATCAACTTTACCCTCAGAGTGTGATAGAGGCAGCCCAAAGTCATAGGTTTTATAGAGAAATGACATATTTTTGATCAGGTGTTTCTGGCTGAATATTCATTTCTGATATCACAGGCAAGAATATCCTAGATACTGGTTAACATGAAAAAACAAAAATCTTGGGGTATGAGCATTTCTTTTTATTTTATTTTATTTTTTGCTCTTTGGAAGAAGGCAGGGAAATTGGGGTTAAGTGACTTACCCAAGGTCACCAGAGCTAGTAAGTGTTAAGTGTCTGAGGCCAGATTTGACAGGTCAGAACCATCAGGTCCACCTGACTCCAGGGCCAGTGCTCTATTCACTGCATCACCCAGCTACCCCAAGTTATGAGCATTTCTATAAGAGGATAAGGCAGAATTATTGGGCAGTTAGAGTGGTCAATGCCAAGGTCCACAACAAAGTTCTTATGACACCAGTGACACCCTTATAGGTCCCATGCACATAGGTCTCAGGTTTTATTTATTTTTGAACTATCACCTCCAGTCACATAGCAAGGGTGAGCCAGGAGAGATAGAAAGCACAAATAATGTGCTTGTAACCCAATGCAGCTGGGTGGTACAGTCTGGGCTCAGAGTCAAGAAGAACTGAATTCAACTATGGCCTGAGACAGTTGACAGTAATATTAAACCCGGGCAAGTCAATTAAATTCTGTCTAACTCAATTGATTCAAATGAATAGTAATAGAACTTATCTTCCAGAATTGTTCTAAGGACCAAAGGAAATTATTTTTATAATGTGCTTAGAACAATCCCTGGAGCAGAATAAGTGCTTAATGAATGCTTGTGTCCTTCCTTCCCCCCAATATTAATATATATATATATATATATATATATATATATATATATTTTATCAAGGCTTTGACATGGACCCACCATTACACATACACATATGCACATACATACACACATGCACTCATGTACACACACATGCACTCATGTACACACACATACACACATGGACTCATGTACACACATACACACTCATAATTGTGTTTCATTTGTCATGGTCACATTAAAACTCCGAATCTACCCTCTTCTGCAGCTTCTCCTTCCAAATCAAATTGCTAATGGCTAAGAACTATGTCAATTATATTTCTTCTACACTGCTTGAATATCAGCCCACACAATGTTAATGTTATTTCATGGAGGGGTGGGTAGGTGACACAGTGATTAATCGGCCCCAGAGCCAGGAGGACCTGCGTTCAAATTTGGCCTCAGACACTTACCACTTACTAGCCATGTGACCTTGGGCAAGTCACTTAACTCCAACTGCCCTCCAAAAAAAATGTTATTCCATGGAGATCAGCAAAACAACCAAAGGCCAAAATCATCTCTGGTCAGCTACAGAAACAGGAGCCACTGGTGGGCTCTGCTTGGTCCTAAAACAAAATCCTCATGCACCCAAAAAGGAATTGGGTTCAGGAAGCCACATTCCAATATACTTATTCTCTAAATGCAGGATCAGCTTTGTGGAACTTCATTAAGTTGCTCTTTTTCTTTAAAATTACAGGTTTACTTTTATACTTGCTCTTCATAAACTCAATCTGATCTATGCTTTATTTACTTTCTTGAAGACCATTCTACATAATCATGCAACTGCTGAGTTTTACTCCTGTAAAAACATGTCCCCAAAACAGATCTCTACTGACCTTGCCATTGCTTGGATCAGATTTCTGAAGGAACAATGCACTAATTCATTTTCTTGACTATAATAATCACTGGCATCAAAAATAAGTCTTAAATCTCTTTAACAACCCAGGGATTAATAAGCAAATGTGAACAACTAGTCAGATGCAACATCTTCTCTGCCCAACAATAATGCATTTGCAAGACATAGTCAATAATTGAAATAATAAAATGGTACAGAAAGGCTGCCACCTGCCTTAGTGAATATCCACCCTAATGAGGCTGTAAATCAATTAAAGTATCTAAGTAAGAATGTGATCACTGCTCCCTATTAAATGAAGACATGGTTGAAATGAGGAATATTGCATTATTTCCCTAACATCCTCAATTAGATCTCTTACTATGCTCTGCACATAGTAGGCCGATTGAATAATTACCATTAACTGAGTAGCAATATTTAAGGTAACTGGTAATTCTATAAACTACAGAAACTACTCCCCATATATGTGGGTTTGTAGCCTTAAATGACCTAGCTACCTTCCAAGCATATGGATAGGGCACAAAATGAGTGGTCTAGCAATTAATTAGGGGGAACAATAATTTCTGGTTTAGATGGGAAGGCTTGATGCAGAAGTCTGACACTGAGCTTGGCAAAATTCTGATAAGTAAAGATGTGTGGAGGAATTGTAGGCAGAAAAAAAAACTACATAAGAAAAAGCACAGAAAAGGGAAACCATAATTTACATTTGAGTAATAGAATTCCAGGTTGACTAAAACATGGAGTACACATAGGGGAGAAGTAGCAGCAAATGCTGCGGAAACTGGATAGAGCCATATTTGAAAATAGATGGCTCATTCTGAACTTCCTTTTTTTTAATTAGATTAATTAATTTCCGTATAGTTTACAACATTCAGTTCTATAATCCTTTGAGTTTCAAATTTTTATCCCCTCCCCCTTCTACCTCCTCTCCCCATGGCTGCATGCAATCAAATATAAGATCTACAAATACCTTCACATTAAACATTGGTCAGGTTGTAAACAGGATTTTAACCAAAAGAATGAACAGTGGGAAAGAGGAAACAAAACAAAACAAGAAAAAGAAAGAGAGCAAGTAGTTTGCTTCAATCTCCATTCAAACCCTGTAGTTCTTTCTCTGAATGTAGACATCTCTTTCCATTATGAGTCTTTTGGAGTTGTCTTACAACCTTACATTGCCGAGAGGAGCCCAATCTATGAAAGTTAGTCATCACATATACCTTGTGTGTGTAATTGTGTACAGATTTCTCCTGGTTCTGCTCTTCTCACTCAATATCAGATTATATAAGTCTCTCCAGGTTATTGTGAAGTCTGTCTGCTCTTCATTTATTATAGTAAAACAGTATTCCATTACATTGGTATACCACAACTTGTTTAGCCATTCCCCAATTGATGGGCACTGGCTTGATTTCCAATTCTTTGCCACCACAAAAAGAGCTGCTATATTTTTCTGCATATAAGTCCTCTTCTCACTTCTATGATCTCTTTGGGATACAACTCTAGGTCACAGGGTATGCACTTATTTGAAGCCCTTTGAGCATAGTTCCAGATTGTTCTTCAGAGTGGCTGAATCAGTTCACAACTCCACTAACCATGCATTAGTGTTCCAATTTTTTTCATAACCTCCCAGCATTTATCACTTTCCTATTTTGTCATCTTAGCTAATCGGACCACTGAGATGTGATACCTCTGAATTGTTTTGATTTGCATTTCTCTAATCAATACTGATTTAGAGAATTTTTTTCATATGCTTATAGACATCTTTAATTTCTTCCTCTGAAAACTGCCTGTTCACGTCCTTTGACTATTTATCAATTGGGGAATGACTTGTATTCTTATAGATTTAACTCAATTCTCTGTATATTTTAGAAATAGACATTGGTTGTAAAAATTCTTTCACAATTTTCCACTTCCTTCTTAATCTTGGTTACACTGGCTTTATTTGTACAGAAACTTTTCAATTTAACATAATCAAAATTATCAATTTTGGACATTATAATGCTCTCTAACTCTTGTCTGGTCACAAAATCATCCCTTCTCCATCTGAAAGGTAAACTATTCCTTGCTCTCCTACTTTGCTTATAGTATCAGCCTTTATACCTATATCATGGACCCATTTAGACTTGATTTTGGTATACTGTGTTAGATAATGGTCTATGCCCAGTTTCTATGATACCATATTCCAGTTTTCCCAGCAGTTTTTGTCAAATAGTGAGTCCTTATCCCAAAAATGGGAGTCTTTGTGTTTATCAAACCTAGATTACTATGGTCATTGACTGCTGAGTCTCGTGTATCCAATCTATTCCATTGATCCATTACTCTATTCCTCAGCCAGTACCAAGTAGTTTTGATGATTGCTGCTTTACAATACAGATTAAAATCGGGTATGACTAGTTCACCTTTCCTAGTGTTTCTTTTCATGAATTCCCTTTATATTTGTGACCTTTCGTTCTTCCAAATGAATTTTGATACTATTTTTTCTATTTCTATAAAGTAAATTTTTTTGGTAGATTGACTGGTATGGCACTAAAAATGTAATCTAATTTAGGTAAAATTGTCATTTTTATTATATTAGCTTGACCCAGCCATGAGCAACTAATGTTTTTCCAGTTAGTTAGATCTGACTTTATTTGCATGAAAAGTGCTTTATAATTGTGTTCATATAGGTCCTGGGTTTGCTTTGGCAGGGAGATTCCTAAATATTTTATGTCTACAGTAACTTTAAATGGAATTTCTCTTTCTGCCTCTTGCTACTATATGTGTTTATTTTTTTATATCCTACAACTCTGCCAAATTGATTTATCTCAAATAGTTTTTTGCTTGATTCTCTAGGATTCTCTAAGTATACCATTGTTTCATCTGCAAAGAATGATAGCTTAGTCTCTTCCTTGCCTAATTTGATTCCTTCGATTTCTTTTTCTTCTCTTATTGCTACTACTAATTTCTTGTACCAAACTGAATAAGAGGGGTGATAGTGGACATCCTTGTTCCACCCCTGATCTTACTGGAAATGCTTCTAGCTTATCCCCATTACATATAATAATTGCTGGTGGTTTTAGATAGATGCTACTTGTTATTTTAAGGAAGATTCCATTTATTCATATACCTCCCTAGTGTTTTTAATAGTAATGGGTGTTGTATTTTGTCAAAAGTCTTTTCTGCATCTATTGAGATAATCATATGGTTTCTGCTAGTTTTATTGTTGATATGATCAATGACACTGATGGTTTTCCTAATATTAAACCATCCTTGTATTCCTGAAATAAATCCTACCCAATCAAAGTGTATTATTCTTGTTATAAATTGCTGTAGTCTTTTTGTTAATATTTTATTTAAAATTTTTGCATCTATATTCATGAGAGAAATTGGTCTATAATTTTCTTTCGCTGTTTTGGCTTTTCCTGATTTAGGTATCAGTAACATGTGTCTTAAAAATAATTTGGTAGGACTCCTCCAATTTTCCCAAATAGTTCATAAAGTATTAGAATCAATTGTTCTTTAAATGTTTGATAGAACATTCTGAACTTCTTAATCATCACATCTCTATAAAGAGGTAGGAAGTTTGCTTTATCATCCCAGGGTCACACAGCTAGTTAAGCAATTGAGGGTATGATTATAATCTAAATCTTCCTGGCTCAAAGAGCAATGTCCTATCAACTACACCGCACTGGGATTATCACATTAATAAAATGTACAGACTGGAAATGATGTAGTACTTGATAACATATGGGTGTTCAAGTAAAAAGAGCTAAAGATGCCAGAGATCTTAATCCTCAGTAACTTAGGGAATGTTCCTGAGATTAATCAAAATAACAAAGTCAGAAAGAACAACTTATTTGCACTCTCTGCACTTCTAAACACAATCTGCAATATGTTACTGTGCAAAAAAATATTATTAGTAGTACTTCTTAGTAATGCTAATAATAAAACAAGGCTATGATTAGCCCAGATGCTTAATAAAACTTAATCAAATCAACTTAAGCAAGATTTCTTAAATTTTGGCTTTATGTTGACCACTCAGCTGCTTTACAAAATGGAAGATACTAGCACCTTATAAAATGACCTTGATAATTCTGAAGTATTGTTCACATAGATGCAGAAATAAGATAGGCAAGTGATTCGATTTCATTAATTTTGCCCTCCAGCATTTTAGTATATCCATTATATCATAACTCTGGATAATCCCTTCACTGAATCAAATTACAGCCCCTTTATACTTTAGTAGACAGTCTTGACCAGTTGCTCTTGATGGTAACTGATGGCCAACTTTGCTTTATAGACACTTTTTTAATGCTCTGGAGGTAGATAGGACTATGCCACATTTTTTTTTGTGACAACAATCACTGGTGAAGGGGAAGATGGTTTCCCCTACTTAGACTAGATCCAGAAGTAGTACCACCTTCTTCTCTGTTATGATACAGGACTTTGTTACACAACTTTCTGGTGCACTGCTATGAATGCTGGATTCTTTTCCAAGTTATACAAGGTAGGTTCCAAGGCTTACTTGATCCAGTAAACCAGGACACTTATGATTATTGGGGACCAAGGAGAACATTTGTGTGGAGATGGGCCAAGGATGTTTGAGCTTAATTAAACTTGGTAACACTTTAAACATTTCCAAAATTCTGGAAATGAACATTTTGGCCAAATAAAGTTGAAATTGTAATACATTTTTTTAAAATCACCTATTCAGAACACAACTGGGCCAGTTCTTAGTCCACAGCCAATAATGCCCTTGCCAGGGCACTTGAGGGCTTTCTACCATTGTAGAAATATCTGTATCATCTTGTGGTGTTTTGGCATAGCCTTTGGGCACCCAGGGCACACTACAAAGAGGGATCAAAGTAAGGTTTTAGTGGAGACAGCTTTATCCTCCTGAGAGAGCATAATGTAGTGGATAGAGAGCTAGTCACAAAGTAAGGAAGTCCTAGATTCAGGTCTTGACTTTTACATTATATTCCTCTGTTGACTTAACCTCTCAGTTCCCAGGCAACTATCTAAGAGCATAAACAACATAACAGCTGCTGCCATTCTTGTTGTGGTGACTAAGAATTGGAAATTAAGGGATGCCATCAGTTGGGGGATGACTAAACAAGTTGTGGTATATGATTGTAATAGAATGTTATTGTGTTATAAGAAATGACAAGTAGAATGATTTCAGAAAAATCTGAAAAGACTTACATGAATTGAAGGGAAGTGAAGTGAATAGAAACAGGAAAACATTGCATACAACAGTAGCAATAGTATTCAATGAAGAACTGTGAATGACAGCTATTCACAGCAATACAATGATTGAAGACAATCCCAAAGGCCTAATGATGAAGCATACTATCTGCCTCCAGAGAAAGAACTGATATTATTTTAAAACAGACTGAAGCATACTGTTTTTCACTTCCTTCATTCTTTTTCTTTTATTCACATCTTGAACAAAATGACTAATAAGGAAATGGTTTACATGACTGTACATATATAACCTATATCTGACTGCTCATTGTCTCATGGAAGGAGGATGATAGAGTGGGAAGGAGAGAGGGATAAAATTTGGAACTTAACACTTACAAAAACAATTGTAAATGTACAAAATAAAATACAAAACATTACAAAAGAGAAAAATGGGATGTAAAAACCAACAATATCAACAAAACTAAAAAGCAAAGTGGAAAAAAGGAGCAGCTGCTCACCTGCAAAGGTAGATGGAGTTTCCTCACTGAGTTTTCTCTATACCAAATGAAATCACAGGTCAAGTAACAAAATAAAACAACAACAATAACAAAATAAGTTGCAACATTTAGTCTTGAACTGAGTGAAAATCCCAGCTATCTAATACCAGAAACAGTGTGAGAAAATGAGATTGAAAACATTATTTGAACTGATTTGATCTATGGGATCATTCCAAATAGTGCATCCTATTGTGTTGTGTAGCTAGCTCAAAAACTCACTAAGATATTGTACTTTAATAATAAATAAACATAAACTGGCAGCTACACTATTAAAGAACTCTGGGTACAGAGAGATACAGTTTGGCAGATTGGGGAGAAGAGTTATATTTGAAAAGCTATTTAATATATGTAAAAGTCTTTCATGTCATTTTCCAACAAAATAACTTTTTTACCTACTTTAAGTACTTGGCTTTTATTTCAATGGTACCAGTTTAAAATGAATTTGTTTGGAGGATATTAACGTTACTTTTCCACATTCTATTTATACTAACGTTTTATTTAGCATCACTAAGTGTTGAATGTTTATATATTTAAAATTATATATTTAAAATTTTTTAAATTGATCAAGTTCTACTGCACAGAGCAACTAAAGCACACTTAGATCTTGAACTCTATCCTTTGCCAGAAACTGAAGCTAGATCTACACAACACAATAGGATGCACTATTTGGAATGATCCCACAGATCAAATCAGTTCAAATAATGGTTTGACTTTGATAAAAATTGAAATCACTGAGCTAAAATGAGTTTCTGTTGCTGTAAATACAGTCTGAATCCATGACTCCTCCTGGGTTTAAGTTCTTCTAACCCAAAATGAAAGAGGGCATCCACCACTTAGTCTCATGGAAATTAAGAGTTTCCAGTACAGGGGAGTGGAGCCAAGATGGCGGTGTAGAAGCAGCAAAGCACCACAGCTCCCACACAAACACGCTAAAAAACTCATAAAATGGGACGCTAAACAGATTTTCAAGCTCCAAAACTCTCCACAAGACAGAAAGCACATCTGTTGCTACAGGAAGCACAGCAGGCAGGGCTCTTTGCAGAAGTCTGGGACCCGCAGCCGAAACCTGGCCGGCTCAGGCCCTGGGGCATCGGGCAGGGAACCTTGGCTATAGAAGAGCTGATCGGCTGCACTGGAGGCACAGTTACCACATCTATCAGGCCAGAAGACAAAAAGGCTAAGAGAAAGGCCAGTGGATTTTGCTAACTGGGGAGGAGAAGAGCAGGTCCAGCC
>CM053594.1:180785859-180814718 GCA_028646575.1 Pseudocheirus occidentalis
TCAAAACCTTGTGGAAATGAATGATATAACCAAGAAAATAAATTAAAATTTAAAAAAAAAGAGTTTCCAGTACATGCAGGTAGCAGATTCTCAGGTAGGGACAAAAAAGCAGGTAAAGTTATGGATCCCGTTAGTAGTTATCTAGCTTTATTTTCATTCCTATGTCGTAGGGCCTTGGGGCATAATTCACATCATGTTTTAAGGTACACCACCAAAAGCATTTAAGTTGTTTTTAACATCTTCCAAATTTCTCCCACCAGTAGTAAATGTGGCCAAGGTGCCATAAAGTACTAATGCATCATGTTGCTGCATAGAGAAACTTTGAGTTGGGCCAGACTAACCATAGTGGCACATATTTTGAGTTGAAAAGGATCTTTGAGGTAATTTAGTGCAACACTTTCATTTTATAGATGAGGAAACTGAGACCCAGAGAGGTTAAGTGTCTCACTCAGGGCATGAAACTACTAGGTATCTGAAGCAAGATTCAAATCTGAGTCTTCCTAACTTAAGACCAGTGCTCTGAAGATTATGCCATCTTGCCTCTAAGACTGGAGTTATGCGATTGGAGCCAAGACCACTGAAAACAGTACTTTTTGTTAGAAGATAATCACCATTCAACTATGTGTTGGCAAGGAATCCAACGTTCTAAGATGTCTGAAATGTCTGTATTTATTGTAATGGAAAGGTTCTAGAAAAACGGTCTATGTCAATTTTATGTGTAGTATATTAAGATTGTCTCCTTTCTGTTTCATATATGTATACATATGTATATACAAAATATTAATTTTCATAGTGTATATAGTGCTTGAATTATAAAATTCCAACACATAATGTTTTTCATTCAGAAAGTAAATTAAGGAATCTGGCTAAACTGATTTTCTTTTAATTAATTCAAGCATTGATTCCAATAAATAAAGTCGACAGATTTATCCTATAATATGATGGTCTTATCACATTGCAGCCAAATCAGAAAACAGCCAGTGAATTACAGAGTAATTAATGCATATTCATAGAAAATTGACAGATATAAACTAATCAATAAATATGCATAATTATTTAAAAACTAATTCTCACTTATGAAACAGAAGCATCACTGCTGAGTTATTAATGTACTTGTCAAATTTGCAGATTAAAGAAATAGAAGGACTACAGACTGACTTTCTAATCAAGCTGGAGCTTTGGGTTATGTGTTAATAAAAATCTGTATCTATATAGCCTTTACAGATAAAAAGGAATTCTAATATATTAGCTCATTTGATCCTCAATGATACTCATTTTTATGAGTAGATAGTAAAGGTAAGGTGCTTATCACTAAAGAAACTGAGGCTTCAGTTTGAGACCAGAAAGGATCCTGCCCCAAATCATATAGCTACAGAGTGGAAGAATGGGGAATCATGACCAAGTCTCCTGTCTTTAGTATAGTGCATTTTCTACTATGATGTAATTTGGCCTTGTTTGAAACATCCAGAAAAGCTGTCTTATATCAAGAACCAAAGCACATATCCAAGATATTCTAACAAGAGGAGAAAGTAAGCCATATTCAAGAGAACAGATAAGGTTATGCCCAAACATGTATACCTCATAAAAAGATCATAAAAATATATCTTCAGGTCTAAAACGAACCCAGAATTTATAGTCATCAATACTATTAAAAATAAAAAGAACCATAAAATTATTTCCATTCTGAAGCATTGCCTGGTATCACTAAAGAACTTCTTAGCTTTCATACTCAAAAGACTACTTGCATCTATCAATTTGTAGGGTAATTAGCAAAGGAAAGATGAAAAACAACTTTCTTATTACTCTTATTTAAGTTAAAGACTCATCCTCTAAATTACAATAAGCAAAATTAAAAGAGAAGAAACACCAACTATTAGGATTCTGATTCCCTAATCTACATCTCTCACCTTGACCTCTCTTGAGCCTCAGACTTGGTTTTCAAACTGGTTTCAGTAGCAGAACATGGCTTGAAGTTGAGCAATATTGGACCCTGGCTCAATCATTTGCTACTGTTTTGATGTTGGAGAAGTAACAGTCTCTTGGAGTATCAGTTTCTTCATCTATAAAATGAGAAAACTGGGGTAGTTAAAGATTTCTCTGAGCTATAAGATCTTGTGATTTCCACCCAGTCATTTCGCTGAACATCTCAAACTTATCTTTTGTCCAAATGATTTTTGTACTTAAATTCAGAGACTCATAGTCGAAAAATATCAGAATTGGAAGGGACATTGAAAGTCATCTAGTCCATAAGCTAGCAAATGTCCTTGTTTGAGAGATTTCATTAGAAAATTGTACTTAGAAGATTCTATAAAGTTTTTTTCTTTATTTGCTGAGGAAAAGAAAAAACAAAACAAAAAAGCGTTAACTTGTTAATGCTGAAGGCTAATTAGTTCCGGTCAATGCTACATGCTAACTCATTTTTGCTGCAAAATATATAAAAGAAGATTTTAATGAATATATTGTCACCTTACCTTGGAAATCAAGTCCCAAATGAAGGTATTAACACTAGAGAAGAATCCTTTAAGTTAACACATTGTAGAATCAATTATGAATTTGAACATAGCTATGGTTACCACTCATCCAACTGAGTATGTCATGGAAGATTATTAATAGGACTAGAAGACATGGAAGCCTACTTATGAGAGGAATCAGGAAGATTTGGATTTGAATCCTCTTCCAGGTACTGAACATCTGTGTGGCTTTTTTCCAATTGTAAAATGAAGGATTTGGACTAAATGTACTTGAAGATCCCTTCCTGCTCTTAATGTACAATCTTTTGATCAGTCAGACATCATGCAACATTGTACTCCCATGTGTATAAGAATATGTAGGGCAGAAGTGCCTACAAACACAAATAATAGATATTCTTGTTGAATGTCCTTGTTAAAAAAAGAAGAGGAGGAAGAAGTTGGCCACAAATAGTCCATGTGAACATTTGGGGAGGGTTCTCTAAATTTGTACATTCTGTGTTTCCTTTGAGCTGTTTCAGTTCTGCTTTGCTCATAGAGCACAGTACCTCTGACGAAGGCACACCATGCTGAGTGGTCCTGTGCCAGTGTCTCCCATGTCACACAATCAATTCCAAAGTTCTTAAAAGAGACCCTGAGAATGTCCTCGTATTGCTTCTTCTGACCACCGTGTGAATGACTGCCCTGTGTGAGTAGTCCATAAAATAGTCTTTTGGGCAAGCATATGTTTTGCATTCTAACAACAGTAGCCAGCTCATAGGAGTTGCATTCTCTGAAGCAGAGTCTGAATGCTCAGTAGTTTAGTTCAAGAAAGGACCTCAGTGTCTGGTATCTTAATCCTGACAGGTGATCCCAAAATCCTCCTATGACATCTTAAAGGGAAGTAATTCAGTTTCCTGGCACGGCACTGTTACACTGCTCAGGTTTCACAGGCATAAAACAATGAGGTCAGTACAATGGCTTTGTAGACCTTCAGTTTGGTAGTCAGTCTAATATTCTCTCCCACACTTTTCTCTGGAGTCTCCCAAACACTGAGTTAGCTCTGGCAATGCATGCATCAACCTAATTATCAATGTATACATACCTGGAAAGTACACCACCAAGGTAAATGAACTTATCCACAGCATTCAAAACTTCTCTATTTGTTGTAACCAGTGGTTTCCATATGGATTGTGTGCTGCTAGTTGATGGAGCACCTGTGTTTTCTTGGTGTTAATTTTTAGGCCAAAATTAGCACAAGCAGCAGAGCACTGATCCATGCTTTTTTGCATTTCAGCTTCACAGCCTGCATTGAGTGCACAATCATCTGCAAACAGAAAATCATGCACTAACACTTCCTCCACTTTGATCTTCGCTTGTAGCCTTTTCAAGTTGAAGAATTTGTCATCAGTGCAGTACCTGACCTTGATGCCATGTTCATCCTCACTGAAAGCATCTGACAACATGGCTGAAAACAGCATGCTAAAAAGCATGGGACTGAGCACCCAGCCTTTGTTCACTCCGTTGATGACTGGGTCTCAACCATTCAGCAGAGGGAAGTGCAGCCCACAGAGGCAAATGACTTTCCCAAGCCACATATAAGCATAAAAATGAATGTAGGAAAATTTTGCTAAGACATTGCCCTGCCAAACTTTCCTCTCACAACTGTGCAGTACTAATAGAAAATAAATGAAACAGCTCCACTTGAAAGAAATTTCAAAGTCTTGAAACATCTGAGAAAAATTTTGAGGAAATGAAAAACTAAAAATATTAAGACTAGAAAAGACAAACAAGAAAAGATGAGAGAAACATGAGCAAGCTAAAAATGAACAGAAAGTGTGAGGAAATGAGGTCATATGAGTAAACTGAGACTGAAGATGAGAGATCAGTTTAATCTCACTTATATTTTGGCAAATGAATGGAAAAGAAGAAATAACTGAGCTACTTGAAGATAGACTATTTTAACAGATAACTTTATAGCTCTCTCCCTTCCCCCACTGTATTATCACTACACAAAAGAACCTGCACAATAACTGAGATGAAAACTAGAATTGGGATGGGTCCATAGCAAGCAGAACTAATTCATCTGTTGCGTTGTCTAATTTATTCCAAAATCTGAAGACTGCATCTTTCTCTTGGGAATAGTTAGTCGTGAAAGAGAAGGTCATTTAGATGCTAAAATCCTGAACCTGGGGAACATATCTCCATTTGCCTAAAAAATGAAAATTAAGGCCATGGCAACACTTGCAACAGGAAGCAAAAAGCAACTGACTCAAAAGATTCAGGCAAAGGTATGTGCATGTCAGTTTGATTGCCTGAAATATTCCAGGTTGATTCGTTATTGCTGAATTATCTGTATGTCTATCTTAATTTTGCATTTCTGTTTTTTTGTCTTGGTCAGGCACTTTTACATTGTTGATTGATACAGAAAATAATTTTCAAGAACCAGAGGTCTTGGCCTGAGGTAAATCATGCTTTGGGTAGCTTGATGTGCATGCTTGGAACCCAGTGTAACTTTGGGCTCAAGACTCTTCCTAGGAGTGATATGAAGAGTCACCTCTTGCAAAAGTTACATCTCCAGATTAGGACAGATCTGGAGAAATATAGGAAGCCCAAGAAGCCAGTGGGTTCTATATATGTCCTTCAAGAGGAATAGTGGGTTGATTGAAGTTTCAGAGGATCCCAATTAAAACAAGACTTTTGAAGTATACCATCCTCCAAAACCACTAAATCTTGGTAGGAAGGGAGAAGTTCGAGCAAACCAATCACACACTGGTTCTTGCATTTCCCCCTACTTTTCAACTTACAGCTTTGGAGGGCCTTGATGTCTAAAAATATTTTTTTAAATTAGTTAATTTATTTTTTGTTTTCAGCATTCATTTCCACAAGACTTCGAGTTCCACATTTTCTCCCCATCTTTCCCTTTCCCCCAACCCAAGATGGAATGCATTCCAACTGCCCATTACCCCAGTCTGTCCTCCCTTCTTTCACGCCTCCCCCCCCCATCCAATTCCAATTTGTTTTCTTATAGGGCAAGATAGACTTCTATACCCCATTGCCTGTATATCTTATTTCCTAGTTGCATGTAAAAGCAATTTTTAACATTTATTTTTAAAACTTGCAGTTAAAAATTCTCTCCCCTCTCTCTCCACCCCTCATTGAGAAGGCAAGCAATTCAATATAGAGTATACATGTGTAATTATGCAAAAGACTTCCATAATAGTCATGTTGTGAAAGATTAATTATATTTCCCTCCATCCTATCCCACCCACTTATTCTGTTTTCTCCTTCGACCCTCTCCCTTCTTTTTCTTTAAAGTGATGCAATTGCATTTTTTTCTTTTTTGGGGTGGGGGGAGGTGGGAGAAGAGAAGGCAAAGCAATTGGGGTTAAGGGATTTGCCCATGGTTACACAGCTATTAAGTTTCAAGTGTCTGAAGTCAAATTTGAACTCAGGTCCTCGACTCCAGGGCCAGTGCTGCCCAACCCAGTCCCTTTTCAAAAGTGTTTGCTTCTGACTGCCCCTCCCTCAATCTGCCCTCCATTCTACCATGCCCCCCCATTCTTATCTCCTTCCTCCTTACTTTCCTGTAGGGTAAGATATCCTATTGAGTATGTGTTATTCCTTCCTTAAGCCAACTCCAGTGACAGTAAGGTTCATTCATCCCCTCTCACCTCCCTACTATTCCCCTCCATTGTGAAATCTTTTTTCTTGCCTCTTTTAAGAAAGCTAGTTTATCTCATTCTATCACTCCCTTTCTCCTTCTCCCAATACATTCCTCTCTCACCCCTTCATTTTATTTTTTAGATATCATCATTTCCAACTTATCCATTGCCATCTCATTTCTCTTCCTAATTTTTCCTCTACCTCTCTTACTTGATTTTCAAAATCTTTTTTGAGCTCTTCCATGGTCTGTAATCAATTCATATTTTTCTTGGACAATTTTGATGAAGGAGTTTTGACTTTGTTGTTGTCTTCTGGTTGTATGTTTTGATCCTCTTTGTCACTGAAATAAGATTCTATAGTCTGACATTTTATGGTATTTGTTCATCTACCCAGCCAAATACTTGACTTTCTAACTCTTAGTGAGGGCAGGACTCTGCTTCCAGTGGGGGTGGGGGTGGGGGCCAGTGTACTGTCCCAGGCTTCAGGGGTTTTGTATGAGTCATGAGATCCCCCACCTCTGTGGTTCCAGAGCTCCAGAAACAGTTGCTGATGCTACTGCGACCACCACCCTGGGTCTGAGGCCAAACCCCAGGCAGACCACACTCCTCCTTCCACCCAGATCCCACAGAGTTTTCCCACTCACCATCGATGCTGTCTTTGGCATTTGTGGGTTGAGAAGTCTGGAAACAGTCACAGTGATTAGTGATTTAGTCCCCTGAGGCCTGCACTCCAGCCCTGTCTATGCTGGCATGGCCCACACCTAACTGTGCTCTACTCCCAGCACACTGTGATATACCCTTTCTGTCAACCTTCCAGGCTGTCTTGGGATGGAAATTTGCCTCACTCCATCATGTTGTGAGTTCTTTTTGTTTGTCTGTTTGTTTAATTTATTTATTTTCTTGTTTACACCATTCATTTCCAGGAGATTTGAGTTACAAATTTTCTCCCCATCTTTTCCCCACCCACCACCCCAAAACAGCCATCCCACTATATAACCCCTCCCCCAATCTGCTCTCTCCTGTATCCTCCCTCATCACTCCTCTGACTTTCCAGTGGGGCAAGATGGATCTCCCTACCCCAGTGCCTGTATATCTTAATTCCAAGTTGCGTATAGCTTAATAATAATAACACTAATATATACATATATACATATATATGTTTTAACATTTGATTATAGAACTTTGAATTCTAGATTCTTTCCCTTCCTCCATCATCACCCACTCCCACTGAAAAGACAAGCAATTCAATACAGGTTGTACATGTGTAGTTACACAGAACATCTCCACAATGAAAACATTGTGAGAGACTGATTTCAAGTTCTATTTTGCCCTCTGGTTCTAAAATACCTGGGCAATTTTCCTTGAGAATTTCTTGAAGGATGATTTCTAGGTTCTTTTTTGATCATGACTTTCAAGTAGTCCAATAATTTTTAAATTGTCTCTCCTGGATCTGTTTTCCAGGTCAGTGGTTTATTTTAATGAGATATTTCACATTGCTTCCTATTTTTTCATTTGTTTGGATCTGTTTAATAGTACCTTGATTTCTCATAAAGTCATTTGCTTCCATTTGTTCTACTCTAATTCTGAATGAATTATTCTCTTCATGAAGCTTTTGAGATTCTTTTTCCATCTGGCAAAATCAACTTATTAAGGCATTCTTCTCCTCATTGGCTTTTTTGGCCTCCTTTGCCATTTGAGTTAGTTTATTTTTTTAAGGTGTTATTTTCTTCAGTCAGTTTGTTAACTCTCTTATCATAATTTTCTTGCATCATTCTCATTTCTCTCCCCAATATTTCCTCCACTTCTCTCATTTGTTTATCAAATTCCTTTTTAAGCTCCTCTCTGGCCTCTATCCAATTCATATTTTTCTTGGAAGCTTTTGGTGTGGGAGTTCTAACTGTGTTGTCTTCCTCCCATTCAATGCTTTGGTCCTTTTTGTCCCCAAAAAAGGAATCTAAAGTTGCATTGCTGGGCTTTCTTTGCTTCCTTTGCCTACTCATGTTGCCAGTCAATTACGTGGCTTTTGGGATCAGTAGTAAAACTCTGCTTTCAGAAGGGAGAGCTCTGTCCCAAATTGCTGGGGCTTTCACATCTCCTGCAGCTATTAGAAAGCTACTGTAGCACCCACTGGCCTTGGCTCACTGAAAACACACCCCAGGACCACCACCCAAGACCATGATCCAGATCCAGGCCCCTCAATGCAAGAGCACTTAGCCTCTGAATGATCAGTTGGCCCCCCTGCAGTCTGCAGGCCAGGAGCTCTGAAGCAACCATGTGGTGGCAGCTGGGCCACTGCTTCTTCCACTTCCTTGCCCTGGAGGCAGTTTGGCCACACTGCTTTTCACCCCCAAATTTAGCTGAGTTCCACCTACCTTTTATTTAGTCCTTGTTTCTTATGGCTTAATATTTCTGGAAACTGCCACTGCTGCTGCTGATCCACTCTCCTGACAGCTTCAGTGGCAGCTTATCCTGGCCGCCCCAGGGCCTAGCTGCAGCTTCAGGTTGGGCTGGTTTCAGCTCCCAGCATGCTGTGATGAGCGCTTCCTGTCCCCTCCTGCCAAGCTACCTTCAGTGGGAGATGTGTTTTTCTCTATTTTTGTGAGTTTTGGAGCCCTAAAATTTGTTTAGAGTCATATATCATGGGTATTTGAGGAGGCTATATAGGAGCTGTGGAACCTTGTTGCTTCTACACCACCATTTTGGCTCTGCCCCCCCTCTTGTTTCCTTCACCTCACCAAGTACTGAAGCACAGGGAGACAGGTCAGGAGCTCAATGACTAGAACTGAAGTATGAGATGAAAGATTGCTTTCTAGGAACAAGGCAAATGGTCAGTCACTAGAATACTATAATACCTAAGCAGGACCAGTAGTAAAGAACAGGAAATCTTACCCTGATTCTTACCCTGGCTTTTATACTCTTAAAGGTCCCTAACTAGGGTTAGGATGGATCAAAGTATCCACAGAAGGAGTGAACGCTTCCAGAGTTACAAAGGCTCTAAATATTTATCAGTGAAGATTCCACCAAGACAAATCACACACACACACACACACACACACACACACACACCCCAAGTGTAACTGAAGCAATGGGAGGGCAGAGATCCAAGAAAACACCTGCAGTAACCCACCTTATGGTGTACTGAATCTATAGTTGTCTTCTAACTCTTTCAGTACTTCATAGTACTTCACTTTGATGTTAAGTATATTGGAGAGACAAGGTGTCCTAAATTTTCTGAGGGACTGTTTTGTAACAATTCTTTTTACTAGCAAATCTTAGTAAATTCCTTTGGTAAAAACTACTAATAAATGTTACCCCTGCTACTTGAAGTAGCAGCTGCCTTTTGGGGACCCAACCCTCAATTGTTTAAATTGTAGAAATTGGGGAAATAGTACAAGGCAGGTTTTTTTTGTTAGGCTCATAGTTTTAAAGCTGGAAAGGACCACTGAGGTAGAGTAGTCTAATATCCAGATTGTTTAGATAAAGAAACTGAGTCCTGGAAACACTGAGTAACTTGTCTATAGTCACACAAATATTTACTAGCAAAGATGCCACCTTGAGTCATGCTCATGTCACAAAAAAGCTAGTGTTCTTTCCAATTCAGATATTCCCTCAAAGATTGACTTTATGCTTATACTGCATAATCTCCTCTGTAATTCTTCTCCTAGCTTCATCCCTCACAACTATGTTTCAACTGCATAGATGGCTCTTAGAAACACTGAAGAAAAGAAGGTCTGATGGCTCTGACTCAGAGGCTGTAGTAACATGTTGTTAATATTATGATTTTTCAATTATTAATTGACTTTTAAATTGAATATTTGTCATTCTTAAATGACACTGATTTAAAGAATCAAGCTATCAGTTGATGCCAAAAAGTTTTTTTTTCATTCAATAATTCTAAATACAACTCAAGTTGCATGGTCTCCCTATTCAAACATTCCTATTCCTGAATTTCCTTCATAAATAAGAGGATTCTGTTTTTTGGAAAACACACAAAAGAACATTATAAGCTTATGTTTTACTCTACCAAAATCTTTGGCAGAGTAAAATTACCGAATTTTACCAAATTTTTACTCTACCAAAAATCAAATGCTTTTTGGTAATCAACCAACAACAGCATTTTTTTCATTCTCTTCAGTCAATTACATTCTCTACAGTCAATTTTCATTCTCTTCAGTCAATTATGGATGTTTTGCTGACTGGTGTTGTCTATTGCACAAAAACAAAGCTCTAAATGTAGACGAAACTGTAGAGACCATCTAGTCCAACTCTGTCATTTTACAGACTGATGTTAAGGAAAGTTAAATCACTTGCCCACATTCACACAGGTAGGAGGTATTATATATGGGGTAGAATTTGAACCCAGGACCTCTGATTCCCCAGGCAATGTATATTTAATTATACCAAACTTCCTCCCTAGTATACTTGATATTGAAATCCTGACTATTTCTTTTTCACATATTTTTAAACTATTCTAGTGAATGCATAGATCATTCCCATAATGAGAAAATAGACTTGAGTTTTTTTTTTTAATTTTTTGCTGTTTTGGAGGGGCAGTTGTGATTAAGTGACTTATCCAAGGTAACACAGCTAGTAAGTGTTACATGTCTGAGGCCACATTTGAACTCAGGTCCTCCTGACTCCAGGGCCGGTGTTCTATTCACTGCACCACCTAGCCACCCCTAGACTTGAGTTGTTAATTATTTATATCTTCTAAGGGTCCTTTTTCCCTCAAAAATCATTACACATTCTTTTGCAATGAGAAATTTCTCATATACATGTTAATACCACATGGGACTGTTTAATGGGTATAATCCTGGCATAACTTTATTCAACAGTTCTCAGACTGGTCATATCACATGTGGCAATGGCATGAAATAGGAAATCCTATATCTCCTTGAGGAAGCATAGAGAGAGCATTTGTCTCTAAGTTAGAAAATAAGTTGAAATAAAGCTATGCCACTTAATATTGCTGTGAACTTGGGCAAAATACTTGATTTCTTTGGGACTCAGTTTCTTTTTCTTTAAAAGTATGTGTTTGGGCTAGATGTACGATAATGTTCCTTCAAGTTCATCTGCTTATCAATGATATTTGCTACCATCATGGAAGGTGTCTTGCACCAAATCCAAATTCAGGAATAGCTGGCTTCCTATAAATGGCAAATTGTTCCAGATGTTCCTATTTCTGGATGATATTCTGCAGGCTACATGGAGTCTCAATGCTATAGGACCACACAGATCTCTGCCATGCAAAAGATATTAGGCTAGTAATTGTTAAATAAATTGTTGCTAATTTGTTTTTTAATTGACCAAAGCTCTTAGTACTTCTGTGATCAACCTCACCATTCAAGGTGCTAAAATGCATGAATTTCTGCCCATAAAAGGAAGTCTAAATGATGTTCCAAGCCTTTGACATTGATTGAATTTATTCCTGACTAAATACTGAAACCACCAATGCAATCTCTTTCCTAAGTAAAATAAACATTTGTATAAAGTACAGTATATTGTATCACTTTATCCTTACATGCTAAATGTTAATAATTTTATTTGAAGTAGATAATAACTTTTCACTGGGTTATTAAAAGGGTAACATTTTCCTTCCCTTTGTAACTTTAACAAGAAGCTTTATTAGCCTTGGCCCACCTGTGATCAGATAACAATAACATCTTCCAAGGACATTTTCAGGATGGTTATTAGCACTGGTTTAGTTGATTACTGAGATGATAACTTCCTTCCAAGGTTGCTGAGTATGAAACATCCTTATGTCAATTATTAGAAATTAACCAATACAGGCTTTCTACCTAGATAATATCCACCTGTGTATAAACCCACTATGGGTACTGAATGTGCCTATATCAATCTGCCAAAATGACAAACCATGAGTTCAGAAGGAGCACCCATGTGCTTGGCCATGTGAAACCTGTCTAATCATACACCTCCATTCTTCAAGAACAAGCTAAAAAGTAAGAATTTAGTGGTAAGACATGACAATACAGCTTCAGTTCACACTGTGCTGTAAATCTCTACAGCCTGTTTTCCATAGACAAAAAAGCTAACAAGACATAAAAATTCATTTCAGGCCTGAAAATAAAACTGGGAGCAATCTCATCCCAACACCCTTTGCCGTCATCTTTATACCTAGCCAACTGTTCTACAACCTTCAGTAACCCTATGAGTGCAGAAGCTATGTATTGGGGTCTGCTTTCACTTTTTAGTGTTGTGATAGTACTGTCACAAAGTTATCCATTTAGATAACATTTGCTGCTAAATATTGGGAAATAAGTAAACCAATCTAGTCATCCATTCTCTGAAATTTTCCCCTCAACCCCATGGCAGTAATCTACAAAGGAAAAGCCAAGTAGAAAAAGAATGTGTATCACCAAAATAATGAATGATACACATTTAGTTAGACATCCCATTGAGTTAGGCCATTAATATATGTTTCTTGGTCCGGCCACTGAAGATGAGAGTGAGATGGACCCAGAGTCAAATAGAAGGAATACCGTGGATAGGATTGAATCGCATTTGGATAATTTTGCAGTCCTGTTTATATTCCCACACTGTTCCTTGTGCCCAAAGCATATCTTTTTGACATCAGCAACTATCCCTAACTCACCCCTCACAAAAAGTGGTGTTCTAGAATTCAAATAATAGAAAATCCCCATCTTAAGACAATCACAATTATAAATGACTCAAAGGATAATGGTGGACTAGAAAAGATAAGGCATCCTAAATGATGATTTACCTGTAAGAATTAATGTAGAAGCCCCCTTAACGCACTTGTAGGAAATGAGGTAGAATCATAAAGTGTTATGGGAAGACCTTAGAGATCATAAGGTCATAGATTAATAGCTGGAAAGAAACTTTGAAATCAAGTGCATCAAAGTCTCTTCATTTTATATATGAGGCAACTGAGACCCAGAGGGGTTAAATGACACTTGCTCAAGGTCATAAAACTAATACATGTCCAAAGAATGCTTTTAATGAAGGTCTTCTTTACTCAAAAGCTCAGTGGTCAACCTACTATGTCATGCTTGTCATTAGCAGAGTCCTGACCAAGATCTAGATCTCCTAAATTCCAGTTCAATGCTCTTTAAAATGACCAAAATCAGCCCAATTAATCCACTACTTCCATCATTTTTTGTCAACAGTTATCGCTTGACTAACAAATTATTTTCAATTACAATGATGTTGATGATGATGTTACTTTATATAGCACAAAAAGGTTTTCTTACAACAACCTTGTAAGGTAGATAATGCAAATATTATTGCCTCTCTTTTATGAATGAGGAATCTGAGGGAAAAGGAGGTTATGTTATTTGCCCAAGCTCACATATCTATTAAGAATTATAAAAATGCTTTCTTATGATAGCCTTACAAATATGTAAAATTAAGCAAAACAAAATTATTAAAATTAAAGAGTTTGGTTTGCTGAGGTGTAAGTTATTTTATTCTGATTCAAACACTAGGTTATTAAGTATTTACCACCAAATTCTACTTATTTATTTTCTATTTAGCATCCATTTCTGTAGGTATGAAAGCAGACTATATGTTCAGAATATATTTCAAGATTCTTAAGGAGATTATACTATGCACTAAAATAAATCTTCAGAATCTTAGAAACAAGATAGAACCATCCAATTCCCATGCTATCCCTATGCTTATCATTCAAAAGGAATATATCTGATGTCAAGCACACTTGGGTAACCAAAAAGACTATATACCAAAAGACTAATAATAATAATAATAATAATAATAACTACTAATATTTATATATCACTTTAGGATTTGGAAAGCACTTTGAAAATATTTTCTTTGGTGACCTCACAACCCTAGAAAGTAGGTGCTACTATTAGGTTTCTTTTACAGATGAGGAAACTGAGGAAAAGAGGTGAAGTGACTTGCCTAGGGTCACAAAGATAGTATCTGACACAAGATTTCAACTCAGGCCTTCTTGACTGCAGATTCAGCACTCTGCCCCACCTAACTGGCTCAAAAGAAATATCTGATCTTTGGTGTTTTTTTTAAATAACAGTATAATATCAGGTGTGTTTTTGTCCACTCTATAGGCATTCCATGAAATTCATTTTCATTTAAAAAAATATTTCAGACATGCTGATTCATAGAAAAACTTGGATTTTTGCACACAGTAGCTATATATATGTTTAATTAACAAAAGTAAAGAGAATGAAATAACTCTTTATGGTTAAGAAATCTTTAGTGCTCTAATTATTTCATTTATATTCTTAACAGCCCTTTGATGTTAACAGCTCGCAGCTACTTCAGGTTTTATTTTTCCCACTTGACAAATGAAGAAACTGAGACCAAGAGAGGTTCAATTTCATTAAACAATCATTAAGAAGATAAAATGTGTGAGCCTCTGCACTAGGCCCTGAGGACCCAAAGACTCCTTCAGGTTTCAAGGACCTGATATTCTATTGGCAGAGATACAGTATGTAAGCAGATAAGTAATTTCAAGATAGATTTATAAATGAGTGTGTGTGTGTATGTTTGTGTACACACACATACACACACGCACACACACACAAAATCAGACAGCTAGACAGCTCAGTCAGAAAGCCCTGATTTCAAAGCTTCAGATACTTACTAGCTATGTGACCCTGAACAAGTCACTTAACCTCTCTTTTCATTAATCTACTAGAGAAAGAAATGCCAAACCAATCCTGTGTATTTTCCAAGAAAATTCCATGGGCAGTATGGCCCATGGGGTCATGTGGACATGACTGAACAACAATACAACAATATATGAGGCCACATGAAATATTGTTTTTTGAGGGAGACAGTAAGACCAATTGGGGGAATCATTAAAGGCCTCTTGAAGAGGGTGGCTCTGGGCTTTGCTGAAAGTTAAGAATACCAAAATGTAGAAATAAGGATGGAATGAATTATAGATGGGAAATTTAGTCTGCAAAACTATAGAGGCAAATGGAACACAGGTATATAGAGAACAACTAAAAGATTCATGTGACTGGGACGGAGTACATGAAATGGAACAATATCAACTAATGTTGAAAACATAGGGGAGAGGAAAATTATGGAGAGCTTTCCATGTCAGCCTGAGGAGTTACCCTAACATCAATAGGGAAACCACTGAATATTCTAGTGAAGGAGAGAAATAAGCTCTGAGCTGTGAATTAGGAGGCTTATTTTGGCAAATCTATAGGGGCCGGATTGGATAGGGGAGAGAATGAAAGCAGAAGACCAATTTGGAGCCTACTGCAATAGTCCAGAGTGCAAGTGATACGTATTTAGGGAGAGGCTATCTGGAGATAGTCTGGAGATATCTGGAGAGACTGGTGAGAACTGATCAGAAGTACTGTGTAGAGAAAACTGATAAGACTTTGAAACTGATAGAGTACAGGGGTAGGGGAGAGAGAAGAATCAAACATGGCTCCCAGGTTGTGAAACCAAGGGGATGGGAGGAGGGTTATGTGAATTACTGAGTAATTAATAAATTATTAAAAGATGGGGTCAGTAGTTGAAGGCAAGTTCTCCAACTTCAAGACCTGAAAAATTTATCTCTATGCTTTGAGATCTTACTAAAAAGGCTTGGTAACTATACTGTTCTAATGTCATAGATTTCATAGGTCATTGAACAAACTGAAATGCCAATAGTTTAGCTTCTTTGATCAACACAAACTGCCAAAATGAATAAGCCAAATCCTCCCCCAAACACACCCAAAGGTTATCCAGCATTACTCAATGCATTGTTTGATATAATTGAACTAACACCAAATTTCTACTTCTCTTTGAAACTTGTAAACTCAGATTCTATTTGAAATACACTAGTTCAGGACTTACTGGGAACTACCAGTAAACATTTACTATGTACTTTCTATGTGCCACACATTGTGTTAAACTATGAAAAAAGTAGTCCATGCCCTCAAGGAGTTTACAATTTAATTGGGGAAGCCAACAAAAACTAATAAAAAGAAATAGGAGGTAGAAGAAAGGTACCTGTAAGTAAGGTGAATTTTAGTGTAAGTAGGGTGGATTTTAGTGTGTATAAAGTTAATTTTTGTTATTATTTCTTAGAGCTGTTTCCCAGGATCCATAGACATAACAATTTCTTATTCCCAAGTATTAGATATGAGTTCCCATAACTATGGTTCAAAACACCTCCACCACTCTTGCACAGCATTATATAATGATAATAATATAAACATCCATTGTGACTGTGCAGTGAGATACAGGGATGGGGTGATGCACACTCATGAGGCTATTGCTGGCAATATGCCTTCTTTGTCTGTTGCTCCTATAAAACAGGTGGTCAGTGAATTGGGAACCTTAGGGCTGAATACACAAATGCTCTCTGTGCCTCAACTGGCCCCCATCAAGGCTTGGGGGAATTTAGGGAGATGCACAAATTGTGCCTCTCTCAACTGACCCCATTGAGACATAGGGGTAGTTGCTCCCCTCTTCTCTTCTCGCCAGTCTTTGTGAGAAGGGTGACTAGGGAACGCTGTAGAAGTTTGTGCTCCCATTATCAGCAATGTTCTTCTGAGGAAACTAGACTAAGATAAAGCAAGATTATTAACCCCTTCTTGGTGTCTTTCCTATCTGACCAGATCAAGAGTGAACCTGTGCTAGCAACCATCCTGTATGCTGTGTTTATTTGTCTTACAGTACCCAATCTCAGAGTCATGTTGAAAAGGCCAAAGATATTCAAAATAAGTATAGTCAAAGAAGTCCAAAATGAGTGCTGGCAGAGAAACCAAAGTCCTAAGGAAGTGTAACAGGGTGAGAATCTGAGGAGAAGTCTTTCCCCATCTCCCTTTCTTAAACTGAGATTAAGTTTAGGGTTTTGCCTTTCAATCAGAAGGGCAAAGGGGAAGATAACATGGCTAACTGAATTGTGCAAAATTTTGAGAATTCCCAGTGAGAAGTTTGCTGAGGGCATGGTGCTGAAGTCCAAGAAACTTAAAATGAGGACAGCTGGGTGGGAAATGGAAAGGGGAAATGAGATTTCAGAAGACAGTAAATGAGAAAGTAATCCCATTTGAAACCTGCTTCCCAGAGTGTTCCAGAGACAATGCAATGGCCACAAAAATACTACCTAAATTTATTAGTGAGATAGTCTTAGAAAATGTGCTCATTTAAGGAATAAAAATTTTCTGAGCTAAAACTACTTCCCCTTTGTTTTCTGAACTCGACACAATGTCCTCATGTTATTTAGAGCCACTGTGATTCAGGTGGGGGCATCTCCTGTGGCAAAACAGCAAGCTGGGCTCTCCTGAACTCCAACAAATCATTAATTCCCCCAGAAAATGCCTTGCACTAAAGTAAGCAGCTCTAGACTCAATTTCAGGTGAGAGAAGTAGCAACGTATACAAATTATTATTTTTTCTGGGTAGGTGAAGCAGTTTCCGCTAACAAGAATATAATATAAATAGAATAATAAAACTAAAGAACCGAAGGTCACATGCTGCCATTCATTACCTGAGCCCATTTCTCATAATATCACTTGGTGATCCATGCAGCTACTGACATTCTGTCTAATACAAATTATTCTTACTGTTCATAGCAATAACAGAGGTTGTTGGGAGTCATGTTTCCTCTCCTAAGACTAACCATACTCAGTGTACACTGCTCAAGAACTGTTTGTGGCGAGTCTGTAGCAGAGGATGGGGTGAGGGTTGAGGACGCAATTTACATGTATCTTATAAAACCAAAGAGATTCGGTGCTTGGTTTGAAATCAGGGACTGTGAATGTTCCAGATTATGGAACTTCTTTACATGGTCATATGGAAGGTTATCTCAACAAGGCTTCTTCTTCTTCTAGGTGGCTAGCAGTGATCAATATAAGACAGAATTAAGGACTGAGGTATATCCTGTGGTCATCAATCAAAGTTTTCTCCATATTTCTGTACTAAAATTCCCACATATACTTCATGTCCTTTTGCTCAATGGTACCCTAATGTTCACCATGTAATTAAAAATAGAGTTTCAGAGATCAAAGGGAGCTCAGAGACCATATAGGAACATTTGACTTAATTTGAGTATCTAGCTTGAAATGGAATATTCCAAGAAAAATTAATCTGATTAAGAAAAAAACTACCGAACCCTTTTTTGTTTCTGTTTGCTCCACCTTCTGATCATAAACAAAAATCATTAACAAGGAAATAACTGAAACCCAACACGTGCTTGACCAGGGGTGGGGACCCTGAAGCCTCAAGGCCACATGTAGCCCTCTAGGTCCTCAAGCGCCACCCTTTGACTGAATCCAAGATTCACACAACAAATCCTTTTACTAAGTGATTGTATGTAAAAGGGCCACATATGAGGCCTTGAGGATGCATGTTCCCCACCTATGCTCTTGACTCTCCTGGACTTCCTTTACAATGCTCAGAAATGTTTTCATCCTGAAAGTTCAAATTTTGATCTAACCTCATATGTCACATACAAGAATCATCCTACACCCCTGTAGCTTCTCTCTCTAACTGACTGGTTCCTCTCAGAACCTCCATCTAAAAGAGGAGGCCTAGGTCATTCATGTCTTCATTCCTCTACAAGCTGCAAACTTAACTCTCCCAAACTTTCTCTAAAATGCTCCACAGGTCAGGTAATACCAGTTCCACCTCCTCCTCTTTTTAATTCCCTTTTATGTACTATCTGCCCCAATAGAATGTAAGCTCCTTGACAGCAGGTATTGTCTTGTTTTCTGTTTGTATCTGCATCCCAGCGTAAGTAGAGTACCTGTTACATGGTAAGGGCTCAATAAATATATGTTGACTATTAATTAAAGATAAATGAGAAGGTGAGAGCACCTAACTTTCCTCAGTTTTCTCAGTAAGTTCAAGGCAACAATCTTTAAATGAGTTATATTTAAGGTCCTGAAAGAATGAACAGTCATAATTGATGAACCACGTTGCTGATATTTGAAAAGTTACAGAACATGATGTCACTCCCTTTTTTGTAGAGGTTAGAGTCTATGGATGTATGACATTACACTGACTGTCAAATTTGGCTGACATATCCGTTAGTTTTCCTTAACTGCCCAAAGTCTATCTGCACAACTCTCCTCATTGGTGGATACTGAGAACTCGAAAATCCATGTTTTTATGAGAGGCAGGGTTAGTGAAAGCTTCAGAGGAGAGATTCTGGTCTTTTGACTTTCTGCTTCAAGAGAGAAAACATGATTTTTCAGACTTTCTTCAGTTACTTTGAAGAGAGGGAAAGACTATGGAAAGAAAGAAGTAGAGAAGTAGAGAAGTCAGCAACCTCAATAATGTTCTTATGCCTAGCTGCATACTACACTAGAGATTTCATGGAATTAACCCTTTGGTGAAATCTAAGACGCTTGATTGAACTGTACTTTTTCACTCCCAATGAAGAGAGCTCACATACTCTTTGCATTGTCTGGTATATATTGTCTCTGTATTATCTCCTATATATATATATATATATACATATACTTTCTCCAATTTCTGTTTTGCTCTCAATTCAGGTAAATGTGTTTATTAGCTATTTCCTATGTTCATTGTGGAACTGGCATTTGGTAGAAAGGGGAGTGAAGTCTTGGATTCATAACTTGGGGTATTCCTTCCCTATTAAAGGATGATAATTAGGAATTCAGCTTGAATCTAAAGTTTTTCCCCTTAGGCTAACAATATTTAAGGAAGCAGATATAATTCTAGTCCTATATCCCCTCTCTCTGAGGAGAGCAGAGTAGCCAGCCTCTCTCCCCAATCTCCTATTTGCACTGTTGGTAGGAATGAAAGTCGCCCTCAGGGAATGTTGGGGGGAAGGCAGCAGCAAGAGCCCTAGGTGGAAGAAAAGATGTAGGCAGTAATTGATTCAAATGTTTCTTCCACTTGAAAGAGTACCTTTTATCTTTCTAGAAAGAGGTTTCACCTAGACAGTACCTTCTTGTGCATGCATGTTGCTACACATACACACACATACATACACACACACACACACACACATACACACGACAATCTATTTGTAAATTTCAACCATCTGTCCATGCTGAAGTAAAGGATATTTATGAAGCTCTGACAATTATGGTATATAAACCCATACATTTAACTCCACAGATAGACATCAAAGGGTCCATAAACTTGTATGGAAGAAAATACATCTTTATTTTCACTAACCTCTAAATGAAATTTAGCATTCCTTTCTATTGTGAATGTAGGCAACAATATACAGGGGTCCACAGACTTTTCCCGACTTCCAAAGGAGTCCATGACACAAAACAGCTTAAAGAACTCCTGATGCAGTTGAACCATGCTGACTGATCAAACCAAATTGCAAGTTTGGAGCATTTCAAAAGTGGTTTGGGGCCTGTACAAGCAGTCAGGCTCAGAGTACAACAAGCAGTCAGGCTCAGAGTGCTAAAGGGTGTTCACAGCATACAAAGGGAGACTGAGATCAAGAATGAATTCATATTCATTCAAAATAAGCATACATTATCTCCCCTAATAAAATATAAGTTCCTGACAGCACCAGCACTTAAGGTAATGACAGTAAAGCACAGGAGTTTAATTAATGCTAAATGATTGCTTGTTTGATACACATAAGTGAAAGTGATGCCAATCTAGGCTCAGAATATGGGTTTGTTTCTCAAAGATCTACATGACTATCTCTGAGTAATACAGATTTATTTCTTGATTTTGATATAATTTGATTTTGTGAGTCAGGGATAAACTAATAAAACGAATTATTTTTATCTATGCTCCCATGACAATACAGTTCTCTGAAACTGAGCCATTGTATACTTGTGCCCCAGTGTCAACTTTCTTGATGAATAAACATGATACATTCATGCAAATGTACTTATGCCAACATGTTAATAAAGCAGTCTGGCACTCCTCACTCCTCCAAGTATTCCTTCCCTTCCATTTAGATTTGCCCCAAATGCTAGCTGACCACAGAACCTTTAGTTAAGTGCCAGAAATGGGAAGAATTAATTGGAATTTTACAACTTTGAGTTTGAAACTTTTGCTCTTTAGCTTGTAGATTAATGGTATCTTATTTTTAGAATATGGACAATATAGGTGTTTGATACAGAGACTTGAACAGTACTCTCAGGGTTATTAATGGTAGCTGTCGAGTGGATTTCTATTGACTGAGAATGAGCCAGACTGGCCACAAGAACAGTTCTCTGTCTCAAAGACAAAAAAAAGGGAGGAGAGAGAGGTCTTGCATTTCTTGTGAGCTCCAAAAACAGTCTGTTAATGAAATATTGCAGTATGTACCTGCAACAGCCATTACTGAAAACTAATGAACTTGTTCAGGGGATTCAAGCAGGTTATCACCTGCTTTGTCAGTCGATAATACTATAAAGAGGCAATTTCTATCACTGTAGGGATTCACAAGTTACTTCAGGAGATACCAGATTTTAATTAGCTATAGGGTCTGTGTACTGGGTGGTAAAGTCTAACCATCCACCTTGTTTTCATGCGGGAGTAATTTTTAATAAAAACATGACACGACAAATTACAAGTAGCTTCATGTAATTCATTCTTTCAGAAATAAAGAGAAAGTGAAAGTTTGTGATGCACTTTTTTGTAATTATACTACTGAAATTTTCAAGTATATAATTTTAAATAGTGCTATGCAGCACAAAAGTGCAAGTATATCTATTTTTCTTGTATATCCAATTAAATTAATCAAATATTAAGCCTTATTCAAAGCTAAGCATTGGGGATACAAATATTTAAGTCCTCAAGAAGTTTATAGCATAAAGGGGATAAGCCAGATACAAAAATAATAATAACAGAGAATGTCAGTAAGAGAGAGTCATACAAAAGATCACTCCCAGCTGAGGACATCAGGAGTTCATTAAGGTGCTAATATATGTGATAGGGCTTAAAGAAGAAGTTTATCAACAGCTGGTTATAAGAAAAATTAGCAGGTAGGGATGAGAAGAATTTTAGAACATAGTAATGAGCATAGAATATGTAGTATTTATGGGGGGATTAAAGGGGTATGATGGGCATTTGCCTGCTTAAATATATGGAGGTGATGGAGGACAGGATGACCACAGAAAAATAATTAATATTCTATAATTTCTAGAATACGGAGTTTTGAGGCAAGAGAAAATGAACTAAGGTTGGAAAGATAAATTGAATAGATTTTGGAGGCCCTGAAGTACTAGGAAAAGAAATTGTATTTTATCTTGGAGACAATAAGGAATCACTAAAAGTTTTTGAGGGGGTATAGTCAAGATGGTGGAGAAAAGGCACCTGAGCACTCCCCAAAACCCTTCTGAACAATTTAAAATAATTTCTCAAAGCAAATTCTGGAATGAAAAAACCCACAAAAGATGGGGTAAAACAATTTCCCAGCCCCAGACAACTTGGAGGGTTAGCAAAAAAGGTTTGTTGCACTGAGGTAAGAGTAGAGCACAGTCCAGCACAGGCTGTGCCCCAGCAAATCAGCAGTAGGTCTAGGGGTAACTGAATCAATGGCAGCAGCAGTAGTCATTTCTGTACCTTTCAGCATGCAAATGCTAAGAGAGTGAGACAACTGGTTAGAAGGAGATTACAGGGGCTGGCAGCAGGGGCAGGATTCTCTTGTACTACACATACTTAGATCTGGGTTGCAGTCCTAGGTCTTAGTTCCAGGGGTAAGGAGGAATACTAATACAATAGAGCCTGTGGCCACAGGGGAGCTGGGACACTAGTCACAGTTCCAGTGTGGAAAAGAGTGTTTGTAGTCACTCACAGACCACAGTAAAGGCCAAGAGGGTAGTAAAAACACCTTTCCCGAGATCAGGGGTTCTCAGCCTTCCTAATGCTGTGACCCTTTAATATAGTTCTTCATGTTGTGGTGATCCCCAACCATAAAATTATTTTCGTGGCTACTTCATAACTGTAATTTTGCTACTGTTATGAATCATAATATAAATATCTGATATGCACAATGTATTTTCATTGTTACAAATTGAACATAACCCACAGGTTGAGAACCACTGCCCTAGATCATACCCTTGGAAGAACTAAAAACTTGCAGGTCCCCAGAATTATCTCTGAAAACAGCTACACAAAAAAAGCTGAAACCTTGGATGTGCTACCTTTACTTCAGAAGCAGAACCCCACTTTAGTATACAGGTAAAAGTCAAGAAACAGGGAGGGAAATGAGCACTGGTGACAAAGAAAATAAAAACACAACTTGGATGGAATTAATAAAGTGAAAATTGCTACATCAAAAGCCTCAAAGAAAATATGAATTAGTCTCAGGTGATGGAAGAGTTCAAAAAGGAATTTTAAAATTAAATAAAGGAAAAAATTGAAAAGAGAAATTAGAGTGACACAAGAAAATCATGAAAAAAAGAATCAAGAGCTTGATAAAGGAGGCACATATAAATACTGAAGAAAATAACACCTTAAAAACAGAATAGGAAAAATCATAAAAAGAGGCACAAAAATTCAATGAGGAAAAGAATGCCTTGAAAAACAGCTTTGACCAAATGGAAAAAGATATACAAAAAATTACTGAAGAGAAGAACTCCTTAAAAAACAGAACAAGCCAAATGGGAAAAAAGAGGTACAAAAGCTCACTAAAGAAAGTAACTCCTTAAAAATTAGAATTGGGCAAGTAGAAGCTAATGGATCTATGAGACATCAAGAAACAATAAAATAAAATCAAGACAATGGGAAAAAATAGAAGAAAATGTGAAATATCTCATTGTGGAAAAAAACTAACCTGGAAAACAAATCCGAAAGAGATCATTTACAGATTACTGGACTACCTGAAAGCCATGATCTTTTTCAGGACCAAAATTGCATGAAGTTTTGAGTTGGCAAACAAATACTCTAGAGATAGTGGTGGCTCATAGCTACTGCAGATAGTCAAAAGTCCCCTCTCATCAGAAGTTGCCATTGTTTAATTGCTTGACATAGGGACAGAATGAGCTGGGACAGTAGAAAAGTACAAACTGTCAATTCTTATATGTTTCATAGGCATTAGCCTAAGTGATCCCATATTTAAATCCTATCATTTATACCACAATATCAAATAATATATCTGCTAAAGATCCTAGACATGATCTTTCAAGAAATCATTAAGGAAAACTGCCCTAGTATTCTAAAGGTAAAGGGCAAAACTGAAGCTGAAAGAATCCACATATCACTTCCTGAAAGAGATCCCAAAATGAAAATCCCCAGCCCAGGAATGTTATAACCAAATTCCACAACTCCCAGGTCAAGGAGAAATTATTAGACGCAGCCAAAAAGAAAAAAAAATAAAATATCATGGAACCATACTCATGGTAACAGAAAATGTAGCAGTTCCTACACCAAAAGATTGGAAGGCTTAGAATATGACACCATAGAGGGCAAGAGCTAGGATTATAACCAAGAATCACCTATCCAGCAAAACTGAGTATAATCTTTCATGGGGGAAAATGGACATTCAGGGCATAGAAGACTTTCAAGCATTTCTAATGAAAAGATCAGAGCTGAATAGACAATTTGACTTTCAAGTACAAAACTTAAGAGAAGAATAAAAAGGTACACAAGAAAGAGAAATTGTAAGGGGTTGAATAAGACTAAACATGTTGTTGACATGCCTAATGGGAAAATGCTACTTGTAACTCCTAAAAACTTTCTCATTATTGGGACAGTTAAAGGAGTATACATAAACAGAGGGCATTTGTAGGAGTTGAATATAATGTGATAACTATCTAAAAATACAATTAAGGGGTGAGAAAAAAAGAATACATTGGAAGAAGAGGAAAAAGAGGTAGAATAGGATAAATTTTCTGACATAAAAGAGGTAAAAAAAAGAGCTTTTAAAGTGAAGGAAATTATGGGGGACATGAGAGGAGTGGTGTGCGTGAACCTGACTCTCATTGGAATTGGCTAATGAAGGAATAATATACACACTAGCTGGGTATAGAAATCCAGTTTATCATATAGGAAAATATAAGGGGAAGGGAAAGAGGTAGAAGAGCTGATAGAAGAGAAGACAGATTGGGTGAGGTAAAAGTCAGAAGCAAGAAACTTTTGAGAATGACCAGGACAAAAGGGGAGGGAGAGTGACAAAGACAGACAGAAAGAGACAGAGACAGAGACAGAGAGACAGATACAGAGAGAAAGAGACAGAGAGACAGAGACACAGAGACACAGAAAGACAGAGACAGAGAGACAAAGAGAGAAGAAATATAGGATGGGGGGAAATACATAGTAATTATAACTGTGAAAACATTTAAAATAAGTTTATCTAATAAAGGCCTCATTTCTGAAATATATAGAGAAGTCAAGTTCATAGACATAAGAGCTATTCCTCAATTGATAAAATGGTCAGAGGGCAGAAGATAAGAATAGGAAGTTTTCAGATGAAGTAATCAAAGCTATCTATGGTCATTAAAATAATTATCTAAATCACTATTGATTAGAGAAATGAAAAAACAAACAACTCTGACCTAGCAGTCCACACCTAACAGATTGGCAAATACGACAAAAAAAGAAAAATGATAAATGGAGGGGATATGGGAAAACTGAGACATTAATGCATTGTTGATAAAGTAGCACACTGATTTAACCATTCTATAGAGAAATGTGGAACTATGCCCAAAGGTCTATAAAACCATACATATCTTTTGACTAAGCAATACCACTACTAGATCTATATCCAAAAAAGATAGAAAAAAGGAAAAGGACATATATGTCCACAAATATTTATAGCAACTATTTTAGTGGTGGTAAAGGATTGGAAATTGAGGGGATGTTCATCATTTTCAAATGACTGTAGAAGTTGTATGGGATTATGATGGAATACTATTGTGCTATAAGAAATGATGAGCAGGGGGCAGAGCCAAGATGGTGGCATAGAAGCTGCAAAGTTTCGCAACTCCCACACAGTCACCCTAAATAAAATACAACTCTAAAGAAATTTTAGGGCTCCTAAACTCACAAAAATACAGAAAACACATCTCTTGCTGAAGGCAGCTCAGCAAGTGAGACTCGTTGCGGCAGGATGGGAGCCTAGGCCAGCCCAGCGAAAACCTAAACTGCAGCCAGGCCCCAGAGCAGGTGGGAGGAGCCACAGCGTGAGTCTACCAGACAACAAATCAGTAGCACCTGGAGCAATATCCACATTTATGAAGCCAGCAAAAATAAGGCTTAGAGAAAGGTCAGTGGAATTCAAGCTTTCAAACTAAATTTGGGGGAGGAAAAGCAGTTTGGCTGACCTGCTCCTAGGGCAAGGAAGCAGTGGGAAGTGGCAGGATCAGCTGCAACCGGCAACAGCCTCCACTGGGCTGCTTTAGAGCTCCTGGCATGCCAATTTCAGGAGGGCTGAGCAATCATTCAGAAGCCAATAGCTCTTGCATTGAGCATCCTGGATCCAGATCGTGGTCTCGGGTGGTGGTCCTGGGCTGCGCTTTCAGCAAGCCAAAGCTGGTGGAGTCTGCAGCACCCCCTTAATAACTATGGCAGCTGTGAAAACCCCAGTGATTTGGGACAGAGCTTTCCTCCCTGGAAGCAGAGTTCCACAGAGCTAAAAAAAACTCAAGCAACTAACTGACTGGGCAACATGAGGAAAAGGAAGCAAAATAAGAACAGCAATAAAACTCCAGAATCCTTTTTTGCTGACAAAAAGGATCAAAGCATGGAATGGAAGGAAGACAACACAGTCAGAATTCCCACACCAAATGCTTCCAAGAAACATGAAGATTACCTACAAGCTATAAATCAACTTAAAAAGGACTGTAAAAAACAAATAAGAGAAGTGAAGGAAAAATTGGGAAGAGAAATGAGAATGATATGAGAAAAGCATGAAAAGAGAGTCAACAACCTGACTGAAGAAAACAACACTTTAAAAAATAAGATTAACTCAAATGGCAAAAGAGGCCCAGAAAGCCAATGAGGAGAAGAATGCCTTAAAAAGTCAAATTTGCCAGATGGAAAAAGAATCTCAAAAGCATTCTGAAGAGAATAATTCCTTCAGAATTAGAGTGGAGCAAGTGGAGGCTAATGACTTTATGAGAAACCAAGATGCTAATATTAAATAAATACAAATAAATGAAAAAATAGAAAGCAATGTGAAATAATTCCTTGAAAAAAACCACTCACCTGGAAAATAGATCCAGGAGAGACAATTTCAAAATTACTGGTCTACCTGAAAGCTATGATCAAGAAAAGAACTTGGAAAGCATCCTTCAAGAAACTCTCAAGGAAAACTGCCCTCATGTTTTAGATTCAGACGGCAAAATAGAACTTGAAAGAATTCACCAATCACCCCTTGAAAAAGATCCCCCAAAGAAAACTCCTAGAAATGTTAATGCCAGGTCCCAGAATCCCCAGTTAAAGGAGAAAATATTATAGGCTGCCAAGAGAAAACAATTTGAATACTGTGGGAACACAATTAGGATAACCCAGGATCTGGCAGCTTCTACACTGAGGGATTGAAAGGCCTAGAATATGATATTTTGAAGATTAAGGGAAGTGGAATTAAAACCAAGACTCACTTACCCAGCAAAACTGAGTATAATGTTCCAGCGGAAAATATGGTCATTCAATGAGGTGGAAGACTTTCAAGCATTCTTGTGGAAAAAAAACAGAACTGAAAAGAAAACTTGACAATCAAACACAAGAAGCTGCACCCCAGGACCAGCACTCAAGACCACGATCCAGATCCAGGCCGCTCAACACAAGAGCCCTTGGCCCTGATCGATCACCTCAGCCCCCCTGCTATCTGCAGGCCGAGGGCTCTGAAGCAGCCCAGTGGAAGCCACTGCTGCTCCACTCCTGCTGCTATAGCCACCTCCCACTGCTTCCTTGCCCTGGTAGCAGTTTGGCCAGACCTGCTCTTCTCCTCCCGATTTAGTAAAATCCACTGACCTTTCTCTTAGCCTTTTTTTCTTCTGGCCTGATAAATGTGGTAACTGTGCCTCCAGTGCAGCTGATCTGCTCTCCTATAGACTGAGCTCCACCTGACTGCCCCAGGGCCTGACCCGGCTGGGGATTCAGCCACAGCTCCCAGACTCCTGTGAAGAGCCCCACCTGCTGAGCTGCCTATAGCAACAGATGTGTCTTCTGTCTTTTGGAGAGTTTTGGAGCTTGAAAATTTGTTTAGAGTCCCATTTTATGAGTTTTTAGTGTGTTTGTGTGGGAGCTGCAGTGCTTTGCTGCTTCTATGCTGCCATCTTGGCTCCACCCCCACTACCTATCATTCTTGATAATTGATGAGGACTTGAAATAGGGTAACAGCAATGTGAGCAAAAAAGAAAAGAAGGAAGTATGAGACCTATTGTCAGTTGGAAGGAATTAGCAACTGATTCAACTTGGGAAAAAATGAGAGAGAAAAATCAAAGATAACATCAAGGTTTCAAATATAGGAAACCATGGGAATGGTAGTTCTGCTAAGAGAAATGAAATCAGAAGAGAGACTGGATTTAGGGAGAAAGAAAATGTGGTGGACAGAGTCAAGATGGTGGCTTAGAATCAGGAGAATTCCATGGCTTCCCCCCTAACCACCTCAAAAAACTATAAAATATGACTCTAAACAAATTTGAGAGGTCAAGAATCCACAAAATGACAGAGTAACAAAGCTCCTGCTGAAGGCAGCCTGGCAGGTGGACAGGAAGGATTCATCATAGTGTGCTGGGAGCACAGACCAGCACTACATGGAACTGTGGCTGTAGCCCTAGGGTGGCCAGAACAAGCCATGGCTGGAGCTTTCCAGAGAGCAGATCACTGGCAGCTGTAGCAGTTTCCAGAATTATCAACTCATTAGAAACAAGGACAATGTGAAAGGTGAGTGGAACTTGGCTAAA
>CM053594.1:180815218-180851295 GCA_028646575.1 Pseudocheirus occidentalis
TTTTCTTCAGTCAGGTTGTTGACTCTCTTTTCCTGATTTTCTCACATCATTCTCATTTCTCTTCCCAATATTTCCTCCACTTCTCTTATTTGGTTTTCAAAGTCTTTTTTCAGTTGATATATAGCTTCTAGGCATTCTTCAATTACCTTGGAAGCATTTGTTGTGGGAGTTCTGAGTTCTGGGCTATCTTCTTCCCGTTCCATGCTTTGACCCTTTTTGTCCACAAAAAAAGATTCTAGAGTTTTATTGCTGTTCTTATTTTGCTTCCTTTTCCTCATGTTGGCCAGTCAATTAATTGGTTGGTTTTTTTAGCTCTGTGAAACTCTGCTTCCAGGAGGAAAGCTCTGTTCCAAATTGCTGGGGTTTTCCCAGCTGCCAGACGTATTAGAGGGGTTTTGCAAGGCCCCCAGCTTTGGCTTGCTGAAAGCGCACCCCAGGATCACCACCCAAGACCATGATCTAGATCCAGGCCACTCAATGGAAGAGCACTTGGCCCTGATCAATCAATTCAGCCCCCCTGTGAAGTCCACAGGCCAGGGGCTCTGAAGCAGCCTGTTGGGGGCCACCGCTGGTTCCAGCAGTTCCCTTCCCCCACTGCTTCCTTGCCCCAGGGGCAGATTAGCTGAACTGCTTTTCCTCCCCCAAATTAATTTTCAAAGTTTCACTTCACAAACTGTCTCTGACCCTGGTTTGGGGTATTTGAATATCCCCTCAGGCAGGTGCTTTAGATCTTCTCTGAAGTAGACTCAAGCTGTGGCTTGGGAGGGTCAGCTCCTCCTGGCTGCCTTAGGGCCTGGCCTAATTGCAGCTGCGATTTTTGGCTGGGCCGGTCTCTGCTCTGGTGCGATGCTGCCCCTCTCCTGTCCCCGTTCCTCACGCCTTGGCAGATGTGGAGGTGCTAGAGGCTGTAGATCCTCTCCTCTGAAGACTGGCTGCAGTGCAGCTTGGCTCTGCTCAGCCTTCTCCTTCCCACTTCCCTGGGCCTGGCCGCGGTCTCAGCTTCAGTCTGGGCCAGCCTCCGCTCCTGGCTGCCCCACCGCGATGAGCCCCTGCTGCCGAGCTGCCTTCAGAGAGAGATGTGTTTTCTGTAGTTTTTGTGAGTCTGAGAGTCCTAGACTTTGTCTGGGCTCGTAATATTTTTGGGTGTTTAGGGTGGCGGTGTGGGAGCTGTGGAACTTTGCTGCTTCTACACCGCCCTCTTGGCTCTGCTCCTGAACAAGCAGTTTTTAAAAGACAAACTGTAGTTTTAATGGTGGGGTTGCATCCTCAACTCATCAATCATTTAATTAGGCAATTAGTCAATGGATCTGATGAATTTTAAGTGTAAATAAAGTTTATAACTACAGTCTTGAATGAGACAGGTGAAACATTCTCATAAAATAAAAGAGACAGTCACCAAACTTGAGCTAGGTCCTAGATTTCTTTAGTCCTAAGTTTCATGTTCCTGTAAATCGCCCAATTTCAGGGAAATCAGATGGTGTGCCCCTACTCCCCCCCCCTTTTTCCTGTAAGGGGCTTTTTGTGACAGCCCCCTTTTGCTACATATGGATAATCAGAGCTATATGTCTTTGTATTGGGCAAGAGGGGCTTTCCAAGGTCCTGCGTAGACTGTGAGGTCATGTTACCCCACCCCATGGTAATGATCCAGCATTAGGGGATTTTGGTGGGAGGGGGTTTGGGGGTTTATCTGGAAATTTGGGGGTTTCTCATGGAATTGTTTGTACAAGGGTATAAAACTGCTTGCTTGCCTCTTCTTCGATGCCTCCTTATACCAGACTGACTGGAGTAGGTGACACCTAACTCGCGTGAGGCTTGCTTTAGAATAAAGAGCTTCTGTCTTTACCTTGAGAAACCTCTGGATTTATTTAGGCAATGGTCCATAGGGTCTTTTATCCCACACAGTCTCTGTATGAAATGTGAATGCCTTTGATTGGGATTGGCCAAGAAAATCATCGTATTTATAAAATACTAGTCATTGCTTTAACTTATAGAGATATTTTTTAATCTGACTTTTTCAGCCAATAGCATACCATATATATGTGTGTATATATGTATATACATATATTTTTGTATGTGTGTATATATGTATATGTATGTGTGTATACATATGTATATATGCATATATATGTATATATATATATATCAGAATTTCAGAAACTTGGCTTAATTTGTATAGCCAAATATTAAATGGCACAGAAATAAGCACAGATCTCTTGAGTATGTCATTAGAGATAATCTTCCAAATAGACATCAAAAGAATTCCTATTTTTTCAGGTCTGATCAGTCAACCATCATGAAATCCATCTAAATTTACGTAGCCTTTATCTTTGCATCTTATCCACAAAAGAAACAGTCAAGTATTTTGCTAAATCCATATAGCTGGACTGTATCTACAGAATTCCCCTGATCTAGTAATTTATCTACCCTCCCCCATGGAAAGAAAGAAAATTAGTTTAGTCTGGCATAATTTGTTCTTGATGAAACCATGGTGACTTTTAGTGATCATGAACTTCCCTGAACTTTATTTTAGTCATTGACATGTTCTAAAATACATTATAGTTGGGCGGCTAGGTGGCGCAGTGAGTAGAGCACCGGCCCTGGAGTCAGGAGTACCTGAGTTCAAATCTGGCCTTAGACACTTAACACAAAAACTAGCCGTGTGACCTTGGGCAAGTCACTTAACCCCAACTGCCCTCCAAAAAGCAAAAATAAAACAAAACAAAATAAAATAAAATACATTATAGCAAATGCAAAGAAGATGGTTCATTTGATTTAATATCTACTTGTCTAGGTGAGAGTATGTGAGTGTGGAATGATTTCATTTTGACTGTAAAGAGAGTCATAAGCCAAGATGGCAGAGTAGAAACAGCACTTCCATGCTGCTCTGGCTTCCACCTCCTCCAATACCTGTAAAAAATTACTCTAAACAAAATTTAGAGCTATAGAACCCACAAAGTGACAGAGAAAAACAAAGCTCCCCCTGAAGGAAGCAGGGCAGGTCGGCAGGAAGGGTCCATCTCAGCACACTGGGAGCCGAGGGCAGTCCCACCTGAGCCTAAGTTTTAGCCCCACGGTGGCGCAGACCAGCAAAGGCTGGAGAACCCTTCATGAGAGTAAATCACCAGCAGCTGTAGCAGTTTCCAAACTTCTCAATCCATAAATGGCAAAGACAAAGTAAAAGGTTAGTGTGCAACATGGTTTGTCCAGAGGGAGATAGAAGAGTGTGGTCTGCCTGTTACTCCTGGAATGAGAAGTGGAGGAGTTGTAGTGGCTACAGCCGCTGCTGTGTGGCTGCTTCAGAGTTCCTGGCCTGCAGATTGTAGTGGGACCAAATGACCATTCAGAGACTAAGCACTCTTGCTTTGACCTGCTTGGATCCACATCCCAGTCTTCAGTGGTGGTCCTGGAGTGTGTGACCAGAGAGCCAGAGCATGTGAGGGCTGTAAAGAGGGCACCCATATAATAGCTCCAGCAGGTGCAAAAAAAGACTATGTAAATTTAGATGGATTTCATGATGGTTGAGTGACCAGACCTGAAAAAAAAGGAATTAATGTTTTGATGTCTATTTGGAAGCAGCAGTTTGGGACATAGCTCTCTCCATTCTGGAAGCAGAGTTATACCATGGCTAAGAGCTGTAAAGTCAAGTAATTGGCTGCGAATATGAGCAAGCAACGGAAGCACAGAGGATAGAATCCTTTTGGGGGAACAAAAAAGATCAAGGCATGGAGTGGGAGGAAGACAACAAAGTCATTACTCATGCATCAAGAGCCTCCAAGAAAAATTTGAACTGGTTACAGGCCATAGAAAAGCTTAAGAAGGATTTTGAAAATCAAGTAAGAGGAGTGGAGGAAAAATTGGGAAGAGAGATGAGAATGATGCAAGAAAAGCATGAAAAGCAAGTTAAGAACCTGCTAAAGGACACCCAAAAATACACTGAAGAAATTAACAACTTAAAAAATAGACTAATTCAAATGTCAAAAGAGGCCCAAAAAGCCAATGAGGAGAAGAATGTTTTTAAAAGCCAAATTTGCCAGATGGAAAAGGAGTTTCAAAAACACACTGAAGAGAATAACTCCTTTGAAACTAGATTGGAGCAATTGGAAGGTAATGACTTTATGGGAAAGCAAGATACTATAAAACAGATCCAACCAAATGAAAAAATAGAGTAAAATGTGAAATATCTCATTGGTAAAACCACTGACCTGGAAAATAGATCCAGGAGAGATAGTTTAAAAATTACTGGACTACCTGAAAGCCATGATCAAAAAAAGAGCTTAGGCAACATCTTTCAAGAAATTATCAAGCAAAATTGCCCTGATATTCCAGAACCAGAGGGCAAAACAGAAATTGAAAGAATTCACCAAATGACTCTTGAAAAAGATCTCAAAAAGAAAACTCCTGGGAATATTATAACCAAATTCCAGAGTTCCCAGGTCAAAGGGAAAATACTGTAAGCAGTCAGGAAGGAACAATTTGAGTATTGTGGAAACACAATCAGGATAACACAAGACCTAGCAGCTTCTACATTAAGGGATCAAAGGGCTTGGAATATGATATTCTGGGGATTGAAGGAGCTAGTACTAAAACCAAGAATCACCTACCCAGCAAAACTGAGTATAATGCTACAGAGAACAATATGGTCATTCAATGAAATAGAAGACTTTAAAGCATTCTTGATGAAAAAACATGAGCTGAACAGAAAATTTGACTCTCCAATACAAGGAGCAAGATAAGCATGAGGAGCTAAACAGAAAAAAGATCATAAGGAATTTATCAAAGTTGCACTATTTACATTCCTACATGGAAAAATTATCATTGTAACTCATAAGGCTTTTCTCAGTATGAGGACAGCTGAAGGAAACATATATGTGTATACATGTATACATACATATATGTATGTGTAGGAGGATGTATGTGTATATAAATGTACCTGTGAGTCTGGGCATATGTGTGTTCATGTATACATAGACAGAAGTCATAAGATGAATTGAATATGAAGGGATGATATCTAAAAAAACAAAATTAAGAGTTGAGAGAGGAATTTATTGGGAGAAGGTGAAATGGAGCAATAGATTACGGTAAACGTCTCATAAAAAGAGGCAAGAGAAAACTATTACAGTGGAGGGGAAGTGCAGGAAAGTGAAAGAGAATGGGACAAACTGATTTTCCTTGAATTTGGCCTAAAGAGGGAATAACATACATGCTTAATTGAGTATCTTACCCTATAGAAAAATACGGGGGTAAGGGATGAGAGGGGGAAGATAGAAGAGAAGGCAGATTGGAGGAGAGGGTAGTTAGAAGGAAACATTTTTTGAAAAGGGATAGGGTCAAAGGAGAAAATAGAATATGTGGGGGGCAGGATAGGATGGAGGGAAATACAGCTAGTCTTTCACAATTTAACTACTATGTAAATTATTTGGATAACTACACATGTACAATCTATATTGAATTGCTTATCTTCCCAGTGGGGGTGGGGGAGGAGGGAATGAGTGGAAAATAAATCTGGAACTCAAAGTTTTAAAAACAAATTTTTAAAAATTTGCTTTTTACACACAACTGGGAAATAAGATATACAGGCACTGGGGTATAGAAATCCATCTTGCCCTACTAGAAAGTTAGAGGGGTGAAGGGGGAGGAAACAAGATAGAACAGACTGGGGGAAGGGGTATTAAGCAGGCTTCTGATTCTGTGGTGGAGAGATAGGGGAAAGATGGGGAGAAAAAATTATAACTCAAAATCTTGTGGAAATGAATACTGAAAACTAAAAATAAAAATTTAAGAATAAAAAAAGTCATAGAGGCTGTTATTGGGTAGCCAATTGATGGACAATTTGCCTTTATATAACATGAGTGACAACTTCCATTAAGTTCTCCAAAGAATTTTATTCCATGCTGAATTATTCTGGTTTAAAATTATTGAGTGGGTTATTAGATTCTGGGGCCAGAGATGTATCAGTGTATTGGTTTAAATTTTTAAAATTCTAACAGCCAAAAAATGCTAATGAAACAAAGAACTTACCTGCATAGGGAACAAACAAAATGGCCCTTTTAAATCTGCCTATATGCAACTTAATTTAGAGCTGAACACTCTCAGTTCACCTTTAGTTCTTTTATCAATTTGAAAGATAAATTTCCTCTTCCCCTTGACTTTAGAGAACTTTACTCAACTTAAGTAGTTCAAATTCCCTCCACCCTAAAATCATGTTTGTAGAATTCTATTCAAAATTGGCATTTACTATTCCAGAGGTCTTTGAGATGCTGAGTGAAATAAATTCAGATAAAGAATTTATCATTCTAATCAATAATTAGTACTATCCTCTAGTGAACTTGTGGGGGCACTTAGGATGATAACGAGCTCTGCCTTTGACAGGTAGCCATTTATTTAATTTTAAAGAATACCTGAGAAATCTATACTCTTTAGTTAGACTCTTTAATAAGCTTTTTTAAAGGCCATGTCCGATTCAACTAATAGTATCCCACATGGCCCAATTCTACTGTTTTCTCAGGCCAAAATCATTTTTAAGCAGAGTTCTAATGCAGTTTGGCATATTTTGTTTATGCAGAATAAAATTAGTTTCCTACAACTGAGACAGTTGCTTCCCCACCTGCACACAGCAGACCAACTTGAATGAAAAAATCAAATGCCTGAACACCTTCCTGAATTTCTGTAAAGAAACTCAATATCTTCAAAGTCAGAAATTCTCCTTCAGAACAACTGATGTTTAAGTGAAGGACTCCTATGGGTCTATAGAACATCAGAAACTATGCAATGTTTGGGGCTTTTAAAAAAGATTTTAATATTATGTCATTAAATCTTTAGAAGTCAGTCTTAATTGGATATGCACTCTTATAGTTCACATTAATTGCACCCCTTTTCTCAAGGCAGACTCAGATCTTTGGGGATAAATTGTAGTCACTGAATCAGATATTAGAGTTGGAAAGAATCTTATAGCACCTTAGTCTAATCTAATTACTTTATAGAGAAGGAAATTGAGTCCTAGTGACACTAGCTGACTTGTCTAGTCTGAAAGTCTGTTTTTTTAAAAAATATATATATTTATTAATCACCTTCTGTGATAAGCATTGAACACTGAGTTAAGGTTCTGGGAATACAAAGTCATATAAAACATCAACTCTACTTTCAATGATTTTAGGTTCAATACAGGGAAAAGACATGGAAGGGAGTAACTATGGTACAAATGAGATTGAAATGCATACATGAGAGAGGTACAGTCAAAATAATCTGAGAAATCCAAAGATCATAAGATCATGGATTTAGAGAAAGAAGGGACATTTCTGAGTTTCTTTAATTCAAGTGTCTGATTTCACACAAGAGGAAACCAAGGCCCAAGGAAGTTATATGACTTGCCCAAGTTCATAAAGGTAGTAAGTGATAAAACTGAGATTTGAACTCAGGTCCTCAGACTCCAAATGCAGAATTCTTTCAACTTCTCCAGTGAGAAATCACTTTCATTTGGGGAGGGGGGTGGTTGCCTGTAATGGTAAGGGAATTTTAAGATCTTCCCTGCCCCCTTAATAAGTCTAAGTGAATTTGAGAACCTTCCCTGATTTGAAAATATACTCTGCCCCTTTTAGGCTGAATGTGGTAACATGGAACCTATGGTGGAAGGAGTCTGCTGAAGGATAAAGCAGAGCCCACAGGAGAAGCTTGCTTAAGGGAGGTTTGTCTTTCAGGAAGACCCACACCTTTTTACTTTGTAATCAAGCGGAGTGTCACAAGGATTGTGATGTTCTCTGACCTTGGAGAAGGCTGTATATACCTCTGAGGCAAGGTTTTGCTTTGGAGCTCACTTTAGGAGGAATTGTGTGATTTGGCCAGATGAGACTCTGGGCAGCCATTGAACTTCCTGGCTTTGAACCAGAGGTTGGTGCTTGTCTCTCTGGTAACTAACTGTATGTATGTGGTCAAACAGCTAGAAGCCCTGTCTGTTGGTTTTTGATTTATGTTGTTTTCTCTGTACTTTTTTGTCTGCTTATAACTTGTTTACATTTTCTCTGAAGTTCAGGGTGCTAATTTTTTTCCCTAAACTAGGTAAATGATATACGTTTGATTAAAATAAGATTGTTGGGGTGGCTAAGTGGTGCAGTGAGTAGAGAACCAGCCCTGGAGTCAGGAGGATCTGAGTTTAAATCCAGCCTCAGACACTTAACACTTACTAGACATGTGACCTTGGGCAAGTCACTGAACCCCAGTTGTCCTGCCCCATCCCCCCTCCAAAAAGAAAAACAAAGTAAGATTGTTAACCCCTTTTTGAGTTCCTTTCCTTTAGAAAAGCAGATCAAAGAACCTCTGCTAACAGCCATCCTGGATATGGTAAGGTGCTTGCTGTTATACTGCCCTGGAGTGAGGAAGAGACAGGGAAGCCTACATAAAGGAGCAACCACTTGAGTTGAGCCTTGAAAAATAAAGGGAGTAATTTCTACGCCAGTTTGCAGAAACTACTTCCATGTTCTAGGTGATCATTTCTCTTTGGCCACGTACAGCTAATTTTGGAGGATTGTACTCGTATTAAGCTTTTAGCGTGATCCTAACTAATAATCCACCAGTATTTATACTAATATGATTAAGGTCATATATAGAAACATACCAACTAAATACTTCTAAATCAAACAAAACTGCTCTGACTGTTAAACTGTGGTCAGTCCAAGCGCTACCATTCATCTATATGTGAATGCAGCAGCCAATTTTTTTTCAGGTCTCTAACAACTTTACTTTTTGTGTTTGTTTGTTTTGTTTTTGTTTTAGTGGGTTTTTTGGGAGAACAGGAAACTATTACTTATGAGATTGGTGGAAGTTATGGCCAGAAGGTCAGATTTTCTTTTAATACTATGAAAACAGAGACTGAATTTGCTGATATTTACTGAATCATGCCTAAGGTATAGAATCCTGGCTTACTCCAGAAAACTATTGGCTAAATAAAACCAATTCAAAAACAAACATTTATTAAGTGTCTACTGTATTCTAAGCACTGGGAATGAAAGCAAATACTAAACAGCTCCCATTGTCAAGGAATCTGAATTTTACTGGGTAGGTGAGGGATATTCAACATGTACGCAAGTAAATAAATATATCTAAAGTAACAGTGATATTCAAAGTAATACAGCATCTTTTGAAATGAGGGCTAATAAAGGAGTACAGGGAATGTGAAAGAAACTTGTCACCTTAGTTGATCTTTAAAAGAACCTAAGGATTCTAAGAGGTAAAAGAGAGAAGGACGAGCATTCCAGGCATGAGGGAATGGCTTGTTCAAAGGCAAGACCTAGAGTGCTTTGTACAAAGAACAAGGAGCAGATCTTTTTGAATGGAACAGAGGACACTGAAAATGGAGCAATAGTAAAGAAGATTGGAAAGGTTCAATAAAAACTATCATTTTATTCTTCACAGAACACCAAGCTTTAAAAGTGATGGTGAGGAAGTACTGAAGGGAATTTAGTATATCAGGTACAACAGGAGATAAAAGAAGTTAAATGAAAGCAATGCATAATTAATATCGTCAGTAAAATTATTCTTTAGTGACACAAAGGTACTGGGCATGATTTCAGGAAAATGAGGCCCTTTAATCACAAAACTCTGTCACTCTAAATTGTGTATCCATTCTGTCAAAAGGAGTGCTAGTTTCCTCTGTCTACATTTATGTTTGTAAAATGCTCATTTCAACTTAATTGTCCTTTTTTGTTTGTTACCTAATGAAATAGCATCCAGAAACAAAAATTATCATACTTAGCTATATAGTCCTCTTATTGTACATCCTAAGCATCTCTGCAAGGGGAATACTGACCAGATGAAACAAGCCCAATCTCTCTTCTTTTGAATTGCAAAGTAACAGAAATTAATATGAACTCTTTCTCCCATGCCTGTAGTGTTGTCTGCATGGGAATCTATTTAATCAAATATTAAATTAGAGCTCTGATTCAATCTGACATTGACTATCCATCTGAGGTTATTCCTGTGTAAAAAAAAAGAAACTTTTCCCCCCACAAAAAAAGAAGAATGCTTGGTCTTTTCAAAGACCAAAAATGTGGTCTTTTCGGAACCCAGACAATGATCTTTCCAGGTACTCCTGGAAACAACAGTATTTCCAAAAGTAGGTCATCCCATGACCCAGAGGAAAGCAACAAGGGTGATAGAAGCCTTGGAAACTATGCTACTTGAGAGATAGATAAAAGTATTGAAGATGGCAGCATATAGGAAGGGAAGATTGAAGGAGTGGATTATAGTTGGACAATTATAGTTGTCTTCAAATATTTGAGGGGTTGTTACTAAGAAAAGAGACTGGATTTATTCTGCTTAATTCTGGAGGGCAGAACAAAATGCTAGTACATACAAGTTAAAGGCACATTTCAGTTAAATATAAAAAAGAACTGCCTGATAATAAAACTGTCCAGAGATAGAACTAGTTTCCCAGGAGGCAGTGAGTCTCCCTCTACTGGAAGCTTTCAACCACAGATTGCAAGGCCAATAGTCAGGGAAGTTATAGAGGGGATTTATGATCCAGATAGGTGTTGGATTAAATTACCTCTGAAGTTCCTTCCAACTCAAAATGTGTACGATTGTATGATTCTGTATAAATCATTATAAGGTTACTATATGTTTCAACAAGAAGAATAAGTAGACTTTGGTTCCAACTTGAATCATTTTCCTCTGATAGACAAAAAAAGAGTAATTGTCCTCACTTAATTTTTTATGTTAGCAATTTTAATTATTAGTACATCTCCCCACCCCCTACCTCCATACCCCATACCTACATCACTATTTAGGTACTGTTGTGCCTAATATAAAACTCCATTCTATACTACTCCTAGATCCTAAAGAGTATACACATAAAGAACTACAGAATTTGTGATGAAAAACTTTTGAAACACGAGGCGTTATTGTAGTATAGTGAAGTTAGGAAGAACTGGGTTCAGGTGCTTTGCTAAATTTTATTAACTGTGTGTTCCTGGGCCAATCACTTAATCTCTCTGAGAGTTTTTTTTTTTATCTGGGGAGCTCTCAGCCACAAAATAAGGTTATTGATATTGGGATCACCTACCTCACAGGAGTGTTGTGAAGTTCAAATGGGATTTTATATATAGGTATATATGGCACTATATAAATAATAGTTATTGATACAATAAATTATTGGAATTTTCTTACAATAAACATACATGTGTTGATTTTCAAATATGTATTATTTTTCAAAAAAAAGTCTGAAAATAAAAATGTATTTTAAAATTGTCAACAAAATGAAAAAAGTTCATTAATGGTCCTCAGTTTCTTTAGCCTCTTTATATCTTTCTCACAACCACACTCTTTTCATGAAAACAGACATTTTCAAGTAGATAGAAAGATGAAAAAGATGGTTAAGTCCATCTCAAGATGGACTTAACCATGGTCCACCCCACAGACCATGTTATACATGTGCTTCCCTCCCCGTAGCTTGAACCAGAAAAGATTATTATGCTTGATTATATGTAAAAGAAGTTAGCATTTAATCATCAAGGAGAAAGCTGTAAACTACTGTTTACTGTTTGTCTGGAAGGTCATAGATAGATACATCCTATTAAAACATCTTGACAAAAAGTAAAGTATTCAGATATTCAGCCTATCTCTCCATTGTTTATTTACATCATATATCTGTTGTATTCCTTCAAGTGCTACTCCCCAGATCTCACCCCTAATGGCAGACTAATGGCAGGGCAGGTCACCAAAAGCTGGCAAACAACTCTTCTACCTCCAGGTTGTAGGGCTAACTCTGTTATCTGAAAGTCAGAAGAGTTTTTAGTACTGTCATTCATGAACTTCCGCTAGGCAATCACTTTCAGTAAGACTTACTTAGTTTTAAGAATATTATTAATAGAGGGGTAGCAAGGATATTGTGATAGAACAACACATCCCCCCACAACTTGGGTATACTCTCTCCTTGCCTTTGAGAAAAGTAAGCTAAAACTTAGCCCTTGTGGTAAAATGATAAATGCACAACTCCTAATTATTGGAAGGTCTTTTTCTCATTAAGAAATCTGCATATTTTCTTTAAGTGTAGCTCTGTGCTGGGCTCTAGAGTTGGTGATTTTGTGGAGTCTTAAAGCTGTCTTTCCTTAATGTCTTTAGTTTGCCCTCAGTGTACTTTTCAGCTGCTAAAGCAGATGCTGCCATCAGATACTGCTTCTCTGTGGTCACTGCCCTGACGACAATAGGAATTCAAGATCTTACAATTTTTTAAAGGCCACAAGGTCATCCCCCAGTCACTGGGGAGGCAGAGATACACAGAGACAAAGAAAGGAACAAACAGAGAAAATAACCAAGAGAACTACTCTCAGCCCCAGCCCAGGGCAGTTTCCTCTTAAGAGTTCTTTGCTTCTAGATTCAACCACCATTTGACTGGCCTTTTGCTGCAATGTATAACTCCAAACTGATTTTCTCTGCTATACCGAGACCCAGATTCTTTACTACGATGACAAGATACTTCAGGTTATTATCTGCTTACATTCCATGACCCAAAGCTTTTCTAATCCTCTCAAATGTATTAAGGAGTTATTTATATCTAGTTTACTTCTGGCTCTCCAGTGGTGCTATTAAATGAGTAATATCTAAACATCCAGAGCAGAGCTGCTAAAACTTCTTTGTTTTGCCTTATTGATTATTTAATTCTTAAAAAGATGGAGGAATCTAAGAAAGGAATTTCTATTCTAGGTCAGAGGCTCATCATAAAGGAGGAACTGATTATTGAAATATTGAGAGTCAGTTACCAATTCCTCTCACAACTTGTGATAGAGAAGAGAAGAACGTTAGGCAAAGACTGACATGTACGCTAGATTTTTGGAGAGCATATTTTGAAGGATTCAAATGATGGATAGATATGATCCCATACACTAATTTGCTACAGGGGAAATAAGAAGGATGATTGGAAACTTTCCAGACTAAAATTTTGAAGACAACAACATAGAAACTATTCTGGTGAGGAAGCTAGGGAGACAGTATCTAAAAAGACTAATATGGATGAATGCTGAACCCATCCACCAACTTACATTTGTAAAACACATGTACAAAGATGAGAATAAAAGCAAAAGTCAGAGAACGAATTCGAAGATATGGCAGGGTCCTAGAAGCACAGCAATCGGAAGAAGTACTAGCTCAGAATGACCTGAGACTAGCAGGGAAAGCTAAAGAGAGCAAAAAAAAAAGTTTGGGTCTTATTGTGACTATATTTGGGAAGAGAGGAGGATCAAAGAAAGAATTAGAAAGAGGCAGCTGGAGAATGAGAAAATATTCCTGCATATGCCTGAAAAAGCAGTCCTCTTATTCTTTTTTTGCTTCTATTTCTTCTGCCAAGATGAGTAATCTTTGGACAGGAAAAAAAGAACAATAAGACTAATAGGAAGTTGTTTAACCCAAATAAGAAGATAGGAATTGAGTACCCAGCTCCCATTAATGAGTGCAATTCTCCTCACTCAGATGAACTACATCAAATAATACTAAGGGAATAAACTTCTAAGCCACTGGCAGCAATCTCCAAATGACTGTAAAGAATGGGAAAGGTACAGGATTGGAAAATAAATATTTTACTAAGTTTAAAAAAGGAAAAATAGGAGCCTACAAATTATAGCTCAGTGAACTTGATTGTGATGCCTGGCAAAAGTATATGATGCATTTATTAAAGTGATTGTTAATGACTACCTAGAAAAGGGAGTCACAATCACAGAGAGTCAGAATACCTCAATCATGTCCAACAGGTCATGCCCAACTAACTCTATTTTCTTTTTTTGACAGGGTTATTGGAGATTAGGTGAATACTCCTGATACAATTTATCTCAAACTTTTAGAAATATTTGATGAAATCCTTCTAGCTATTCTTAAAGAGAAGATGGAAAAAGGTAGGCTAGATCAGTTATTTTAAATTCAAATAGAAATAAATCCCTGAAGGCTGAATATTAACTCAGAAAACCACAAATGAACCTTATTTATGTTATACTATGTTTTAATTCAATTTGTTAAATATTTTCTAATCATATTTTAACTTGGTTCCTCAACACTCCAGAGTTTTATAGACAGCTTGCTGCCTGTAGGCCAAGGGTTTGACAGTTTGGGGCGACATGATTGCACAGCTACATTAATTCAGAATTTATTAAATGCATGGACCTCAAAAGGTCATCATTATAGTTTGATGGCCTCTGTCGAATTCTCTGAGAAGTTGTGTTTGGTCTTGTGCTATTTAACATTGTCATTGATACCTTGGATAAAGGTGTTTAGATAGCAAATTTATCAGATGTTCAGCTAACGGACAACTGAGAGAACAAGCTAACAACACACTGGATGACAGAGTAAATACATAATGATCATGAAAGGCAAGAAAGTGATTCAGAATCAAATAAGACAAAATTTAATTTAATGCAAAGTCTAATACTTATGTTGAACAAAATTAACTACAAGCCAAATATGTACTATTAAACATATCCCTCAAAAAAGGAAAAGGTCCTGTAAGTACAAAAATGTTAACAGAAGCTTCTTTTGTGACAACAAATAACGGACAACTAAGGTGGTACCTATCATTGGGGGAATGACTAAACAAATCATGGTATAAGAATGTGATGGAAGTATTAATCTTCTATAAGAAATGTTCAAGGATAGATTTTCAGAGGAACCTAGAAAGATTTCTATGAAATTATACAGTTAAGGTAGCAGAATCAAGACAATATTTTATACAATAATAATGCTATAAAAAAGAATAATTTCAAAGGGTAGGGCCAAGATGGAGGAGTAAAAGCAGGGACTTGCTTGAGCTCTCCCCCAAATTTCTCCAAATTCCTGTAAAAATTACTCTAAACAAATTATAGAGCAGAAGAATGCACAAAATGACAGAGTCAAATAAACTTCCAGTCCAAGACAACCTGGAAGTTCAACGGGAAAGGTCTGTTGCACCAGTCTGCGAGAACACAGCACAGTGTTGATTGGCCAGACATAGCTGTGGCCTTAGCAAACCTGAAGCAGGCCTCAGGAAACTGAATTACTGGCAGCTGTGGAAGTCTCTAGACTTTTCAACCCACAAACACCAAAGACAATTTAGAAGGCATAGGACCAGGGTGAGAGAAAAGCATAGTCTGACCCCAGACCCACAGTGGTGGTGGCAGTAGCAGAAGTGGCTGCTTTGGAGGTCTTGGACCACAAATGATCAGTGGATAAAGTGGCTGATGAGAAGAGGATTGCAAGGATCTCTTTCCTGGCAATGAGGCAAGATTCTCTTGCTTTGCTCATGCTTAGATTATCGTTGCAGTACAGGGTTACCATGCTGGGGCAAGGAGAAGCAGAGTGATGACATGGCAGAGCTTGTAGCAGTGGTGGAGATGGAATCCTCCTCACAGTTCTAAGGTAAAAAAGAGTGCTTTTGGGCATTCAGACCAGAGCACAGGCCCAGAGAAGAGTAAATAAACCCCTCTCCTTTGATCAAACCACCTTGGAAGAACTGAAAATTTACAGGACCCTAAATCTCTGAAAACAGCTGCACAAAACCCCTGAATTTTGGGACAGTACACGCTCCATGCTGGAAGCAAAGGCCTACCTTAACAAAGGGCTAAAAAGTAAAGTAATTGGTTGGGAAAATGAGCAAACAGCAGGGGGATAATCAGACTATAAGACTATAGAATTTTACTTTGATGACAAGGAAGATCAAAACACACAACCAAAAGAAGACAACAAAGTCAAAGCTCTGCCTTCAAAAACCTCCAAGAAAAATATGAATTGCTTGCAGGCCATGAAAGAGCTCAAAAAGGATTCTGAAAATCAAGTGAGAGAAGTAAAGGAAAAATTGGGAAGAGAAATGAAAGAGATACAAGATAATCATGAAAAATGAGTCAACATCTTGCTAATGGAGTCAAAAAGAATGCTGAAGAAAATAACAACTTAAAAATACATTAACCCAAATAGCAAAAGAGGCTCAAAAAGACAATGAGTAGAAGAAATCCTTAAAAAGAAGAATTGACCAAATGAAAAAGAAGGTCCAAAAGCTCACAAAAGAAAATAATTCCTTAAAAATTAGGATGGAGCAAATGGAAGCTAATGACTTAATGAGAAGCCAAGAAATTCTACAACAAAATCAAAGGAATGAAAAAGTAGAAGACAATGTGAAATATCTGAATAGAAAAACAACTTGAAAAACAAATCCAGAAGAGACAATTTAAAAATTGATGGACTACCTGAAAGCCACCACCAAAAAAGAGCCTAGACATCATCTTACTTTCTTCTTTTGTGAGAAGTTTTTTTTTAATTAATTAATTTATTTTCTTGTTACATCAGTCATTTCCATGAGATTTTAAGTTACAAATCTTCTCACCATCTTTCCCCTACCCACCACCCCAAAACAGCGATTCCACTGTATAGCCTCTTCCCCAGTCTGCTCTCTCCTGTCCTCCCCCATCACCCCTTTGGCTTTCTGGTAGGGCAGGATGGGTCTCCCTACCTCAGTGCCTGTATATCTTAATTCCCAGTTGCATGTAGTTAATAATAATAATAATAACAAAAACAATAATAATATATTCATATATATTTTTAACATTTGATTATAGAACTTTAAATTCTAGATTCTTTCCCTTCTTCCCTCATCACCCACCCCCACTGGAAGGACAAGCAGTCCAATACAGGCTGTACATGTGTAATTACGTAGAATATCTTGACAGTGGACATATTATGAGGGACTGATTATTATATGTCCCTCCTTCCTATCCCACCCTGCCTTGTTCTATTCTCTACCCTGTATACCCTCTACCCCTTTAATGAAGTATGTACTTCTAGCAACCCTCCCCCCTACCCTGCCCTCCCCTCTGTCATCCCACCTCTCATCTTCATCCCCCTACACTCCTGTGTAGGAAGATACCCAGTTTAGAGTTTATGTCATTCCTTCCCTAAGCCAAATTCAATGAGAGTAAAGTTGACCCTTTCCCTTTTGCCTTCCTGTTCTTCCCCTCCATTGTAACAATTATCCCTAGCCTCTTCTATATGAGATGACTAACCCCATTCTGTTCTCTCCCTGTCTCCTCTCATTCTAATCCTTTCCACCTCAGAATTTTACCTTTTAAAGCACCGTCCCTTCCTATTTAATTGATCCTGTGCCCTCTCTGTACACATAATATGCACATATTCAGATGTGTTCATACATATATATAAACCCTGCTACATAGACATGTGTATGTATATGTGTATATACATTTATATTCCCTTCATCCATCCTCATACTGAGAAAAGTTTCATAAGTTACAATTATCATTTTTCCATGTTGGCGTGTAAATAGTTCAACTTTGACAAGTTCCTTATGATTTCTTTTCCATGTTTACCTTTTCATGCTTCTTGTATTTCAGTGTCAAATTTTCTTTTCAGCTCTGTTTCTTTTTTTAGCAAGAATGTTTGAAAGTCCTCCACCTCACTGAATGACCATATTTTCCCCTGGAATATTATTCTCAATTTTGCTGGGTAGGTGATTCTCAGTTTTAATCCTAGCTCCCTTGATCTCCAGAATATCCTATTCCAGGCCCTTCGATCCTTCAATGTAGAAGGTGCCAGATCCTGAGTTATCCTAATTGTGTTTCCACAGTATTCAAATTTCTTCTTGGCAGTCTGTAATATTTTCTCCTTTATTTGGGTACTCCAAAACCTGGCTATAACATTCCTGGGAGCTTTCTTTTGGGGATCTTTTTCAAGAGGTGATCGGCAAATTCTTTCAAGTTCTATTTTGCCCTCTGGCTCTAAAATATCAGGGAAATTTTCCTTGAGAATTTCTTTCAAGTATTAAATGACTTTCAAGTATTCTTGATGAAAAGATCAGAGCTGAATAGAAAATTTAATTTTCAAATACAAGACTCAAGAGAAGCATGAAAAGGTAAATAGGAAAGAGAAATCATAAGGGGATTTTATTAAAGTTGATCTATTTAAATGGAAAGATGACATTTGTAACTGATGAAACCTTTCTCAATATTAGGGTGGTTATAGGGAATATGTATGTGTATATATGTATATGTGTATAGATATAGATATGGATATAAACATGGACATAGACATAAGACATAGACATAAAGTACACACACAGAGAGGGCAAAGGTTGAATTGAATATGAAGGGATTATAATTTAAATGTAAAATTAATGGGTGAGAAATGTACAGGGAGAAGGAGAAAGGAGAGGTAGAATGGGCTAAATTATCTCACATAAAAGAGGCAAGAAAACACTTTTACAATGGCAGGGAAAGAGGAAAGGTGTGAGAGGGAATAAATGAACCTCATGCTCATCAGATTTGGCTTTAGGAAGGAATAACATACACTCTCAATTGGGTATGAAAATCTAGCTTACCCCATAGGAAATTAGAGATAAAGAGGATAAGAGACGGGGTAATGATAGAAGGGAGGGCAAAGGGAAGGAGGAGGCAATCATAAACAAACATTTTTGAGGACACGGTAAATGGAGAGAACCGAATAAATGAGGGGCAGGATAGGACTGAGTAAAATATAGTCTTTCACAACATGACTGTCACAGAAGTATTTTGCATAGCTACACCTATATAATCTATATTGATTGTTTTCTTTGTCAATGAGGGTGGGTGAAGAGGGAAAGAGGAAGAAAATGTATAACTCAAAGTTTTAAAAATGAATACTAAAAATTGTTTTTACAAGCAACTGGGAAATAAAATGTACAGGCAATAGGGTATAAAATCCCTTTTGCCCTACAGGAAAATAGAAGGGGAAAGGATAACAGAAGGGAAGGCAGGTAAAGGGGTAATCATAATGCATGCTGTCTTGGGGGGAAAGGGAGAGATGGGGAGGAAAATTTGGAACTCAAAATCTTGTAGAGGTGAATGTTGGAAACTAGGAATAAATTAATTTTTTAAAGAACAATTTCAAAAGATGTAACTCTGACTCATATAATGATCAATCATGACTCCAAAGGAAGTTGATGAAGAACACTACCTAACTCTTGGAGAGTTATGATGGATTCATTATGCATAACGAAGCACACATTTTTGGACAAAGTTAACATGGGAATTTTTAAAATTGCATATATTTAATGGAAGGTTTGTTGTCCAATGAAAAGAGTATGGGAAGAAATGCAAATAAATGTTTGTTAACTGAAAAAATAAATGTAATTTAAGAAATGAACTTCACAAGTAAAAGGTAGGGAAGGTATGGGTAGGTAGCTGAATAAACTAAAAAGATTTTGAAATTTGATTGTAGTCCTGGTATTCTTTGCTCTGGTCAGACCACATCTGGAGAACTGCAATCAATTTGGGAGTCATATGTCAGAAAGGACATTAATAAGCTAAAGAGTATATAGGACTAGGGTGGAAAAGATCCTCAAGCTGCTTCCATAATATAATTGGTTTTTCTATCAGTAAATAAACACCTATCAAGTATCTACTATGTCCCAGACACTGTGCTAATTTCTAGGGACGCAAAGAAAGATAGAAAAGCAGCACCTACTCTCAAGGAAGTATACTGTAGTGTAATTACAGAAGATAATACAGAAAATGAAACTAAAGGTGGGGAAGGGTAAAGAGATAGAAGGTATTTAGCCAGGAAGAGAGGGAAGGGCATCCAAAGGACATGTAGTTGTGTAGAAAATGAAGAGATGGCTGGTCTTGGCGTCCTCATTAAATGAAAGTTGTGGAAGGAACTCTCTACCCTTCAATCAGAACGAGAGGGCACAGACGCAGAAGAGACTGGTGTTGAGAAAACTGGCAGTATTTAATCTGGAAAGGGGATGTTTTGAGGTTTGAGAGGGGAGAGCAAAACAGGCATGATCATTCTTAAAGCATTTTACGTGTCTTCACATACCAAAAAAAAAATTAGTTTTCATACGTAACAATAGAGGGTAGGACTAAGAGTAGTGAATGTAAGCTGCAGAAGGCCAATGCAGGCTTGATATAAAGAAATCATTAATAACAATTAAAACTACTCAGAAGTGATATCATTTGCCTGCTGAATGTTTTCATCTTCAGTGAAAGTCATCAAGTAAAAGGCTTGATAATCATTCAACTATACATATAATGTAAACAGAATTCTTCTTCAGATACCAAAAGGTAACTAGGTGTCTCAGTGGATAGAGTTCATATGCGTGCATGCATGTATATGAGACTTTACCCATTCCTCTCATAATGTGATAGAAAAGAAGAAATTAAGGCATGAATATGTATACATACACACACACACACACACATATATATGCATGCACATATATATACTATATAACTCAAAATTTTGTGGAAATGAATGATGTAAACTAAAAATAAAGAAATTTTAAAATTTTTTTTAAAAAAACAATGCCTGTGGTACTCAGAACTTAAGTGACTTGCTAATAATAAAAAAACTGGTGTGTATAAGGAGCAAGACTTAAACCACACCTTCCCTATTTCAAGTCCAATGTGAATCCATTATATTTATGATGCAGAAAGTAATACAGCCATCTTTGAAGCAATGTCCAACTCCAAGTCCACTATACTATATGCAATGTTAAGCTGATACTTGCTTAAAGTGAATTTTTTCTATGTATACAGAATTATTTTTGCTATTAACCCTGTTTTTAGTCATCCTGACCCTGAACTCCAAAGCAGTTGACTTTCTCTCTTCCTCAGTCCTGACATCTCATAAGTCAATAAGTCTTGTCAACTCCAGGTCTGCTAAAGCTCTCAAATAAATTCCTGCTGCCCTCTCCCTAGCTCAGACTCTCATTACCTTGTTTTTTTTGGAGGGTGTAAAGCCAAGCACCAGCAGATTCCCAAAAGAATGCTACTGTGAACAGCTTTTAAGATTCAGATTACACAGTAATAGTGAACACTCTGTTTATTCCATTACAAATCAAGATTCAGTACCGTATTCACAATATAATATTCTCAATATTACATCTTATTACAGAAGGTCACAATATAGTGTTCATAAGAAGAATCACCTGGTTTCCCTAAGGGGGAAGTCCTTTTCACTTAAAGATTCAATCAATCAATTCACAATATACCAATCTTCAACTCATGGGGCAACCATTAACTTAATCAGTCACTCATCTAGCAGTCACTAAGCTATATTCCCAATTACTAAATATCATTAGTCACTAATACAATCCTTAGAAAACCACACAAATTTTCCACCCCTTGGTTTCCAGCAAACCTCAGTTTAGTCTTGACTCTGGTTGGTATCTCTGATTCCCTGGATCCCCTTCCATTGTCCAAGCTCCCTCCTGAATTTGCCAATCACCTGGATTCAGAAGCAGACAGCTCCCAGGTCCTTCTCCAGTCCTCAGGGTAATCCCTGGCACACACTGAAGTTCACAGGGTCCAGCACATCTCAAACCCTTCACCACTTCTCTTGCCCGGAACTCAAAGATCAGCCAGTCCATGAATAAAGAAAGTCTTATCCTGGTCATACTTCAGTCTTCCAGCGGTTCAGCTGGTCCTAAGACCCATAAGAAATATTGGCCTTCTGTTTGGCTTTCACCAGATTTTGGTCTCAGGAAAATTCCAATTCAGTTTTCAGTCAGCTTCCAGATACTGGGAGAGGAACTCTCTCTCCCTCTCCCTCTCCCTCTTCCTCTTCCTCTCTCTCTTTCCCTCTCCCTCCCCCCCCTCTCTCAGCTGGCTTCAGTCTCCATGAATCTTCCTTCACTGAGAAACCAATTCCAATTCTGTCTCTCTGTCTCTAGAATTCTTCTTTATATACAGCACTAGCCTCCTGTCTCAGCCAACAGTCTTCTTCCATGTCAACAGGGGAGCTCATGCCTTCTCAACAATGCACAGGGTTCATATCTTCCATACTTAGCCCTAAGTTACTAGGTGTTACTTAGCCCCAAGTTACTAAGTGCTAAGTATCTGATAAATTGATTACTATTACAGAGGGCAACTGGGATTAAGTGACTTGCCCAAGGTCACATGCCTAGTTTTTGTATTAAGTGTCTGAGGATTTCAATTCAGGTCCTCCTTACTCCAGGGCCAGTGCTCTATTCATGGTGGCACCTAACCGCCCCTTCCCTCATTACCTTTTAACTTTACTACTGAAATAGTCTCTGAATTTATCTTTCTGCCTCAGCTCTCTCCCTTATACACACAGATATCAGATTAATTTTCCTAATGTTCAACTCTCATCACTCCTTTCCCCTAGTCATAAATGTTGAATGGACTCCTGCTGTGTTTCAAATAAAGCTCAACTCTTTAGCCTGGTATTTAAGGCCCTCTTTCCACAGTCTACCCCTAAACTACCTTTCTAGCCAAATTTCACATTCTCTCTCTCCATTTCAATTACACAACTCAAACGACTACTTATTACTCCCAAAGTATGTCAGATGTGACCAAGAAACACTGTTTATGCCCGAGATACCCTCTCTCTTCTCTATACAAGTTGAATCCCTATCTAATTCATCATAATCCAACTCTAATAATACCTTCCTAGATGTCTCCTATCAGTCTTTCCTCATTTCTTTAGCCAAAAATGCATCTTCCCTGCTCTGAATTTTCAGAGCATATTGTCCATTCTCCATCCTACATATTAGGTCCACCGTCTATTATATTTATTTGTATAATTCTTATCTCCTTGATTACACTTTAAAGGACACCTCTTTGAATCCCCGTCTGAGTGAAGGAATGACAGCAAACAAAGGAATAATTTGATTGACAAGATTAATCAGTAATTCTTGATTAACATCAAGAATTGCTAAATGCATGCTTCACAATGTTATATTTGCTTTTTTTAAAGCTTCCTAAAGCAGGAATGAAAAGAAGTTTGGAATAGTGGATTGAGAGCTGGCCTAGGAGTCAGCAAGATGAGTTCAAATCTCCCTCTGACACATATAGCTTGTACTAGGAGAATCTCTAAGACTCTTAAGTTTCAGAGAATAGTGATCTGAATTGGTAAGAATTTCCTCATTTGAAAATTCATTAAACCAGTGGAATCCAGTCCGTCTACTATGGGAATACAAAAGGGATTGTACTTTCATAATACAATAAAGCATATTAACTGGAACCTTCCATTAATAGGAATTTTTACTACATACTGGAACATGTCCAAGGAGAGGGATAAGTATAGTAAGAGGCTCAGAAACCGTATGATATGAGAATCAGTTCAAAATACTGTGAATCTGGGGCAGCTAGGTGGCACAGTGAATAGAGCACTGGCCCTGGAGTCAGGAAGACCCGAATTCAAATCTGGCCTCTGACACTTAACACTTACTAGCCATGTGATCTTGGGCAAGTCACTTAATTCCAATTGCCCTTCCTTACCCCCTCCAAAAATGACCCCCAAAATAAACATACTGTGCATATTTAGACAGAAGAGAAGATTTAGGTAATATATGACACCAATTTTCAAATACCTAAGGGACTTCCATATGAAGGAGATACTGAACCTGTTCAGTTTGGCCACAGAAGAAAAAATCAAGAAAAAACAGATGGAAATGGCAGAAAGAGATCTAGGCCACTGCAATAGCCAAGTACAAGGAGATGGGGGCCTGCACCCTGATGGTAGTATCAGAGGATAGAAAGGCTTTTATTTAAGAGATGTTCCAAAGGGAAAATCAACAGTTCTTGATAGGAGACAATATGGTGTGTGAAAGACAGTAAAGAGTCAAGGATGACACCTATAGAGAATATTTGCTAGGATTCTCGCCTTTCTATTAATGAAAATTAGTTATATTTATCCATAGTTTTATGCTTTTACTTTTCCTTGATGTAAGTATTCAGACTACACTTGTCTCATAAAAGGAATTTCAAAGTTTTTTTCTCAACTTTTGACAATTTGTACATTTTATACAGCAATTATTTGTTTTTATTTGTTATTACTATGTATAGGAAGTTTTTGTGTAGAGGTATTAATTGCTCATACCACAGTGCATAATACAGTAGGGAATAAATACATTGTTTTCATTGTCAACTGGACTGGAACTAGCCTCTAACCTGTGGGTGGCCAGAGCATCACAAAGCAGGCTAGAGACAGAAGGGTAGGGACACAAACAGAAATTTAATTAATTTCAAAGCGAGGAAAACACCTACAATTGGAAGTCCTCCTGAATAGGAAGGTTTAACATGCTGGGGGCGAGACAGTGCTGTATAAACATTAAAAAAAAAATAAACCACAAGTGGGCGGGACCATGATATAATCATTCTTAGGTCTTGAGTAGTTGTTCCCATGGCAGGCTCATGGAAACAGTCTTCAAGTTGACTATCTCACAGAAAGAACCAGGGTTAGTGTGGCTGGAACAGGAGTATAGTACCTGGCTCAGTTCACTTAGCTTTTACCAGGAACAGGGATTTGTGAGCATGTCAAGAGGTATGATGGATGCCTCACGGGTTCCTAGGAAATAGGGGGCAATGAACACCTGGTACTGGTCAAAGCAACACACTTTGCCACAGGGTGAGATCATCCAGAGGACAAAGGATTGATGTTATACCAAGCTCATGGCGTAGCCTGCTTGTTGGTCCTTATTTCTAGGAAACGAGAGTATCTCAAATATCTTGACACCATTCACTCACTTATTCATCTATTCACATTTTTATATAATTTACTTATGAATCTACCTGGAACAGTGCTTTTCTTTTCTTTTTTTGCAGTTCCTTTTTGGCTACTATCCCTGCCCTTGTGGAATTTATGTTCTTATAGAAGAAGACAATATATAGAAAGAGGCCTTCCCTTTGTTGAGTATTTCCTATTTATCTTATACACTTTGTATATTGTCAGTTCTATGTTTCCCCTCCCCTCAATTAGATTGTGAGCTTCTTGAGGGTAAAGACTTTTTCTGCTCTTCTGTCTTTTCACAGTGCTTTAGCATAGTGATTGGAACATTGCTGTTATTCAGTCATTTTAGTCATATTCAGATTCATGACCCCACTTGGCATGCTGGAATAGTTTGTCATTTCTTTCTCCAATGAGGAAATTGAGGCAAACAGGGTTAAGTGACTTGCCCAGGGTCACACAATTAATCTGAGATCAGATTTTAACTCAGGAAGAAAAGTTTGACACTCTATCCACTATGCCACCTAGCTGCCCTTGGAACATAGTAAGCACTTAATATTTGTTAACTGATTGACTCACTATTACAAAGTTGAATTAAGACATGAATATTGGAAAACATGAGATACAATCACCTCTATCTACAGATGAAGCAATGACTTAAATAGAAAACCCCAGAGAATCAGAAAGAAAATGAGATAATAGCATCTGTAAAGTAGCCAAATAAAATGTAAATTTTTAAAAATCATGGACATTTTTAAATAGCAATAATAAAGTTCAGGAAAAGATTTTTAAAAGGAAAGTCCTACTTAATATAATTAGAATTTTTTTAAAAATATTTAAGCCATCCTAAAAAAATGGTCTGAAGACATGAAAGTATAATTACAAAATATTCTTTTAAAAAAAGGAAATGACTAATAATAATATAAATGAAAATCAAAACAAACCATCATCTAGGTTCCCAATCTAGATATCATTTTCTGCCTCTCATTCTCTCTCACCCCTCAGCCCATAACCAATCTCTTGCCAAAAATACAATTAATTTTACCTTTATAACATCTCTCACATACACTCCTTTCTATCCTCTGACACTGCTACCATATTGGTGCAGGCTCTCATCACCTTAAATCTGGACTACTGCTCATTGGTCTCCATCTTACAAGTCATTTCACACTCCAGTCTTGTGTGTTTGTTCTCAAAGACAACCATGACATCAGGAAGGTGATGGCATGACTTGCAAATAACTTCGACTAGAGTGAGGGAGAGCTGAGCAGTCACCAGCCTCACTTTCTCCTCCAGAGTCATCTGGGTCCCGTGGCCAGAAACTGATCAGGACCACTGAATATGGCCCAGGAAGAGTGGAAGAGCTTGGCCCTTTCAAGCTAATACTAAGTCTTAGATCCAATTCACTCTGGATCTCAGGGAATGAACAATAATAGGTCCCTGCCCAAGCACTACTTAATAGATTTTGGGGGGCCCCTCTTAGTTAAGAATAAATGTAAATAACTATTTCTCTTTTGGCCAGCAACCCTGGGAGTCTTCCCCCCTCAATCATACATACACACACACACGTGTGTGTATATATATATATATATATATTTTTTTTTACACATGTATGTATATATGTATATATGTATGTATGTGTGTGTGATATATATATAAATCAAAGAGGCCATCTGTAATGGTAAAGGAATTTTAAGACCTTCCCAGCCCCTTAAAAGTCCTAGGGAATTTGAAGATCTTCCCTGCCCCTAATGGGCCCAACAAGAGAAGCTTGCTTAGGAGAGGCTTATTTTTAAGGAAGGCATACCTTTTGTTACTTTGTAATTAGGCAGTGGGTCACAAGGGTTCATATAGCCTGGAGAAAGCTATACATACTCCCTGAGGTGAGGTTTTGCTTTGGGGCTCACTTATGGGAACAGTTGCATGATTTGGCCAGATGAGACTCTGGGCAGCTGTTGAGCCCCCTGGCTTTGAAAACCCACATGTTGGTGCTTCTCTCTCTGATAACTAACACTATGTGTATGCAATAGACAATTAGAAGCCCTGTCTGTTGGTCTGTTAAATTTGTTATTTTCTCTGTCTGTATTTTTTGTCTGCTTGTAATTTTGGCTTGTATTTTCTGAAGTTCAGGGTGCTGACTTTTGCCCCTGAACTAAGTCAATGATATCTATGTTTGATTAAAGTAAGATTGTTAACCCCTTTTGAGTTGCTTTCCTTTAAAAAAAATAGATCAAAGAACCTGTGTTAGCAGCCATCCTGCGTATGCTAGGGTGCTTGCTCCTACACTATCCCTTGATTCACTTATTAAAGACACCTATTCACTCAGTAATGGGTGTTGCCTCACTCAAAATGACCACCCCAGTCTATCCTCCATTCAACTGTCAAAATGATTTTTCTAAAATGCAATTCTCATCACGTCACTCCTCACTTAGTAAACTCCAGCAGCTCCCGATAATTCCTAGAGGCAAATATGAAATCTTATCTTTGACATTCAGAACCCTTCATAACCGACCTCTGTGACCTTTCCAACCTTCTTACATTTCTATCACACGTTCTCCCATATACTCTGTGATACAGTGGCACTTTCCCACTTGCTTTTCTTCCATCTTCTCACTGTGCACATTTTCACTGATTGTCCTCCATGCCTTGAACACTCTCCTTTCTCATCTAACAGCTTTTAAGTCCAAGTTAAAATAACAGCTTCTTCTATAGGAAGCTTTTTCTGACTCCCCCATTTATCCTCATGCCTTAACTCTTTTTTCCAACATGTTTTATACAAAACTTGCTTGCACATAGCTGTTTTCATATTGTTTCCTCCATTAGACTGAGCTCTTTAAGAGTAGAAAGTAAAGGAGAAAAATTTGGAACTCAAAATCTTATAAAAATCAATAATAAAAATTTTCTTTCCATGTAAGTGTGAAAAAATACTATTTAAAACAAGAATAGGAACTATATTTTCCTTTTCCTTGTATCCCCAGTGAACTGAGTGTTGGGATCATATAAGTGCTTAATACATGTTCATTGACTGATGACTATAGTCAGTCAGTTATTGTAATAATTGTATAATTTTATTCTGTGTCCTCTAGTCATTTTCCTTTCTTACTCTCTTTCATACTGTTTCTAAATAATCTTTCTAATGAATTTTTATAGAATGACTTTTTTCTTGTTAAAAGTCTTTTAGCAGCTCCCTACTGCTTAACTAACTCCTGGTCCTGATACTTAATGGACCCCTACAGATCACATTCAATCTGATTTTAAACTTCTCTCCTTCATATGTTAAAATACATGGAATTCCTGAATTTCAATTAGACTGGTCTTCTCTCCATTCATGACTGTCATCCTGCCGTTGCTCACTCCAACTTTTTTTTCCAACAATAGATTCCTCTCCCCTACCCATCTTGGTCCACTGAAGTCCTTTCTTCCAGCCAAAGCCTAAATTAGGTATTTCTTTCATGAAGTATTCCTCTCAGTTGCTACTCCCAGCAAAAAAAAAAAGTACAATCAGACTCTTGCTCCTCAATTTTTGCTGAGTACTTTGCCCAAATATGCATCTCACCCTCCTGATATCAGTAATTCAGATTCCATCTCCACCTCTAGTTCCATGAGACTATATGCTTCTTAAGAATAGGCTCTGTATTTTATCTGTCTCTGCACCCCAAATGCCATACACAGGGCAGGAATTTAATAAATATTTATTAATTGAATTCATCAGAACTTTAATCACTACGTATACATTTTCCCATGAGGAAAATCCCTCTACATCTTTTGATTCCTCCATATGTTTCTAATGAAGCTGAAGTTATAGCTTCATACCATTTGCAGACTTAGTAGAAGCCTCAATTTGTGTTAAAATGTCTCTGTCCACACAAGGTAGAATGACCAGGGGCTTCTGCAATTTGTTGCATTGATTTAAGATCATAGATTTAGAGCTAAGGAAGTCCTTATAAAAGGCACCTAATGAAGCCCCTTCAGATGAGACAATGTAGACTCCAAAAAGTTTAATGACTTGCTCAAGGTCACAGAGATTATAAGTAGAAGATCTCGAATTTTAAAAAACAATCCCTATATCTCTAAATCGAGAATATTGTTTTCTATATTACACTTTTATCAACTGCTTTACCAATATAGACATAAGATTAAAAACATCGGGGTTTTTTTTTTGTTTGTTTCTTGGTCTGTTTTCACCCTAGACCTAGATACCTTTTTCCATATCCCTCAATGAATACAAGGGATTATAGGTTTGATAGGCATAGGGATTAATGCAGAGTCAGTTTCTGTCTCTAAGGTATAATTCTCCACACAAACACAGCTTGAATTCAGTGGAAAGGACAGAAAAACCCCTCTTTTTGCAAAATGAGTTCCCTTCCTCATGATAGTCACCTATGGACATTTTTTTTTAATAGTTGGGTCCTGAGATAGCATTCACTAATTCGTTTCTCTTTATAGCAAAAGGTTTGCTCAAAGAAAGGGAATGCAAATGTCCAATAACAAGTGAGAAAAATATATTCTATGGGCCTTCTGGGGAATCCTTTTAAGCCTCAGAAGTACAAAGGCATGAATGCATGAAGTGAAAGATGTCCTCCCACCAGGTAGTTGAAATTCAAATGCCCATTAAACACCAAGCAATGTGAAGGAAAACAAAGTGCTTCTTTTCTACTTTTTCCATTGTAGCAGCTGGTGGTGTCAGGAAATATGCTAATGGACAGTGTACCAGATGAGTCACTCTTGTTCTGACTTTTTGGCTTAAGGATTAACAACTTCCTTTCCTGAGCCCACTGGGAGAAAGGTTTTTGGGGTGATTTGCTTTTTCCTTCAGGTGTTAATGATACCCCCTGATCTCACAGTATTCCCCTACCATAATCAAACCACATTCCCATCCTTCCCTCTCCAGTCTCTGTACATTTCTCAGTCCATCCCTCATTCCTAGAATGGACTTTATTCCAACATTCCTGGAGCATTGTGCTCAGTTTTGAGTAGCACCGTTTAGTGGAGAAAAAATAAAGCACTGAAAAGATGGAAAACATTGGGAAAATGAAAGGAGAAAAGAGGGTAATAAGAAGAAGAACAATAATAATAAGAGAGAATTAGCTAATATATAGCACTTTAAAATTGGCAAAAATAACACGTGTAATTTCAATTGATTCTCATAACTATCTTGTGAGATGGCTGCTTCTATTTTTATCATTTTATAGAAATGGAAGCTGAAGTCAAAGGAAGTAAAGTGACTTGCCCAAGGTCACATAGCTTTTTCCGTGAAAGAGGCAGGATTTAAAATAGTTTATTCCTGAGTCCAAGTCCCACACTCAATCCTATCTACTCTGCCATGCGCTGCCTCAACCAGGAGGGCGAAGTACATTTTATGTAAGATTAGTTGAAGGAACTGGGGATACTTAGCTTAAAGAAAAGTTTTGGAAGGGACTTGATTGCTGTCATCAAATATTTTAAGAACTGTTTTATGGAAGCAAGTGGTGAGTGGAAGTTACAATGTTAATTATGATGTAAGGAAAACCTCAATGACAATTTTTGTTATTGTTGAGTCATTTTTTTCAGTCATGTCTTATTCTTTGTGACCCCCTTTGGGATTTTCTTGGCAAAGATACTAGAATGGTTTGCCATTTCCCTCTCCCAGCTCACTTTATACATGAGGAAACTGAGGCAAATAGGGTTAAGTGACTTGTTCAGGAGTACACAGCTAGTAAGTGTCTGAGGTCAGACTTAAACTCAGGAAGATAAGTCTTTCTGACTCCAAGCCTGACACTCTCTAGCCACCAAATCGCGCAGTTTCCTTTTAATAATAATAATTAAACTTAAACGAAAAAGGACAAAGCTATCTCAGGAAGTAGCAGGCTCCCTCTCACTGGTGAATTTCTACCAATGACTAGCTGAACCTTGACAGATATGTGGGCATCCTTACCACCATGGGTATAAGTTAAACTAGCAAAGCCCTGACTAACCTTGGACAAATATTTCCAATTCCAGCTGGAGGAAGTAAGAAAGGTGTGTAAAATATGTGGTACTTTAGCTGGCTTAAAGAAAGTCAGGGATTCTAAGAGCAGCAAGGAGGTTATTATATGTTCACCATAAAACACATAGAGAGACATAGTGTGTAAGGATATAGGAAAGAAATGAAGATGAGGATTGTGAAGAGCTTTAAATGAAATGGTAAAGGAGTTTATATTTGGTCCAAGAGGCTATTAGAAGAATAAGGCTATTAGAACTGGAGTGGGTACAACATTCTCAAATTTACACTTTAAGAAAATTACCAGCAATTATGTGGAGGGTAGATGGGAGTGAAAGAAACATGAGGAAGGGAACCCAATTAGAAGGCAATTACAAAACTTCAGGCAAAGCCCTGATGAGGTATTGAATTTGAGTAGTATATATGGGAGCAGAGAAAAAGAAACATGAAAGAGATATTAGGGGAAAGGAAGTTCAAGATTTGGCAGCTTTTAAAAGGGTAGAGTCAACAAAAGTGAAGAGCCAAGGATAACACAAAGGTTGTGAGCTTAGGTGACTAGAAAGATGACGTTAACAATTAAAGGAAAGTTCTGAAGAGGGGCAAATTTGTGAAGAAAATAATGAGCTTAATTTTGTACCAGTTGAGTCTGAGACAGTTTACGGGATATTCCATTTGAAATGTCCAACACTCTTGGTTACACCAGACTTGTGCTCAGAATAGTCATTAAGGTGCTTGTGCTCTTGCTCTCTCTCTCTGCCGATACATATACATGCATACATACAGACATATATATACACACACATACATGCACACATATAAATGCATATATAGAAAAAATAAATATCTAGAAAAATGCAAAATTTTACCAAAAGTATTATCATGTATACATGTGTATAAACAACACAGCTACATGTGTATAAACAACACAGCCTAATAATACATAGTGAGAGAGATTACTCCTCTAAGGACAGGAAATAAAGCTATCATAATCTTGTACTATGAGTCATATGCACCTTCATGTGATCAAAGGAATTACATGAGAGAGAAATATATAAATGTACGTGAAGTCTTGAACCAATTCATTGTCTATTTGTACTATCTGTTCCAGCTACAATACTGATAAACAAACTCAATACCAAGTGTCCCAAAAAACATAGCACAGTTTTAACGAAAGATACATCTTCACATTACCAACATTCTGCTGATGCTGTTATATGGCACTATGACATAGAATAAAACAATCTCAAAAGAAAAGAAAGCTAATTTCACTTGTTAGCAGTCAATAGGCTCACAGTCACTAGGCATGTGCTGCAATATGGAACCAATGAGAACTTCTAAAGAACAGGAGTAAAAAAAAAAAGACTTAAAGGAATTGTATAAGACAAGAAGATGGAATAATCTTACAGCAAAAGATGCCAAGACAGACAAAATTTTACACTAATATATTTATGCTATCAGAAAAAAGGAAGAAGGCACAATTATTAGACCCCTTGTGAAAAATCAACATGAAAACATAGATAAGCATTGCCTAAGATGAGCAAACATTTATAGGTTGTGATCTGAATCTTTGGAGGAAATTTTCAAAATCATGAAATAAATCATTTTCACTTAAGTATACTTCTTGCCTAGGTTCCTACAGATGTAGTTAATATAGGTTCCCACCTCCTATACAAGAAAACAATATGGAACTTGGGTATGGGAGAGTCTTTATTTCATCACCAATACCAAACCTCCATGGAAAATGCAGAAGAAGCAAAGTATTCATTCACAGAAACCCATGAACAAATACAGAAAAATAGATAAAAGACTCAAAAGATTCACTAGAGTACATAAGCAGATACACAAGACATATGAAGCCTCTCTTCAAAACACGGTGGCCTGAGAACAAGGAGAACACTCTACATAGTAACAGCCACATTGTGCAATGACCAACTTTCATAGATTTGGCTCTTCTCAGCAATGCAATGGTCTAAGACAATTCCAAAAGACTCATGATGGAAAATGCTCTCTATCTATATCCACAGAAAGAACTACTGATTCTGAATGCAGCTCAAAGCATGCTGTTTTCTCTTTTGTGTTGTTCTTGTTGTATTTTTATGTGGTTTTTTTTTGTTCCAATTCTTTCACAACATGACTCATTTGGAAATATGGTTAATACGATTGTATGTGTATAACCTGTATCAGATTGCTTGCCATCTTGAGAAGGGAAGAGGGGAGAAAGGGAGAAAAAAGGGAATGCAAAATCTTGTGAATGTTGAAAACTATCTTTGCATGTAATTGGAACAAAATAAAATACTGTTAAATAGAACAAATAAAGTGTAATTTTAAAAGTACCCAAATTTCAACTAAAAAAACACACTGTGGCCTCTGAATTACTGACTGAACTCTATGGTCACCGATAAACTTCCCTCAAAAGTCAATCCTATTTTTGAAAGCAAAATTCATCTACATGTGGCCAAAAATTTATATCTGTGGACCTTGTATTCATGACCCGTCAGATATGGTGGGTAACATACTTCCTCACTGGAGATGGTTGATCATTGCTTTGGTCAGAATTAATAATTTTTTCAATTAATAAATCTTTCAAAGTTCATTTTTATACAATGCTGAGGTCATATAAACTGTTCTATACAGTTTATATATATATATATACACACACTACTCAGGATTCTCTGAAATCCTCTCTTTCAAAATTTCTTTTGATAAAATGATATTTCATTTCATTCTTACACAGTTTTTCCAGTCACTCCACAGTTGTCTAGGAGGCAATCTAAGGCATCCCCTTAAATCAAAATTATTTGCTTCTCTTTTTCCTCTTTTTTAGTTCCCTTTCAGGATCAAGAAGTTCATTTATTTGTATTAACTAATCTTTCCATGGTATTATGTTCCCTTTTAATTGCACCTCCATATTTACTTATTGCTTGTTGAGTGTAATATATTTCAATGACAAATTGTATGTGTATTGAATCCTTCTTTGTTCATTTCAAATAAGAAGGCTCATCTTTGCCAACCCTCAACTGCTCCCTCCATATCTGTATAGTTTTTTTCCCCACATGCCCCAATTATGAGAAATAAAAGTTCTATACATCTTTAATATTCGTGGAGTAGGTCAAATCAATATTCGGATTAGACACTGGGAATATAAATACAAGGAAAATAAAGAAAAGAAAAGAGTAGGAAAGAGAAGGGAAAAGAAAGGAAAAGAAAAATAATGGGCTTTTTTGGAGGGTGGATTTTTTTTATCCCTTTTCTCCTTCCCTACTACAAACCACTCCACTCCCCTAAAAAACATTTTTCTTTTCCTTTCTTTTCTTTCCTCTTCTGTTCTCTTCCCTACTCTTTTCTTTCCCTGTTTTTGTTTTGTTTTGGACACTGTACGTTTCTATCTCAACCAAGGTAGAAGTAAAAAGGACCTAAGCCAAATACTGATTAGCATGGAAGCTTTGACCTACTCCATTTTCTACCTGGTTTCATTTTCCCCTCCTTAGACAACCAGTTCTTTCTTTCTTTCTTTCTTTCTTTCTTTCTTTCTTTCTTTCTTTCTTTCTTTCTTTCTTTCTCTCTCTCTCTCTCTCTCTCTCTCTCTCTCTCTCTCTCTCTCTCTCTCTCTCTCTCTCTCTCTCTCTCTCTCTCCTGAAAGTGAAAATATGGGATTGGCTAGCAGTCATTGCATCTTTGAACTTCTGATCTCACTACATCTGCCACCCTTAGCTTCCCCCATTAGCAGGGATTACACGTGTCCACCACAATATTTCACTTTTTTTTTTAACCCATTCAATATCCTTGGAAGACCTAAAGGTTGTAAAATGACATTTGTATTTTTTTTTCTCCTAGATTAAAATGTTAGCGTTATACCTTCATAAAGTTCTTTCCAACAAATTCATTTACCTTTCTAGGTTTTCTTGATACTTCATTACTATTTCACTGTTCCTCCTCAGTTGTAATCTTTTCCTCAGAAATGTTTGAAATCCCTCTGTTCTATTAAATACCCACTTTTTCCCCTATAGGATTTCACTCAGTTTTTCAGGTAAGTTATTCTTGCTTGTGTCTTCCTTTTTTGTCTTCTGGATTATTACGATCTAAAATCTCCTCCCATTGTGGTATCTGATCCTGACTACAATTTCTTTCTGAATGTCTGCAGGTTTTGGTGGTGGTGGTGGTGGTGATGCTGATGGTGTGTGTGGGTGGGGGGGTTGGACATGGGCTCTTAAATTCCTATTTTGTTTTTTTCCTTTGGGGGTTCCTTTCAAGATATAATTGGTAGATTCATTCTATCTTTATTTTTCCCTCTGGTTCTAATATACCTAGGCACTTTTCAGTCAGTCAGTCAACAAGCATTTATTAAGACATTACTATGTACTAGGCACTGGGAATATAAATACAAGCAAAAAAGGAGTCCTTGCCCCCAGGAATTTACATTCTAATGGGGGAACATAATACATCAAAGGGAAATGAGAACAAGGAAGACTGAAGAGTTCAGAGCATAGCCTGGTGATAAATGAAATATCTCACCTGCTTTCCCTACTTAAATCAAGTCTTTGGGAAGAGCCCACCCAATTAAAGGGAGAAGGCACAGGGCCAGACTGCTTCTGAGGCATTAATTCCAGGACTGAATAGATAGATCTTCCAGGACAGATTGGTTTCTGGGGCATGGTGCAAGTGTGACCTGGTGAGAAATAGTCTTCATGTATGACTTCTTGAAATATAGCATTCTGGCTTTTTTCCTTAACTTCTCTTGGAATACATAGATTCTTAAAATCTCTTTGACCTATTTTCCAGCTAAGTTGCTTTTCTATCATATATTTAAACTTTCCTTTACAATTTTGATCCTTTGATTTATTCTAATATTTATTTCTTTCTCATGCAGTCGTTGATTTGTTTGGTGTTTTCTAGATTATTCAGAGATAACGTTTCTTGAGTATTACTACTTCTCTTCTACTCTATTTTTGTCTTCCAAATTATTCACTCAAGAGTTTTAACTCTTGTTTCATTTCTAACAGGTATGAATTAACTATGCCTCCCGGTTTTGGCTACTTTTACCAATAGTCCTTATGGTAAATCCTTTTTTTTTGCCTCTACTTTCAGTTGTTAGATTTGCAATAATTTTTAATATTGGTTTCGGTTTTCTTTGGGTTACTCATCTCTCTTAGTTTTAGTTCCTAGTCTGAGGCTTTCTACTAAGACATGCTCTTTACCTTGCTACATGTTTTGGAAGGTGTCTGACTCTGTTTGATGTAGACATGGGTCCCATAAGTTATTGCACAGACCTCTACCTAATAAACTCAGACAAACCTGAGTTTTTGAGGTTCATCATTCCAGATTCCAGATCTAGGCCTTTTATGCATAGGTTGTCCTAGTCTGTGTTATTGTAGTGTGTTGCTCACTACAGGGCTTTTAAATTCAAACAACTTTTTAAAAATGAAATATATTTGTAGAGCTGTCTTTTAACTGTTGTGTTGCTGAGAGGAGTTCAGTTTATCAAGGTTGGTCATCACACATATGATGGATCTGTGACTGTGTACAAATTTTTCCTGGTTCTGCTCTTCTCACTTAGCATCAGTTTGTATAAGCCTTTCCAGGTAATTATGAAGTCCATATCCTTCCCCTTTCTTATAGCACAATAGTATTCCATTACATTCATATACCATAACTTGTT